>JARHVA010004153.1:842500-1377500 GCA_037957365.1 Torreya grandis
GAATCAATATTAGTTTCTCGCACACCTTATTTTTTTGAATACCAGTATAACTATGAAGTATATTAGCATAAGCATTATCTCTATCATCATAAGCATGTTCATAATTATAATTATCATTATACAAGGGCATTTCCTCACCAAGACATTTTCATTGATTATTCTCATTTACATCAATAAAAGGAGGAACATCACTAGAAAGTATCTTAGTAATGATTGGAATTTTGGAAACATGAGTGCATGCAAAGGTCATTGTGTCAAATCATAAGTAGCTAGCACCACTCAATCTAGAACTACTTCTAGTATGATGTACAATTATAATAATATTAAGCATAAGATATATCCATGATAATATGAGGTTCAAGTGAAGCCAATGTAGTAAAAAATAATAAAAAGCAAATATGAAAATCATATTTAATAATGGAGAGTATCATATCTTGAAAACCCTTGAAAAATATATCCGATTAAGGAACAAAGGGTAATGAACATTGTTAATTTCTTTTTTGTCATGATTTATTGTTTTTGCATGGATTAAAATTGATCAAAATAGAGTATAAAATTAAATTTGAATATATAAGTCATTTATAGTAGTTGATTCATTTATGAGTGAACCTTACCTGATTAATTATCTCATTTACCTGCGGAGTGTTTTCTTTTTGAGTTGAACCTTGCATGATTGGTTCTCTCCATATTTTTCCTACATACTTATTGGTTTAGTACATTACATAATTATTACCATATTCATGAGGGTTTGGGAATATTACCTTCCCAACTCAGGATTTGACATATCTACAAATTTTTTTAATGTGAACACCCCCAACTCTCTAATGCTTCAATGAGGAAGCATAATCTCCAACAATATGTGAAGACAACATGGTTTTCACCAACACACAAGTGTAATATAATATTTATTCTTTCAATTTTAAGATTTAAAATTTCACATATGGACATTGACTACTTCATTCTCATTTCAAGTTTTTATGGAATGAAACTACACATCTAAAACCATCTCCCCAAAAAATAAAAGTATGTTGTACACACTCAAGTATATTTTATCATTATAATATATAAATTTCATTACTATAATAAAGGGAGGGGTGGAATTTTTAGATACTTAAATCTAGTTTTTATTATTTTACAATAACAATCTTGACACATATTTACTATGCATGACTTGAGCACCCAAATAAGATCCTAATTTGCCATCCTCTCACACTTGCATGCTATAATATGAGTCAAACCTTTCATTATACTATAAAAAACCCATAATAAACTCACTATTTATTTTAAACTTGTTAAATATATTACATATACATCTCAATACTCTTAGAATAGTCTACTGATATAGGGGTGTGTTTTACCAGTAATGGTTGATACCGCCAGTTGATAATGACATAGTTGGTCATAACCATCTTGTTCCTAGCAATGGATATTTTCTAAAATCAAACCCATCCATAATGTTAACTTATAAGCCTAATGTGTCAATGGTGTGAGGAATTATTCAAATGGATTCATATATAAAAAACAAGATCTCATTTCAAATCCATCTAGTATTTATTTTTTACTCGTCTACACATTATTTCACATTGAGAAAAAGTTTCCCTATAATTACCAAGTTGCATATTATTCACTAATATTATTCATAATCCAAGTCTAAAATATACAAAATCCAGGTCAAATAAATCATTGTTGAGTACCAAATATAATGACTAGTTACATTCACATAGAAAACAAACACAATTGTACAATCACACTAGGTGGGAGAACTAATTGCAACTTGATTTTCCTCCTTGGAATATTGGATATGTAGGAATCATCCAATCATCATATTAGGGTGATTGGGGTTATTTGAGACCCTTACACTTCCCCCATTATACAATTTTATATCCATTACAAGTACATCTAGAGTTTCAAGGCAAAAGAGGTTGAAATTTGTACCTATGTGCATCATCAAGGTTTGGGATTGAAAGAAAAGAGAATTACAATATGGTTGAAAGTGACCATATAGTCATTATTTCATATTTATGAATTATTTTTAACTAACGGGTTAGTATTAACCTTTGATACTAACCCAATCCTATGGAACCAACCCAACGTAAGTAGCATATTAGTTACTGAACCAAGTGAACCAAAGATGTGCTTATATCTAACTTCCACTGCCAAAACATAGTCAAAGTTAGATAATCAACAAGAAAAAATAATTATTATGATCTCTTTAGTAATTTCCATATTTATCACATGCCCTAATCAAATCAAAAGAATCATTATCAATTTTTTACATTTAGATTTATGCTTGAATGCCAATCTTATAATCTAAATTATATTTCAAAATTCTATATTAATTAGATTAATCTAACTCGTTAATCTAAATTAGTGTAAAATAAAACCTTCTTAAGGTTTCCTCATGGCCACTTGTTGAAAGTGTCTAATGGGACCAATGAGGATGAAACTTAGGTTAGAGATTATAAACTACTTGTTTTTTTGCACTTTTTTATAATGGTTAAAATTCATAAAAGAAATAATTTTAATTATAAGTTAGAGTAAAACATTTGTGTCATATAATGTTAATGTATCGATATAATTAATGTTATTTCTAATAAATTGGTCTTGAATACTATAATATAGTTAGTATTTACAAATAAATATTACCTAAAAATTATAACATGATTAATTTTCTATGGGATAGGGTAAATATGCAGGGTTTATAAGGCTTCTGCAACCAAAATGTGTAATAGAAAAAATAGAAACCATCTATAAAACAAAAAAGCCACTAGGTTAACCACGAAAGAGGGAAAACAACTAAACTACCATTAACCTTTTGCAAAGAAAAATATTAGGCATAAGACAAAACTAGGAAACCATGAAGAGTAGTAAAAACTTAACCAAAAGAATCCTTAGAGTCAGCATGTTTTATGGATGTAGCGTGTTCCAACTTGACTTCATTAGCCTTTAGAATTTACTTCATCATTCTTCCCTAGTGTGGTTTCTCAGGCCTTCAACCAATCCCTTATGACCTTTCTTCTTTGAGGTTGTGGCATCCTTCTTTCCCTTGTAGGTATTTTGTGTAGCTTTGATCCTTTATAATTAATGTTAGTCTTAGGTGGGGGTTGGTTAGAATCATCACCTACTACCTTATCCTTCAAGGGGGTCTTGACTTTTACTGCTTTAACTAGTTTTCCCCCTTTCCCAATTTTAAGTTTATCTAATTCCATACTTAACTTATCACTCTCTGCTTTTATGGTGTTCCATTCCTGTATCAACATAGCCATAGAATGATCTATTGTTTGTAATTTATCCTCAAATTATCTCAATTTCCACCTATGATCCTAAGAGGGATATTTTGAGCCTATTTTTGACACCCCCTCTTTTTTATTTCTAAGTCAATAGTGTTTAACTGATTCTATCATATTGACAGCTTTATCATAACATCTAAAACTGTTAACTGGGGGTCTTATTTCATTGCATCATTTGAATATGCATTATTATGACAAATATTTATTTTGTATTTGACATTAAATAAAATTGTTACTTTGTATTATAAGTGGTTTCAAAAGCATTCAATGGATTTAATGAAACAATAATTATGTACAAGAATCGACATGGTAACTATTGTTTGCTCATATGAGTACAATGTTAATGATCAAGTTTGTAAGCATTTATGGTTGGATGCATAGGTTGATTGATAAGTGATATTTCTGATCATCAAAGTATATATTGAATAATTGGTGATTAACATTATTTATATTAAATAATGTTAAAGTTTCTATATAAGTTATTTATAACATTATTTATATTGAATAATGTAAACATTGCAATGTTTTAGGTTTTGATTGTATTAAAACCTAAATGTTTTCTAACCTATGATCTAAGGGTTAAATATTGGAAAGACCCATGAATGATTTGTGATATTAATGTTTCATATTTTAAAGGGGTCAAATATTACTATACCTAAGAGGTAGTAATGATATTAGGGACAAATATTGATTAAAAAAAATAAATACTTAGGGGTTGAATACCACCGGACCTATGTGAAGTGATAATATAGACCTAGGGTGGTGGAAATGAAACTCAATAATGACCTAGGTGTTTAATATTGAATGCAGAGTATGAAGTAGTGGTTTGATGTCATTTAGATGGAAATTTATGTGGATTTAATGTTTTGAAGATATGGTGGACAACTTGGGATTTGTTTGATCCCATAAAATTTATGGCATTAAAACCTAAGGGACGTGCATCATTAAAGGGAATTTAGTGATCAATTTAGTATAAGCTCTAGCCATGTTTAAATTTTATGAAGATCACCAAGAAGTTAGATAAATTTGGTGGTAGACTATTGAAAGTTTATTAGACAATGTGATTAAAACACGTAACAAGGTCAATTATTATTGATCTAAGACTATACAAAAGGTAATTTTGAATTGATCACCATCATTTTGGATAAACTTACCACAGAAGTGAGATATTAGAAGCAAGGGAAATTTAAGAGTTTGGTTAGTTGCAGATGAAGTATGGATTTCAATTTTGGTATCTCAAGAATAGAGTTAAGTCTAAAAGATTCTTTGATAGATATGAAATCTTGAATCATTTCAAGTTAGTTAAGATGCATGGTTTAGTACAGATGATAATGTAAATATTTTCAGTTTAATTCATATCTATTTGATTTTGGTACATTTTGGGGTTATGCAGTATTTATTTTCTTGAAAGATGCCGGGTTAAAATTAGTTTATATGTCTTCACAAGAGGCTTGTAGTGAAATTTTGATTGGTTTAAGCATGTAGTTTTGGTTTAAGTTTCATCAGGGAATGATACAAAATTTGGTAGCATATTATTTTATTTGCCTATTCGAAAATGATATATATAAATGTAGTGGTTTATTTAATTTTGAGTATGAGTTTTAATTTTCAAATTATCTATGGTTTATTAAAGTTTGGTTGATGGTTGGTGAATATGAGATAAATATTTTGAAATGCATGTCTATTCTCATTAATATTAGAGTTTTTGGCAAGATAATGTGATAGTTTGTTGGTTTGACACATAAATGATGCATGCCAAACTTTGATATAGTCTATAATAGGTTCTTAAAATAAAGGTGTTATCTATCTATATCAATTTGAAATGATAACGACAGTTTCATAAATAAGAACCACTTGTTGATTTTTGTTTTGTTCAAGTGTTGGGTTTTGTCTCTTTCTACTTGTTTCTAATTTTGATGCCTCAGATACCAAACAAAATGGGTGCCATTTTGTTTCAAATATATGGTATATTCTATTTGGTCTAGGATGGAAATTTTAGATGGTAATTAGTATGATATAAGCATGTTTCATGAATGAGTTGGGTTTTTAGAATATAAGTTGAAAATGGTTTTGAAATTATTAAGTTATTATTTGGTCTTTTAGGAGATACAGTAAATAGATATGATTTTTTAGGTTCTGCATATTAGTTTATTTTGAAGAGGTTTTGAATCTTAAATTTTGGTATGATAATTCTGTTGGTTTATTTGGGAATATCTAGGACAAATGTAAATAATAAATGAGTTTGCATGAGATTATTGGTTTTTCAATTATAAGTTTGTTTTTTTGTATATATATTATAGTTGGAAAATTGTTTTAAAATAGAAAATGCATACATAAAATCTTAAATGATTTTTTTAATTCTCATGCATACAAATTTTGATATGATAAATCTTTTCTGTTTGAGGTACGACTTCAGTAAATATGAACATTTTTAGGTTTAAGAAAATTATTGATTTAGCCTGGTTATATTTTTATAAATGGATTTAAGGATTAAATTTGTTTTTTAATTTGAATAACATCATGTTTATGGTTCAATTTTTTATTCATAAAAAATTGCAAGATAAAATATATGTTTATATATTTTAAGCAGTTGGCATAATTATTAGATATCGGTTTCAAAAGAAAAAAAAGTGGTTTGAACAGATTTTATATATCAAATAACACTGTTAAGTTATTTTAACTAAATCTTTGGTCACTTATCATGATAATGTTATTTATTCAAATGTTTTTCAAGAAAATTTTATTTATTTTGATTTCATAAGAAAACCCTTGATCATTTTTTAGTCTATGTTATGGAAATAATGTTTCAAATTTCAATCAGTTTATTGAAATTTATGATATGGCTTTATATGGATTTGATAAATAGTTGAGAATAGTTTCATTGCAAATAAGTAATCAGAATTTTGATTTGTTTTGTCTTTCATAAAATGTTAGGGTGGACACCTCCTAACTCTAATACTTCCCGTGGTAATGTATAGAGGAATAATCAAACCTAGAATACAGAAGATTCATATTCTCATAGTTTTGCTTCTAGAGGTTAGTATTATAGAGGTAGAAGGCCTGGTAAGAATTTATCTAGACCCTTCAATAGAGGAACTTGAATGTCCATTCACTTTGATACCTCATATCCCACTTTTTGAGATGTTCTTGATGCCTTACCATTTAAATCCTACAAATAATTGAGGTAAGTAAGGATTGAGAAGACCGTATCAAGGAACTCATCCTCATGGATGTGGGAATCTAAGCAGTTCAACTCAGTGAATGCAAATAAATCTATAATCTGACATAATTCAATTACTCATCACTCTCCTCAACATCATGACCTTTTGCCTAAAAATAACTTACAACAAGTTGATAAATTGCATTATCATGATTTAGTGCCCCTCAATCATAGAAACCCATCTCTTGAGCCTATGAATCCAATATGAACTTGTATAAAATTGAATCATGTAGATTGCCCTCATCACTTTCTAGAAGAAGAAGAAATAACCACAAAAGATAAGAGATAATTCCCTTAGTGTCACCAACCATCACCAGGATGGTAAATAAGGTTAAGATGGAAGTGGATGATGAAGACAACAAGGATGCTATCAAGATAATTAAGTTTCCTACTACCACCATGAGTTACATAAAGTATTTTAATGAAAAGGGTTATCCATTGATAGAAATATTTTCATATTCTGATGAGGAATAATATGTTCAATGATGTTTAATTCTATTACTTTGACACATTTTTAGATACTTTAGATATTTTTAATACTATTTAAAACTCTATTTTTACAGTGGTTAGACATTGATAAAAAAATATTTTAGATAATATATATTTTTGATGTGGAATATTTATGAATTATGGATAATGCATATGGTTAAATGTTAGATATAATAATTTTCATTTAAATAATTTTTGTTGTCTTAAATTGTTTGTGTAATAGGTTTATTTGAATGTTTGTGATGTCTAAGGGCTCCCACCTGATTAGAGGCTATCCCCTTGCTCTATTTATAATTATATTTATCTTAAGACTTATTTTAAAGTCTTATATTAAGTTAAGTTATAACTGAAATTTAATTGACTTAATTAAAGTCATTTAAGACTTAACTAATAACTAACTAAAGTTAGTTATAAATTATCTCTCAACCATCCCTTAAAAAGAGGATTATAAATGAAGATCAAAGTGACATTTGAAAGAAAGCAATATTAAACATTATTTTTAAAGACTTTGATTTACTTCAAAGTTCATCATAATACTCTTTTTTATGCAACATCTTTGAGATAAAACAACTTTTGTAGATAGATCAAGGACACATTATCTGATGGTTAAGTAATATGCTTAATTAGCACATGTATATCCAAGTTTCATTATTTAGTTTATAATCTAATTTTTTGAAAGCTATTAAGTTTAATATCTTGTGATGATTGCAGATTTACAGTCATATAATTAGAATCTAAACTACTTAATCTGAATACTGATGAATACTTTGATATATGTAACATATTGTTGATTCATTTAGATTGTTTTAGTTGTTATATCAAGGATTTTTGTACTAAATATTTTATTTCTCAATAAAATTCACTTCATCTTTGCTAAGATGACTCTCTTTGTAGACTTGCAATCTTTTATTTTATTTTCATTTATTTATTATTTAATTTAGTAATTAGTTTAATTAGATTTATTAGTTTTTCTTATTAATTTTTAGTCATTGATTAATCAAAATTACCATGGTTTTTAAATTTCTTAATTTTTATTAATCAGTTAGATTATTTAGTTGTTTTATATTAAATCTTAAAGTTGTATTTTATAAATTGTGCATTCATTTTCTTATTTATTTTTAGACTTAGTTTAATTATTAGAGAGTTAATTAATGTTGTAATTTTACATTAGATTAATTAAGTTTTATTAGATAGTTGATTCTTTTATTTTAGTTTATTTCTAGATTAAATTCAAGTTTAGTTTTAGATTTAGGTTAGTTTTTAACTCTAGTTAAGTTGTTTATTGTTTCATATTTAGTTCTTATGTGATTATGTTTATTTTTATTTCGATTTCTTTCTTCAACAGTCATTGAAAATTTTATTTTTATCTTTCAAGTTTTTGTGTTTCTTTTTTTTTGACCTCTTTTGAATAGAACATAAATATTTCAAGGCATTTGAGTAGAACATAAATATTTATAAGGAAAAAAAATCTTTCCTTCAAGAAATTATCTTAAATAATAGATCTTATCTGGGAGTTAGGATAGATTATATATTCACATTTGTTTCCTTCAAATTTAAAGAGAATAATTGATTTCTAAAGTTATAATAAAGTATTAATTAGGATTTGGTATACCTGTTTATTTTTTGAAATTATTTAAAACGCCTTATACATCTTTTAGATCCCTTGTGACCTTTCGAACTTAACTATTATACTGGTACAATTCCACCTTAACCTTCAAGATAGGTGAAAGAGATGATTTGTTGATACGATAATTTTGATCATCAAAAAATTTGGTGACTTTGCTTGAGATCTTTTTAGAAATCTTATTTTTATTTTGTGTTCTATTTTATGTTTCCTTTGACCATTAGAGATTCACAACTTATCATTTAACCTTTAGTTGATATTGCTGAAGATCAAGTCAACATTGCTTCTAATCTAACATGTTTTGATTAGTATATTAAACTTTATGATTTATTTCATATTTTTGAAGTACTTAATGATTAATTAGAAGAAACATAAATTATTGACATTTACACAAGTCTTACACATGAAACACAAATTCATATTCAAGAAAATAATCGTAGAATTAGACTTGAGATTGAGTAAATTTTGTGTGCTAATCCTCGACGTAAAATTTATTTTCTTTCAAATTTAATTCATCTTAAAGATTTAATTACTCCTACTGATCAACTTAATCAGGTGATTAAAATAATTGAAACTTTAGATGGAGGATGAATAAACACAACAATAGAGGGTTCACAATTTGATTCTAGGCCTTCAAAATAATAGAGATTGACTTGAAGCAACTGATGAAAAAAATGATTCAGATGAAGACATTGCTCAACCCCTAACTAATCCATGGATTCATGGAAATCCAATCAATATCGGTGTTCGTCTAGTTAAGTTACCTTCATTAAAGGGACTCAATGTCCCTAAGTTTTTCAGAAGCCCTAGTGAGTCATGGGAAGATCAATTAGATTTTTTCAAACTATTTTTCACTACCCTTGGTATTGTTAATGAAAATTTTTATCTTAGAGTTTTCTCACAGAATTTAGAAGATAAAGCCTATCAAGCATCTATTAGTTTTTCAGCAAGTGTTATCAACACTTGGAAGGATATTAAAGATTGGTTAAAATTGTGTTTTGGTAAAGCAAAAAAGAATTTAGATTTAGTAAATGAACTAGTTAATATTTCAATAGATCCTGGTGAAACCATATATGGGTTCATAAGTAAATTTACTAGATTACACTAGAAAATTCCACCTAACATTAGATCATCTAAAAATTTGTCAAGATTATATTTTTTAAATGATTTACTTTTTAAAGTAGGTTTTAATGACATAACTGTAATAGGTGTAAATTTAGATAATGTAAATTTTTTAAAATCCCTTCATAATCTTAGTAATGAACTAGTCACCATCAAACAACAATTGAATGATAAGCAATATTCATCAGGTAAGTCATCATTTGAAAATAAAAATAAAATTGAAGAAAAAGTTATTTACTGCAACATTTGTGAACTAGATCATTATCCAAATACTTATATAGTTATTCAAAAATTTGAAAGATATATTCAAGGAAATGAAAGTATCTTAATTGATATAGATGATAATATAAACATGTGTGGGATTAGTGAATCTTCAGATGATATTAAAATTATAAGTGCTTATGTTTTTAATACTAGACAAAAAGATTATTCTAATACAACTAAAAATAATCAAAATTTTACTGAAAATAAAGATAAAGGTAAGAATATACAGATTAATTCATCAGATAATGCTTCAAAAAATTCTAAACATAATGATCATTTATCAAAAAGTTTAATAACTCAAAATATACTTCTTATAAGATTAAAAATTATATGAATATATGTCATTCATATGTAGGGGCTTATAATATTGTTGATGATTTATCTTCCATAAAAGTAGGATTTTCATTGTTACACGCTGCTAGTTTACCACAACAACTTGACAAAATCAATGAGACCATTAAAAATCCAAATGCTAAAGATGTTTTAAGATTTTAGAAGGAAAAAGAAAATAATGAAAAAAATTAGTCAATAATTTTTTCTTAGATATATGATCCTCTTTTAGATTACATACCAACTTTTTATATATCTAACAAAATTACTGATAAAGTTATAAATAACTGCATTTTAGATACAAGTTCATCAAATAATATTATACTTAAATTTATCATTGATCAATTAGGTATCTCATATGGAATAGATACCTAAAAACTTATAGGTTTTGATTCATGTCAAACAAAAAGCTATGGTAAGTTTAAAGATATTATGATAAAATTTTCACAAGATGAAAGACTCAAATATATGACAAATGTTCAAATTCTAGATATTCTTAGTAATTATTCAATGCTTTTAGGTAGAGATTGGTCTAAGGTAACTAGGGTATTTTTTGGAAAAGACACTACTTGGGTTCTAATTGGGAATGAAATTGCTCTTATTTGAAAAGAGTATTAGTCTAGTAATTCTATTGACTCTATACCACCAACTATTGCTTATGTCGAAACATGAGTTGGTACATATGAGTTTTTAACCCTTGATGAATTTGAACAAAAAAAATAATATGATTTTTAAAAATGATTTATGTACTTTATATTTTGATGGTGCTTGATCACAAGTTGAAAGGGGTACAAGAATTTATCTCATTTTTCCTGTAGGTAAATTTTTTCGTTATGCCTATAAATTGTCTTTTGATACTATAAATAATATAGTAAAATTTGAATCCTTATGAACATATTGATGCCTTTATTAAAGGAAATTATTTTGATAATGATGATTATATTCTCAAAATTTAAGACTATTTATAACTGAATACTAATAAGTTACCAACTACTTTGGTGAGTTTGGAATCTATTTTTACTCTACATGATCCACCTAAGATTTCATGTACATAATAACCTTTTAGGAAAATTATTGGAGAGATCATCTTGATAAATCTTGGAACTGAAGAAGAACCAAAGTTTATTTATTTGAAAATACAATGTAATCTTGATAAGAAGGTAAAATTTAATAAACTTTTCAAAGAATTTATTGATATTTTTTCTTGATCCTAAAAAGATGTAAAAGGGTATGATATTAATTATATAAAACATGATATTCCTATTAAGTCTAGTATTAAACCCACTAGACAGAAAATATGAAGGATACGCCTTTTGTTGGAAGACACCATCAATAAAGAGCTTGATAAAATGCTTGATGGTGTCATTTTTCCTATAATATATTATGAATGAGTAGATAATCTAGTATCTATGAGTAAAATTAGTGGAGATATCAAACTTTATGTAGACTTTAAAGAGCTTAATAAGGCTAGTGTGAAGGATAGTTTCTCTCTTCCAAGTATTGATCAAATTATGCAATAAGTTGCAGGATTTGAAATGATGTCTTTACTTGATAGATTTTCTAGATATAACCAAATATTTATCAATCCAAATGATAGGCATAAGACAAATTTCATAACTCAAAGAAGAACCTATACTTTTAATAAAATGTCTTTTAGTCTCATGAATGCAAGTGCAACTTTTTAAAGAGCTATGCATGTAGATTTTAATGATTTAATCGACATTGTCATGTAATTTTACTTAAATAATCTAACATTTCATTCAAAAAAGAGAAAGAAACATCTAGATCATTTACGTGAAGTATTTGAAAGATGTATAAAATATTATATTTTCCTTAATCTCAAGAAATCTATTTTTGACGTTATTGAAGGCAAGTTATTAGGACATATTAATTCTAAAGAGGGTATTTTAATTAATCCTGGGCATGCTAAAGCAATCAGAGAACTATAGCCACCTAAATATTAGTCTATGATTAGGTTTATCTTTGTCAAAATTAATTTTGTGTGTGATTTTATATCAAATTTTATTGATAAATCAAATCCTTTGCATATTTTGTTAAAGAAATATCAATCATATGTGTGGGATGCAGAAGTTGATTTTAATTTTAACAATGTGAAAAATGGTATTGAAAATTCACATGTGCTTTCAAAATATGATTTGTTTAATTATTTCATTCTCTACGTTAATGCAACAAAAAAAGCCATAGGTGCTTTAATAACTCAAAAAAATAAAAATAATAATGAAAAAGCCATCGGATATATGAGTCAAGTTTTGAAAGATACAGAAATTAGGTACCCTCTTATTGAGAAAGTTGTTTTGTTATTTTGAAACTTTTTTTAGTAATTAAATTTTTCCATCTCTTGATGGGGAATAAAGTCATTGTAAGATCTATTGTCCATGTTCTATCTTATCTTTTAAAATACACTATTATTAAAGGAAGATTGACAAAATGGATTTTAAGAATTCAATAGTTTGACCTTAAATTTGAAAATTTTAAAATTATCAAAATGAAATGAATTATCAAAATATTTGGTTGAAAATGCTTCTTTTAGTATTGATATTTTATTTTTATTTGTTGATGATTCATTGAATAGAATTCCTCATTTTCAATCTATGAAAGTTGCTTATTTTTCAAAAACTTTTAAGTTTGAACTTGAAATGAAAGATTATGACTATTTAATAGCTGAAGATGATTGGTACCATGATATTATATATTATTTTCAAAATCAGGTTTGGCATAAAAATTTAGATAAAAGATAAATGAGATTTTGAAAGTACAATCTTTAAAAGTTTTTTTACTAGATTTTTTTTTGTTTGATAGAAACTATGATAGAGTATTGCTAAAATGCCTTACTCATGATCAAATATAAAAATTACTTAGGGGATGTCACAAAGGTAGTTGTGGTGGTCAATATGCTACAAAAACTATAGCTTATAAGATTTTACATGCAGATTATTATTGGCATACATTATTTTAAAATGCTTATAAGTTGGTATGTTCTTGCATGCCTTATCAATTATTTATTGATAGGGACAGGTTATTAACAATGCCTTTAAATCATATAAATCTTGAAAATCCATTCACTAAATGGAGAATTGATTTTATATCAAAATTTTATCCTTCTTATTCAGCGGACCATAGATATATAAGTTAACTATGACTAATTATTTTATAAAATGTCTTGAAACAAAAGTGTTAAAAAGTTCAATTTCTTTTGAAGTTATTTCATTTCTTGAAAATTAGATTTTTTCTATATTTGGCATACCTTATGAGATTGTTTCAAATAATGGTCCTCAATTTGTTTCAAAGGAATAGTTATAACTTTTAAGAAAATATTCTATTATTTCTAGTCATTCTTCTAAGTATTACCTTCAAGGAAACAAATAGGTTGAATCTAAGAATAAAAATTTGATTTCTATTACAAAGAAAATAGTTTATGAAAATAAAATAAATTGACATATTAAGATATTTAAATCATTATGGGTTGATCATACCATTGTTAAATCAGCTACAAGATATTGTCCTTTTAAGCCAACTTATGGTTTTGAAGCTACATTATCTATAGAGCTAAAAATCTCATCTACTCATATTACTTTGTAATATTAATCAGAATATATGAATTTAATTGAATAAAGACTTGGTGATTTAATAGACTTAGATGAAAGTAGATTATGGCTTTATAAAAGCTGGAAGAAGATAGAATAAAGTTGAAGAATTTTTTTGATAAAAAGGTTTCTGGGAAAATATTTAAGGTTGGTGATCTTGTGCTTTATTGGGATAAAGTTCATTAAGATCCAAGTAAGCATCATAAATTTGATTCACTTTGGTTGGGATCATATAATATTATTTTCATACTTTAAAAAAATGCTTTTTTACTTACAAGACATGGAAGAAAATTGGCTATGTTATTCAATCAATGGGCATCATTTCAAATTATTTTATCAATAGCTCTTTTATTTATTTGTTTGTTTCCCTTCATTTTATTTTTGCTTATGTTTTATTTCATGTTATTTTATTTTGATTGGATCAATGCTAGTTACATCAGCAAGATAATCATCAGAATAAAGAAAAAAATATATGGAGATTGTTATATTTCTGTAAGTATACAATCATGGTAAGATGGTTTACATAACATAATTCAGAATTTTATTTTTAAATGAAATTGAGCTAGTTATTAATGTGTTTAAAGTAGTACTTGTTTTCAAAATTTATGTTCCAGGCATTTGAGTTTGATTATTTATTCAACTCAAAACTCCCTATCTAATATATCCTTTTATTTGTGCCATGCTAGCCAAACATTTCATCCCTTTAAAGAGTTTTATTATCAAAGGAGTTTATGTTTAGCTACCTGAGAAATGATTTACCAAAATCACACTCTCAAGTATTTTATAATTAAATAGGCAAATTTTCATTTTGCTACCTCATTTAATTTCTAAAATCAACTAGTAAGGTCATCAGTGTTGAGCCTATTTTCAACACCTCCTCTTTTTCATCTCTAAAACCAATAGTTTATAGCTAATTCTATCATATTAATGACTTTGTCATAACATCTAAAACTATTAACTACGGGTCTTAGTTCATTACATCATTTGAATATACATTATTATAATAAATATTTATTTAAACTTTTGCATTTAATCAAATTATTACTCTACATTATAAGTGGTTTTGAAAACATTCAATAGATTTAATGAAATAATAAGCATGTAAAAGAATCAACATAGAAATAGTTGTTTAATCATATGAATCATATGAGTACAATGCTAATGATTATGCATTTATGGTTGGATGCATAGGTTGATTGATAAGTGGTATTTATGATCATCAGATTATATGTTGAATAATTGATGATTAACATTATTTATATTAAATAATGTTAAAGTTTCAATATAAGTTAGTTATAATAGTATTTATATTGAATAATGTAAACATTGCAATGTTTTAGGTTTTGATTGTATTAAAACCTAAATGTTTTCTGACCTAAGATCTAAGGGTTAAATATTGGAAAGACCCATGAATGATTTGTGATAGTAACATTGTATTTTTTAAATGGATTGAATATTACTAGACCTAAGAGGAGGTAATGATATTAGGGATAAATATTAATTAATTGAAACAAATACCTAGGGGTTGAATATTATCAGACCTATGTGAAGTGATAATATAGACTTAGGGTGGTGAAAATGAATCTCAATAATGCCCTAGGTGTTTAATGTTGACTATAGAGTTTGAAGCAATAGTTTGATATCATTTAGATGGAAAGTTGTGTGGATTTAATGTTTTGGAGATATGGTGAACAACTTGGGATTTGTTTGATCCCATTGAATTCATGGTATTAAAACTTGAGGTGTGTGCATTATTAAAGATAATTTATTGATTAGTTTAGTAGAAGCTCTAGTCATGTTTAAATTTTGTCACGGGCATCAAGAAGTTAGATAAAGTTGGCAGCAAACTATTGACATTTTTCTATCAAATTTGATTGAAACACATAGTAAGGTTAGTTATTGTGGATCCAAGAATATATATAAGATAATTTTGCGTTGCTAACCATCATTTTGGACAAGCTTACTGTAGAAGGAAGATTTTAGAAACAAGGAAAATTTAAGAGTTTGGCAAGTTACAGATGAGATATGGATTTTAATTTTGGTATCTCAAGATTACGGTTAAGTCTGAAAGATTCTTTGATATGCATGCAATCTTGAATAATTTCAAGTTAATTAAGATGCATGGTTTAATATAGATGATAGTGAAAATATTTTTAGTTTAATTCATATCTATTTACTTTTGGTATATTTTAGGGTTATGTAGTATTTATTTTCTTGAAAGATGTTGAGTTTAAACTGGTTTATATGTCTTCACATGAGGCTTGTAGTGAAATTTTGGTTTGTTTAAGCATGTAGTTTTGGTTTAAGTTTCATCAGGAAATGATACAGACTTTGACAACGTATTATTTTGTTTGGATATTTGAAAATGATACATAAACATGTAGTGGTTTATTTGATTTTGAGTATAAATGAGTTTAAGTTTTTAGATTATCTGTGGTTTAGCAAATTTTGATTGATGGTTGATGAATATGAGATAAATATTTTGAAATGCATGTTTATTCTTGTTGATATTAGGGTTTTTGGAAATGTAATGTGATAGTTTGTTGGTATGATGCACATACGATACATGTCAATGTTTACTACAGTTTGTAATAGGTTTTTGAAATAAAGGTGTTATCCATATGTATCAGTTTGAAATTAAGATGGTTGTTTTGTAAATAAGAACCACTCATTCATTTTTGTTTTGTTCAAGTGGTGGGCTTTATCTTTTTCTACTTGTTTTTGCATTTTGATGCCTCAGATACCAAACAAAATGCATGTTATTTTTCTTCATAGATATGGTGTATTCTATTTGGTCTAGATTATAATTTTTAGATGGTAATTAGTATGATATAAGCATGTTTCATAAATGATTTAAATTTTTATAATATAATCTAAAAATGATTTTTAAAATATAAATTTTCTATTTGATCTTTTGGGAGATACTTACGACATATAGATATGATTTTTTGGGTTCTACATGTTAGTTTGTTTTGAAGAGTTTTTTGGATTCTTAGTTTTGAGTATGACAATTTTATTGGTTTATTTAGAAATATATACAATAAATTGAAATAGAAAATGAGTTTGCATGAGAATTCTAATTTTTTAGTTATAAGTTTATTTTTTTGTATGTAAGTTACAGTTGGTGTTACATCCAAATTCTTCACTAAATAAACTTACTTAATTATCCATGGATATTTTTAATTGGTAATTTGATTTAATTACTAATAACTAAGCTATAAGTCATATGTTATTATAGGACAGTTAAATATTGTTTTGATTTTATGATCACATTACCATGAGTTTAGTTGTATTGTATATTCTTTACATTATGATCATGTCGATTTATTATTTTAGTAGTATTTCATTATATATGTTATGATGTTATGGACTAAATATATTCTTGTCATGAGTGAGATGTATGAGATATTCATCCCTTAGATAATGCTAGAGGAAGAACATCATCAGAGAGGGTGATGTAGATGGAGGTGTTGAAGGATGATAGAGAAATGACTAGAACCCATGCACACACCATGTTAAATAACACTCATTATATGCATAATTTGAATGGTTAGTGTTAGTGCATTTTTTATATTATCTCTATTTAAATAATTATATAAGTGTGTTAGCTCATATTTATGTTTAGATGAATTAATAGTGTATTGCATTTATGTCATACTAATGTGTTCATGACTATTAATATTTTAAAAAATATAAATTTATGTAAATAGTGTTTAGTACTATTGTGTGTAGACTAACCAACATATGTTAGTAATGATGAGAACAAAATCCAATTATATTTATGATACTTCAATAATGTCAATTACTATTGAAAAGACATAGGTAGTCTACATAATGTGATTTATCATTTTTGGATAAAAGAATATTAATGAATATTTATTAGTCGTGTCATTATTAAGTCATTATGATTAATTATTTGTACTAAATGATTATCTATTATAAAATCATATTATTAATAAGTAATTAGAACATAAGAATATGATTGTTTTTATAAAATAAATAAAATAAAAGTTAAAGCATGTTTAGGCCAAACTGAGAAATATATATTTAAGAAAAAGGAAAAAGTATGGAAGGCTTTAAAAAAAGAGAAAGTCATTTAATAAAAAATAAATAAAGAGTAAATCTTTGGCATGAAAACATAAAAAGAAAAAGGGAGACTTTAAAGAAAGTGACACATTCATGGAAATAAAATCATAAAAAGGAAGGAAGGAGGCACAATTTAGGAGAAGATAATAGAGCATATAAAGGAGGAGAACAAAAGGTGTAGATTAGAGAAAAAAAGGAGATCACCTTCTAATTTCTTCTAATCATCTGATAAGAAGGTTAATGGTGTTTCTCACTCAAGAAAAAGTCTATGTATATATGTTTATATGTATCATATGTTTATATAACAACCTGTATATATTTTTAGTGACCTGTATATGTGTTTATATGCAATAATAAGAATATCTATATATTACACTAAACAAACTAATACTCGATAAATGTTATAAACATATATTTATTGGTCAAATGTATCTGATATAGTTGTAGTACATATGTGTGTGTGTGTGTGTGTGTGTGTGTGTGTGTGTGTGTGTGCATATATATATATATATATATAGATCAAATTTATCTAATATAGCTATAGTACATGTGTGTGTGTGTGTTTGCGCGTGTACGCACACACACACACATGTACTACATCTATATCAGATACATTTGATATATATATATATATATATATAGGTCAAATGTATCTGATATAGATGTAGTACATGTGTGTGTGTGTGTGTGTGTGTGTGTGTGTGTGTGTGCATATATATATATATATATAATCAGGATAACTACGTATATTTAAAAGCTAAAGATACACATATTTATTAGATATAGATTTATACATATAATCATTAAAATACCAAATATGATAATTTATTAGATATACAACTTTATACGATAGTCATTTATATATATAGCTATGCATATTTATTAAATATAGATTTATCTTTCATCAATGTTATGCATATATCTTTCATCAATGTTTATTTTGATTATTTTAAGATAGATCTAAGTATTAATAATTTCACGGTGACTTGATTTATTTATTCAATGATCTGTTTGGCATATTGATGTATAAAGAATTATATATAGCATATCTTATATAGTTTATAATAAATTTATACTATATGTATGGAGCATTTTGATGCAACAAATCATGGAATGAATATATCTAGCTCTAGTATATCTGGTATATGGTATGCCTCTGAATAGTCTCTAAATATATCTTAAATACTAAATGTTGTTTCATAAAATATAATGTAATCCTGAATATGATTAGATCTGAATATGCATTCTAGATATATCATTGATCTACCATGGACAAATCACTAAATACTAGAGATGTAACATAATAAAGATAGATTTAGATATTTCTAAATGTTATTTTAGAGATTATATATCTATCAGTGCTATAGTATCTGTAATAGTAAATGATTTTATATATGTAGTGAGTATATGGTATGTAGCGATATATAGTAGTTTAATAACAAAGTGTAAATAGTAAAATATAAGTAGTGATTCATAGATAGGTGCAATCTGAGGGATATTATTATTTAACCCATGAAAGTATATGTTTAAGTATTATATTTTAAAAAAATCAAATTAATAGCGATGTGAAATATAATGGAGAACTATGTATTAAAATAAGTGAGCTATATAAATTAGTAAAATATCATATAGTGAATCAAGTATATGTGACATACCATAAACAATGGACATCAAACTAGTATACATAGTGAATTGAGCTCTTTTTAGACAAAACAATGATTTAAATATATAATATCTATGTTATCTTATACATATCTTGAATCTGTAAAATATAAATTATCTATCTTTGCATAAACCTCTTTAACTCTTGAACATCATTCCATTCTTGAGTAGATGTCTGATAGAAGAACATAAGGCCTATCATTTTAGGATCTAAATAAAAAATGTGAGTATAACGTGACTTTTCATTTTATGTGGACTTAATAGATTTAATGTCTATAACTTGGACTTATATGATTGCTAATTGTAAAATTTACATTTAGCATCTGTATAGATTGAAAAAGTTGTGATAATTAGACTCATATAATCTAGGGCGATTCTAGTTAACTTGAGATTATGTGCTCATGATTGTATAGTGAAGATTTTGATTGAAGGATCTACATCAATAGATCTATGTAACATGAGTTTAGTTATCAATTTTTTTAGAGGAGATAATATATATACTTATTAATCCCAGTAGAATAATAGTTGAGTTTAAATTAACCTAAATAGTTGTAGCCTTGAGGTTATTATTGTAGTCCATTTTAATTAACTTTTAGTGGGCATGGTATGAGGTGAATGTTTGGTTATATTCCCATTTTTATAAGACCATAAGCTTAAATTAAATCAACTGGTTCAATTTAAATGGTGGGTTATCCTTTATTGTTCTTAATAATTTTGATGACTGCCTTTATTCTTCTTGAGACCAACAAGGTTGACTTTGTATTTTAATTCATTGTATCAATACTTGCTAGTGCATTTCTATTTTTGGTTTGATTTAATGCTATTTGATTAACTTGAGTTGCCTTTGCATCTTTGATCTATTTATATGTGCTTGATATCATGAAATATACCATCTAGTTTTATTTTATCTATTAGGTGTTATCCATCATGAAATTCATCCGCTATTTATCATAAATGGTTTTATGATTTGGAAATAATTGAATAGGAACAAGGGTTTGGAAAATGTTAATTTCTGATCATAAACTGTGATTGCTAATTTATGAATAGAAAAATGAATAATATTGTTAGTATGGTAGAATAATAATTGTGTATTAAAACATAAGTATGATGTAGTATATGTTATGCAAGGTGCGTAAATATACAAAATATGTCTATATGAGAATATAGGTACTCTTATACATACATAACTTATATATACATTAAAATGTGTGCCTATAATTATAGTTTTTGACTAGTGAAATAAGTCATAGAATCTCGAAGGATGGGGTACTATATTTATATGCACAAAGCCTCCTAAAAGTATAATAAATCATATAAATGAAATATTATGATCATATGAGGTATAAATTGGATTATGAGCTATTTGTTTCTCTAAAATTGCTATGACTAGTTGTTTGAAATTGAGTAGTGTGTACATAAAAATGATGGTCTATGGTATTAGTGTTTATCATAGAATATAATGTATTTGAATATACATATATAAATTAGATTATGCAGTCTAAACATAGGTTATACCTAGTTGGTATAAATTATACTTATTTGTTTATTATCTATCTGATAAATAATATTATGGATATTCATTCATATATTTGATGGACTAAATGTATGTATTTTGATTATTCCTATGTTTAGCATGTTTTATGCCTACTAGTAGGAAGTAATATGTATGAATATATTGGTTATATATGTACTAACCAAATCTCACATTGTTGGTACTGAGTAAGTAGTGAGACAAATTTCATTATCTTACTAGCATCGTCAATGCCAAATGAAGGTAATCTAATCAAGTTGTGCATATGAATTTGATTGATACTAGAGATCAATAACTATTGAAAATTTTGGCCAAAGTAATGTTAGTTATAAATTATCATTGCATATTTATGATTTACATGTTTGTATGACATCATGTTAGAATAATTTTCTTTATGGTACACTTCATGTTATTAGAAATCATACAACACATGGGTACTAACTTGTCTTTCTAGATTCTCGCACCATCATTATTTACTAATGCCTAAAGGGAGGACCATCACCTTATGAGGGATTTTTCAAGGGATTGATGGTCTATTATTGGTGTGAAAAAGTGATTGGATGATGTTATCCCTCCTCAAAACAATACTTATTTGGAGACTACACTTGAGATTGCCATAGATACTAGAGTTTAGGGAACTCATGCTCCATGGAGATTTCTATCTTATACATTATATTTTATTTATTATTATTAAAATATTATACCTGATGAGATGTAATTATTTACTCATTATACATTAACAACATTAGTTGTATGTTTATACCAGCTGTGGTTGAACATCTATAATTACTTTCTATATTCAGTTATGTTTTGTTTCATCTAGTGATAGTGATCAATGATGGATAGATGTCACATGGATATTTATAGTTATTATACTTAAAGTGTTTTATCTAGATCACTAATTATATTATTATGGTGTAATCTAATGAAAGAATATGTTGATTGAGTTTTAAAAAATTATGTTATTCTAAGTAGATCCCAGTGGGGATGTTAGACGTGGTATTAGAGCCAGGTTCAAACTCTAGGACCTAATGAGTCTACTAGAATTTTTGTATCCTTCTATTTATCATAAATGAGAATGGTGAAAGCTAAATTATTTGGAGAGGGTCCTTCAAATATCAATGAAAATAACTCTCAATTTGATTTTAACTGATTTGACATTGAGCAAGTAGTAAAGTTGGATCAGATTCTCATAGCCATGAATGAAACCAAGGACCAAATTTCAGCCCTAGAATAGGAAGTTCATGGCCATGAAGAGGAGTGATGTAGGGTCATCATACACCATGGTGTATATAAGGTTTTGTGGTAATAAGAAGCCTCACCATGGCTTCAATTGTCTTTAGCAACTCATTCTAGAAGTTCCCTCTAAAAACATATTTGAATTTATAATAATATATCTTGAAGGATTTAAATATTTGTAATCACCTTTTATAGGTGAATGGTCACTTGTAAAAATCATAATATTATGTAAATAAGTTATAATGAACATGTTAGTGGTCTAGGACATAGCTAGGAGTTTTCTAGTCCTTATTTGTGTCCTAATCATTCTAGAAAGCTAAACAATGCAAATGTACCTAAGGGATATGTAAGAACCAATAATTTTATATCTTAAGTTAAACAGTTGAAGAGAATATTGGGTTAAATTATACCATTCCAAGATTAGTTAAGCTTTAAACTAATAGATAGGCATTTAACCTATCAAGGAGGAGATATCCTAAGTCAGAAAAAGCATAAAGGGATGAATAACTTCATGACTAAGGTAGAGAAGTTGGAAACGAGATTGTAGTAATTAGGAGAAGACTGAATGGAGTAATGTAATGACCATTTTGATTAATGAAGAGATTATTCTCTTGTTATATTTGTGTTATTGTAAAATATTATAATTGTAGGTTCTTTAAGGATAATCTTGAAGGTCTATACAAAAGATGAAGTTTGTCAAATACTTGTAGATGTCAAAGTGTTTATACTCAAAACTCATATAAATAATAAGGATGTTTATGGATTGTGATGTGCTTCTTAGATAGTCGTGAATGTGTAAGTCTTAAATCATTGAGAACCATGTGATATTAATGACGATATAATATGGAACTATAAGGAAAATAAGAGTGAAAGAATAAAAATAATCTATTGATTTTTATTTGTATGGAAACTATTGGCATTGATAATTAGTAGATAGAGTAAAGGTTGACATTTTTTACACCTCCAAAAAATTTAAAACTCATTTAAAGTCAACTAATTGAGTTTTATATATGTTCAGCTTGTGTAAAATCAGAATCAGGGCACACTTAGTAAATAGATCATATCTTGAAAATTAGCCAATGATTTTTTTAAAAAAAATTGGACAACTAGTGCATTTTTGAATTACGAATCCAATGAGTGTAGTCTTGAATCAATTGGATAAATGATGAAAAATACAACATCAAAATACAATCATTTATATGAAGAAAAACTCAATCCCAACTAAGGTTATTTTTAATGAATTTTTTAGTATTAGTTGAATAGAGACGATTGCTTTTGTGAATAGTCAATGAATAACTAATGGAAAGTGATCTTTAGTAAATTTAAGACAAGTTGAGAACAAATTGATTCCTAGAAGAGTGAATATTGATCTTGGAAATATTAGGTGGTGTTATTGATGTTGAGTTTTCTATCACATTTTGGTATCAGAGCCTAAGGGATCTTTGGGAAAAGTATACATTTATTTTTTGTTGATGTTGCATCAAAAGAGTTGTTATAGGATACTTGGAAGAAGGTTCAACAAATTAGAGCACTAGAAGACCCTGCTGGAAAAGGTATGAATGATATTTGAAATTTTGTTTGAATTTTTGCTTTAAGATTTTGGTTTTGAGAAGAGATCAAAATAAGGTAAGTCTCATAGCCTATTAGGCTTGAAGATAAAATTTTAAAGACAGAGGAAGAGCACATGGAGGCTCAAGAAATGGTGATCCAAGGTAAAGTAATCTTGGATTTGTGTTTTGTATTTATTGAAGTGTTGTATAAGAAGTTGTTACAGGCCATTGAATTGAAGTGTGAAGCTAAGTGAAACAATTGAGAAGGACCAATTGACTAGGGTGCAGAAGACCTAGGTGAGGAATTGGGGAGACCAAAATACCATGGTGAAACAGGCTTAGGTGATGATCTTGGTGAAGGAGAAATGGACCAAATGAAGATAGAGAGAGTTAAGGAAAGAGGGAGACATCCAATAATAGATGGAGATATTGAAGTAGAGTTTAGCAAGATTGTAGTAGAAGTTGGAAGAATTAATTTAGAATCGATAGGGATATGTGTTCAAGAAGATGTCCAAGTGGCTAGTAAAGCAAATTGTGACAAGGAGAAGAAAAAAAAGATATTAGGAACTTGAAAAGATAGATAAGGGTGATATTAAGGCAACCCAAGGAAGATCAAGTGGAGGTAATTGATTTTGATTCTAATAATGCATTTGAATGTGTATTTGCAGAAAAGGAGATTCATGTTGAGAAGGACAAGTTTTGTGAAGAAAAATAGGTAAAATGTGAAGGTGAAAGTTATTTTTGTTTAGATAATGATGGTGTTTTTGATGAATCATTATGTTTTTTAGTAATGGATCATGAGAAATATAGAGTAGATGAGGAAGAAAGTATGGTATTAGGTGAAGAAGAACAGTTGCTAAGCCTATTTGAAGGTTTAAAAAGGAAGGGATATTTGAAAGATGAAATTCTTGACTCTTTGTTTGTATATGAAAGTTCAGAACAACTAAAAGAAGAAATAAGAGCATTGGAATATGATTTTAATCAATATTCAATGGGATGTAAAGAATAAATATCTGAATTGTTGAATAAAGTCAAAGATAGTGAAGGAGAAGGGTTAAGAATGCAAGATGAGACAAAAGTCTCAATATTTTGTATCTAACTATTAGTTGAGTTGTGTTTATGTAGGTTTACCAGCTAAGGAGGATAAAATAGAAGCAATTAATGATCTTGAGAGATCTCAAATAGATTAAGGACAAAGAGAGATCCTCATCTTGGAGGACAATGTGAATATCAATTACAAATTAGAGATGAAGATTGAAGAAAAGAAAAATAATGTAGATAAGAGTGTACTAGTGCAATACAATTGGATAAATAAGAAGAAACATATGATCAAGAGCTCATGGAAACTTTATAGCCTGGTATTTTGATATAGGAGCATCATCCACTAGGGTGTATATAAGGTTTTGTGGTAATAACAAGCCTCATCATGGATTTAATTATCTTTAGCAACTCATTCTAGAAGTTCCCTCCAAAAACATATTTGAATTTATAATAATATATCTTAGAGGATTTCAATATTTTTAATCACCTCTTATAGGTGAATGGTCACTTTTAAAACCCATAATATGATGTAAATAAGTTGTAACGAACATGTTAGTGGTCTAGGATGTAGCTAGGAGTTTTTAAGTCCTTATTAGTGTCCTGATCATTCTAAAAAGCTAAATAAAGCAAATGTACCTAAGGGATAT
The DNA here is from genome assembly GCA_037957365.1 of Torreya grandis. Taxonomy (NCBI): domain Eukaryota; kingdom Viridiplantae; phylum Streptophyta; class Pinopsida; order Cupressales; family Taxaceae; genus Torreya; species Torreya grandis. The sequence goes on from JARHVA010004153.1 coordinate 868,201, forward strand.
GAAAGAAAAAACAATTTTCTATCTTAAGTTGAGTGATTGAAGAGAATATTGGGTCAAATTAGACCATTACAAGCTTAGTTAAGCCTTCAACTAATAGATAGGCATTGAACCTATCAAGGAGGTGATATCCTAAGTCAGAAAAGGTATAAATGGAAGAAGAACTTCATGACTAAGGTAGAGAAGTTGGAAAGGAGATTGTAGAAGTTAGGATAAGATTGAATGGAGAAATGTAACAACCATTTTTATCAATGAAGATATTTTTCTCCTCTTATATTTGTGTTATTGTAAAATATTAAAATTACAGGCTCTTTGAGGATAATCTTGATGGTCTGTACAAAAGATGATGTTTGTCAAAGACTTGCAGAGGCTAAAGTGTATGTAATCAAAACTCATATAAATAAATAAGGATGTTTATGGATTGTGATGTGCTTATTAGATAGTCATGAATGTGTAAGTCTTAAATCATTGAGAACTATGAGATATAAATGACTGTATAATTCGAGACTATAAGGAAAATATGAGTGAAAGAATAAAAATAAGGTATTGATTTTTATTTGTATGGAAACTATTGGAATTGATAATTAGTAAATAAAGTCAATGTGGAAGTTTTTTATACCTCCAAAAAATTTAAAACTCATTTAAAGTAAAAAAAATGAGTTTTATATATGTTCAGCTTGTGTAAAATCAAAATCAGGGCATAAATAGTAAATAGATCATATCTTGAAAATTAACTAATGAAAATGTCTAAAATTTGGATATATGGTGAATTTTTGAATTAAGAATATAATGAGTCTATTTTTTAATCAATTGGATAAATATTGAGAAATATATATTCAAAATATATTCATTTATATGAAGAAAAATGCAGCCCCAACTAAGGTTATTTTTAATGAATTTTTTAGTATAAGTTAAATAGAGATGATTGATTTTGTGAATATTCAATGAGTAACTAATGGAAAGTTATATTTCATAAATTAAAGACAAGTTTAAAACAAATTGATTCCCACACGATTGGATATTGATCTTGTAATTATTAGGTGGTGTTATAGATGTTGAGTTTGCTATCAAGGAGGAACACCAGGATGAACCTGAAGATCATTCCACTGAGTAGGAAAACCCTTAGGATTTAATAAAAGAGGTAGCTATAGAATTGGCTAGAGATATGAAAAAGGTGAATCCACCTAAGTTTGATGGAACTATTTTGGGTGACGAAGCTGAAGCATGGTTGACTGAGATGGAGAGGTATTTTGAGATTCAAAACTATTCTGAGGTCACTAAAGTAGTATTTTATTTGATATCTACATAAGTGAGACTATATTTTATTTTATTTTTACATTATTGGATATGACATGTTTAAACCATGTATGGAGAACCTAGTGATATGTAGTATTGTATTGGTTAAGTGAAGTGTATTTTAGACTTGTAGTGCCTCAGTGCATAATCATGCTACACCATGATTGGAGTTGTTAGATTTAGTAGATCCTCATGAATGGATTGATGACTATTGTAGGTAATAGACATCCATGATTATTTGAAATTATGTTTACCTATGTGGATGAATTTTACATTTGATCAAATAACTTAATCTCTTAGAATTGTATTTTGTATTTTGACTCCTTGAGCAAGGTCTTTCCTCTTTTGCTAGGTAGGCATTGATTTTTTTACACATATGAGTTGCACTAAAAATCAACTAAAGTCTATTAAAGATCTTGGGTCTAATTTACCTAAGAACCTATTTAATTGAATAATCTGATGTGTGAAACATTAGGATAATAGAAGGTAATTCTGGAAAGGATAAGACATAATCATATGTGATTTATTTTATGAAGTGATGAGGATTGATTTATTGAGTGTCTTGATGGTGATGGTTGTATATGATGTTGGGTAGGTTAGTGCATAACATAGTTTATGAGTCATGAACAAGAGATCCCTATAATAATTTTGATCACTTAGATCGAACACCATGATAATGCTTACATCCTTACTTGGTAATCAAGTCACCTCCACCACTTGTGTTTTATTTTATGAGTGTTCAAAAATAATGATATGAATCTCACTTAAGAATATGTGCATTTTAGATAGAGTTTTATGTATTATGTACATTAATCCTAGGGGTGGGAATCCTAAAATAATGCTTATGGATTGTCACCACCTAGTGCAATGGGAATTTTCCTTGTAGTGGAGTGGAGTTATCTTTGTTGAGGATTCTTGTGTTAGGATTTTGCTCATGGATTGACACCCCATATGTTTATGTGGATTGGGAAGAGGATTAATCACACATAGATAGCATAGAGGTGAGTTTTTACTCTCTCACCCTCCTTTGACATCAATATAATCCCATTCAGTGGGTTCATATTTTATGATGTTGATTAAGTGTTCCTTTAATAGAAATTTTTTTTCTAAAATGTTGTTTTGACAATATTCCATGGAGTTTGTGGGACAGTATCTTTTACTTATTGTTGATATATAATTTTTAGGAATGGAATGGATTGATGCATCTATGTGGTTAATATTTTTTCCTTCTGGTTGTGGAAATAGGTTTGGATACAACACTTATAGGTTTGGTAAGTGTGTAGTGATTTTAGCAACTTGGGTTACAGTGTTTTATTCATACCATGTGAGGGTATTTAAGATTTTTATTGTTGATATGATAGTTCACTACTTTCCACTTGTCAATTTATAGAGTCACACTTTCTAGTACTACTTTATCTAAACTTGTGAACTTTGACCACGTGGAGTGGTGAACCTTAAATTTATATTGGATCTTGATTAAGATTTATAAGTTGATTATAATCATCATGTTATGATACACCCTTATTAGATTGGTATTACTTTCATCTTTCTTAAAACATGTCATTTTGATAAGTTATTTAAGTATAATTTACCTAGAGCGAGTATGAAATAGGATATGTGAAATATATTTTTAGTTTAAGGGGTTGAGATAAGCTTATAAATTTTTGTTTAACTATCTAAGCAAGCGGGGAGGCATTGCCTCGCTTGTTCCCTTTATAAGGTTATAAGGACAGTGTGATCTTTGGACTTTGTTTGTTAGGTTAATTTTAACATTATTTCTTTCTAACTATGAATATAACAAAGATTGGTTAAGATGTGAAATTTGATACTAGTTATGGAATATCATTACACTCTATGGTTTGTTAGTATGGATTTATGATTCATTGAACCATGTGCACATTTAGAGATCATTAGGTCATGGAGACCTAAGGGATGATTGGTGAATTAGGAACATGAGTAATAAGAGATGGGAGTGGATCTTAGTTAATATCATATTGACTTAGTAGTTAAAAAGTTTGGATCCAAAAAGGGGAGCATGTTGAATCTAGGATTTGGCAAGGGGGACTTGTCAAATTTAGTTGAATGATCATACACATGTATACTGAAGAATGTTTATTCCTTAATTTTTCATACATTGGAAATGTATTATTTATAGTTCTTATTCATTATCATACTTTTCAAGAGCTACATGGAGTAATGGTAGTATTGACATGTGTTATTTATCAAGAGCTATACGAAGTAACGATAATATTGAATTATACAAATCATTCTTTCCAAGTTCTCTAAACACTTTTCTTAGGAATGATAAAAACACTCTCTAGGTTAGAGAGGTGTACAGAGGGGCTAGGAGGATTTGTGGAACTCTCCCTAGCCATTTAATTTTAGATTTTATGATGATTTCATGTGCTTGTGGTTGAATATTAATTTTAGGAAGTCAACAAAATTTTCATCGAGATATGTGGGATCCTTCGAGGTGTTAGAAATAGTCGATATTATAGTGTATAGGCTTACATTGCCACCACCCTAACTCTATTACATATTGTCTTCCATGTTTATTATTTTAAAAAGTATGTATCTCATCCTTCACATGTGTTGGATTGGAATGCTTTATATGTTTCAGACCCCAAGGTGGTCATGGTAGAACCAATCAGAGTAATTGACACTTACAAAATTTATTTACATAATAGGTTGATGTCATGGTGAAATGTCTTGTGGGACCAATATTATGAAGGTAGTGATACTTAGTAGGATTATGATGAATTCTACAAGTGATATCCATATTTATTTGCTTGATTTGATGATTTATACTATATTATCTTTATATTGAATAATGTTTTTAATTTAAAACTTATGTTTGAATAAGTATCATCGAGACAATGACTAGATTTAGGGAGAAGGATGTTACATCTTGACTCCTCGCTAATCAAACTTACTTGATTATCCATGGATATTTATAATTGGTAATTTGATTTGATTAATATTAAGTAAGCTATAAGTCATATGTTGTTATGGGACAATTGAATATTGCTTTGATTTTATGATCACATTGCCACAAGTTTAGTTTAGTTGTATATTCTTTACATTATGATCATATTAATTTATTATTTGATAAGTATTTCATGATATATGTCATGATGTTATGGAATACCTTCTTGTTGTGATTTGGACACATGAGAAATTCATCCCTCAAAGCATGATGGATGGAGAGCATCATTGAAGAGGGTGACATAGATGGAGGTGTTGGGAGATGATAGAGGAATGACTAGAACCCATGTACACACCATGTTAAATAACATATGTGTTTTTTAGCTCATATTTATGCTTAGGTGAATTAATCTTGTGAGATATAATTTATGTCATGCTAATATGTTCATGACTATTAATGTTTTCAAAAATACAAATTTGTATGAATAGTGTTTTGTACTACCATGTGTAGACGAACCAACGTATCTTAGTAATGATGAGAACATAAGCTATTTATCTTTATGATATTTTGGGAATGCCAATTACTATTGAAAAGATAGATAGTTTACGTAACATGATTTACCATTTTTGGATAAAATGATATTAATGAGTTTTTATTAGTTGTGTCACTATTAAGTCATTATGATTAATTATTTGTACTAAATGATTACCTATTATAAGATCATATTATTAATAAGTAATTAGAAAAAAATAATATGAAAAGATTCATAAAATAAATAAAATAAAAGTTAAAGCATGCTCAATTTAAGAAAAAATGAAAAAGAATGGGAAGCTTTAAAAAAAAGAGAAAGTTATTTAATTAAAAAAGAGAGAGTAAAGATTTGGCATGAAAACATAAAAAAAGGGGTAGATTTAAAGAAAGTGCCACATTCATGGAAAGAAAATCATAGAAAGGAAGGAAGGAGGAGATAATCGAGCATAGAAAGGAAGAGAATAAGAGGATATCAGAGAAAATAAGGAGAGCATTGTCTAATTTCATCTAGTCATCTTATAAGAATGTCAATGGTGTTTATAACTTAGGAAAAAGTCTATGTATATATGTTTATATGCAACATATATTTATATAACAGCCTGTATATATGTTAGTAACCTTTATGTGCTTATATGTAGTATTAGGAATATTTGTATATTACACTAAGCAAACTAATACCCAATAGATGTTATAAACATATATTTATTGGTCAAATGTATTTGATATAGCCACAAATGTGTGTGTGTGTGTGTGTGTGTGTGTGTGTGTGTGTGTGTGTGTGTGTGTGTGTGTGTGTGTGTGTGTGTGTGTGTGTGTGTGTGTGTGTGTGTGTGTGTGTGTGTGTTTTTGCATAATCAGAATAACTACACATATTTAAAAGATAAAGCTACACATATTTATTAGATATAGATTTATACATATAATCATTAAAATAATAGATATGCTAATTTATTAGATATACAACTTTATACAATAGTCATTTATAGATACAACTATGCATATTTATTAGATATAGATTTATCTTTTGACAATGTTATGCATATATCTTTTGTCAATGTTTATTTTGATTATTTAAAGATAGATCTAAGTATCAATAATTTCACAATGACTTGATTTATTGATACAATGATCTATTTGGCATAGTCACACACACACACACACACACACACACACACACACACACACACACACACACACACACACACACACACACACACACACACACACACACACACACACACACACACACACACACACACACACACACACACAAGCGCGCGCGCGCCCACACACACACACACACACACACACACACACACACACAAAATTTATAGTAAATTTATACTATATATATGACACATTTCAATGCAGTAAATCATGGAATGAATATATCTAGCTCTAGTACATCTGGTATATGATATGCCTCTACATAGTCTCTGAATATATCTTAAATATTGAATGTTGTTTCATAAAATATAATTTAGTCCTAAATATGAGTAAATGTGAATATGCATTCTAGATATTCCATTGATATACCATGGAGAAATCATTAAATATGAAAGATGTAATATAATAAAGATAGATTTAAATATTTATAAATGTTATTTTAGCAATTATATAGCCATAATGGCTACAATATCTATAATAATAAATGATTATATATATGTAGAGATTACATGGTATCTAGTGATATATGATAGGTATATAGTGAAGTATAAACAACAAAATATGAGAAATGATTCACATATAGGTGTGATCTGATGGATATAATTATTTAACCCATGAAAGTATATGTTTAGGTATTGTGTTCTTAATAAATAAGATTAATAGTGACGTGAAATATAATGATGAACTATGTATTAAAATAAGTGATTTATTTATACTGATCAAATATCATATAACAAATCAGGTATATATGACATACCATAAACAATGGACAATCAAATAGTGTACATAGCAAACTAAGCTCTTCGTAAATAAAATAACAATTTAAATATTTAAAGTCTATGTTATCTTATACATATCTTAAATCTAAAAAACACAAATTCTCCAGCTTTGCATAAACCTCTTTAACTCTTGACCATCATTTTCCTATGTAGATGTTTGATATAAGAACATAAGGTGCATTATTTTAGGGTCTACATAAAAAATGTGAGTATAAGCTATGACTTATCATTTTATGTGGACTTATTGGATTTGGTGTCTATAACTTGGGCTTATATGATCGCTAATTATGAAATTTATGTTTAGCATCTATATATATTTAAAAAACTACAAGAATTAGACTCATATAATCTAGGGTGATTCTAGTTAACTTGAGATTATGTGCTCACAATTGTATAGTGAAGATTTGGATTGAAAACTATACATCATGACTACATTAGTAGATCTATGTGACATGAGTTTAGTTATTATTTTTATTAGATGAGACAATATTTATACTCAGTAATCCAAGTAGAGTAATAGTTGAGTTTGAGATTAACCTGAATCGCCATAGCCGTGAGGTTATCACTGTAGTCCATTTTAATTAACTTTGAGCAGGCATGGCATGAGGCGAATTTGAAGTTATATTCATAATTTTTATAAGACTTCAATCCTAAATTAAATTAGTTGAGTCAATTTCAATGGTGGGTTATCCTTTATTATTCTTAATCATTTTGATGACTGCCTTTGTTCTTCTTAAGACCATCAAGATTGACTCTACATTTTAAGTCCATGTATCAAGGCTTGCTGGTGCATTTCAACTTTTAGGTTGAATTAATGCTATTCGATTGACTTGAGTTGCTTTGCATCTTTGATCTATTCAGAGGTTCTTGATATCATGGAATAAGCCCTCTGCGTGTCTTTTATCTATTAAAAGGTGTTAGACATCATGAAATGTATCTTTTGTTTGTCATAAATAGATTCATGATTTATAAATAATTGAATAGGAACAAGGGTTTGGAAAATGTTAAATTCTGATGATAAACCCTGATTGTTAATTTATGAATAGAAAAATGAACAATAATTTTAGTATAGTAGAATAATAATTATGTATTAAAATATATTTATTATGTAGTATATGTTATGTAAGGTGTGTAAATAATAAAATATGTCTATATGAGAATATAGGTACTCTTATACATACATAGATTATATATACTTTAGAATGCATGCATATAATTATATTTTTTGACTAGTAAAATAAGTCACAAAATCTAAAGGATAGGGCACTATATTTATATGTACAAAGCCTCATAAAAGTATAATAAGTCAAATAAATGAAATATTATATTCATATGAGGTATAACTTAGATTATGAGTTTTTTGTTTTGATAAAATTGTTATTACTAGCTATTTGAAATTGAGTAGTGTGTACATAAAAAGGATGGTTTGTGGTATTAATGCCTATCATAGAATATATTTCATTTGAATTTACTTACATAAATTATATTATGCATTCTAATAGGTTATACTCAATTGGTATAAAATATACTTATTTTCTTATTATTTATGTGATAAATAATATTGTGGAGATTCTTTCATACATTCGATGGACTAAATATATGCATTTTGATTACTCCTATGTTTAGAATGTTTTATGTCTACTAATATAAAATAATATATATGAATCTATTGGTTATATATGTATTAACCAAATCTCACATTGTTGATACTGAGTAAGTAGTGAGACAGACTTAACTAGCTTATTAGCATCATCAATGCCAGATGAAGGTAATTCGATCAAGTGATGTGTATGAATTTGATTGATCTTAGAGATCAATAACTATTAAAAAATTTAGCCAAATTAATGTTATTTAGACATTGAAATTTCATATGTATGATTTACATGTTTATGCAATATCTTGTTAGAATGGATTTCTTTATGGTACACTTCATGTTATTAGAAATCATACAACACATGGTTACTAGCTTGTCTCTCTAGATTTTTACACCATCACTATCTATTCATCTATGAAGGGAGGGCCATTCCATAATGAGGGATTGTGAGGGGGATAGATGGTCTATGGTTGGTGTATAAAAGCACTTGAATGATGCTTTCCCTCCCCACAATAGTACTTATTTGGACACTTGAGATTGCCATAGATACTCAAGTTCAGGAAACACATGCTTTGTGGAGCCTTGTATCTTTTACATTTTATTGTATTTATTATTACTAACATATTATCTATGATGAGATGTAATTATTTACTCATTGCATATTGACAATAGTGGTTGTATGTTTGTACCAGCCATGGCTAGACATCTATAATTATTTTCTATATTCAATTATGTTTTATTTCATCTAATGATAGTGATCAGTGATGGATAAATGTCACATGTGTATTTAAAATTATTATACTTAGAATATTTTATCTGGATCACTAATTAGATTCTTTTGGTGTAATCTAATAAAAAATACATTGATTGAATTAAAAAAATATTATTCTAAGTAGATCCTAGTGGAGATGTTACAGTTGGTAAATTATTTTGAATTGAAAAATGTATACAAAAAATCTTAAATCATTTTTTGTATTCTCATGCATACAAATTTTGATATATGAAATCTTTTCTATTTGAGGTATGACTTCAATAAATATGAACATTTATGGGTTGAAGAAAATTATTGATTCAACTTGGTTATATTTAATGGATTTTAGGATGAAATTTGTTCTTCAATTTGAATAACATCATTTTTATGGTTTAATTTATTATTCAAAGTCATTTTTAAGATGAAATATAAATTTATATAGTTTAAGGAGTTGGCAAGATTGTTAGATATTAGTTTTGTAGGAAAAACTAGTGGTTTGAACATATTTTGTATATCAATTAGTTTTTTAGCACTGCTAGTTTATTTTGAAGAAATATTTGGTCACTTATCAGGATAATGTTGTTTATTTAGATGGTTTTCAAAAATATTTTTTTATTTTAATTTCATAAAAAAACTCTTGGTCATTTTTTCAGATTGTATTATAGAAATAATGTTTCAAATTTCAATCAGTTTATTGAATTTTATGATATGGCTTTATATGGATTTGATATGTGGTTGAGAATAGTTACATTATAAGTAATTAATTAGGGTTTTGATCTATTTCATATTTTAAAAAATGCCAAGGTGGACACCTCCTATCTCTAATAATTCTTATGGTAAATTATGGAGGAATGATCAAACCTATAATAGAGAAGATTCATCTTCTCACAATTTTGCTTTTAGAGGTAGAAGGTCTGGTAGAAATTTTCATAGACCCTTTAATAGAGGAACTCAAACGTCTATTCACTTTGATACCTTAGATCCCACTTTTTGGGATGTTCTTGATGCCTTACCATTTAATCATTAAAATAATCAAGGTAATCAAGGATTTAGAATATTGTATTAGAGAACTCATTCTCACAGATGTGAGAATCCAAGTGGTTCAACTCAGTGAATGTAAATAGCTCTATAATCTGAACAAAATTCAATTTCTCATTACTCTCCTCAACATCATGACCCTTTTCCTAAAAATAACTTACATCAAGTTGCTAAATTGCATTCTCATGCTTTAGTTGCCCTCAATCATAAAATCCCATCTCCTGAGCCTGTGAATCTAATTAAAATTTGTACAAAATTAAATCTTATAGATTTCTATCATCACTTGCTATAAGAAGAAAGGATAGTACGTCTTAACCAAAAAAGACAAGAGATAAGTCCCTCAACATCAACAACCATCACCATGATGGTAAAGAAGGTTAAGTTGTAAGTGGATGACAAAGACAATGAGGATGTTGTTAAGCTAATTAAGTTTCTTACTACCACCATGAGTTACATAGAGTATTTAACTAATAAGAGTTATGTATTGATATAAATTCTTGCAGATTTAGATGAGGAATAGGATGTTCAATGATGTTTAATTATGCTACTTTGACACATTTTCAGATACTTTATTTGGATAGTGATTTGACAGTGTTTAAAAACATTTTAGATAATATATATTTTTTATGTATAATATATATGAACTATGGATAATACATATGGTTAAATGTTAGATGTAATAATTTTCATTTAAATAACTTTTGGTGTCTTAAATATTTTGCATAATAGGTTTATTTAAATGTTTGTGATGTCTAAGGGCCCCCACCCGATTAGAGTTTGTCCCCTTGTTTTATTTATAATTATTTTGATATTAGGACTTATTTTAAAGTCTTATATTAAGTTAGAATTGAAATTTAATTTACTTAATTAAAGTCAATTAAGACTTAATTAAAGTTAATTAAGAATTTATTAATAACTAACTAGAGTTAGTTATAATTTATCCCTCAACTATCCTTTGAGAAGAGGTTTATGAAAGAAGATCAAAGTGACATTTAAAAGAGAGTAACATTACATTAGTATTTTTTAATACTTTGATTTTCTTCAAAGTTCATCATAATACTCTTTTCTATGCAACATCTTTAAGATAAAGCAACTTTTACAGATTGATCAAGGATACATTCTCTGAAGGTTAAGTAGTATGCTTAATTAGCATAGGTATATTCAAGTTTCATTGTTTAGTTTATAAAATGATTATCTAAAAGTTGTTAGGTTTAATATCTTATGATGATTGCAAATTTACAGTCATATAAATAGAATCCAAACTAGTTGGCCCAAATATTGATGAATACTTCTCTATATGTGACATCCTGTTGATCCATTAAAATTGTTTTGGTTGTTATTTCAAAGATTTTTGTATTGAATATTTTGTTTATCAATAAAATTAACTTCATCTTTGCTAAGATGACTCTCTTTGTATACTTGAAATCTTTTATTTTATTTTCATTTATCTTTTTTGTTACTTGTTTATTTATTAATTAGATTCTCTTATTAAGTTTTAGTCTTTGATTAATCAAAATTACTAAATTTCTTGGTTTTTCTTAATCAATTATATTTATTTGGTTGTTTCATATTAAATTTTAAAGTTGTATTTTATAAATTGTGCATTCATTTTCTTATTTTTGTTTAGACTTAGTTTAATTGTTATAGAGTTAATTGCTTTTATAATTTTGTATTAGATTGCATTAAGTTTTATAAGATTATTGATTTTTTTAAATTTTAGATTAAATTTAAGTTTAGTTTTATATTTATGTTAGTTTTTAACTATAGTTAAGTTATTTGTTGTTTCTAATTTAGTTATTGTGTGATTATGTTTATTTTTATGTTTATTTCTTTCTTTAGTATTCATTTCAAAATTTTATTTTATCTTTTAGGTCTTTGTGTTTATTTTATTTTGACCTTTTATGAATAGAACGTAAAGATTTCAAGGCATTTGAGTAGAAAAAAAAATTTATTCGAAACAAAAATCCTTCATTCAAGAGATTATCTTAAATTATAGATCTTTTATGTCAGATAGGATAGATTATATATTCACATCTATTTCCTTCAGATTTAAAGAGAATAACTAATTTCTAAAGTTATAATGAGCTATTACTTAGTATTTGGTATACTTGTTTATTTTTGCAAAATATTTAAAACTCCTTGTGTATCTTTTATATCCCTTGTGACCTATTAGCCTTAGATATTAGACTAGTGTGATTCCACCTTAAGCTTCACAATAGTCAAAAGGGATGATTCATTGACATGACAATTTTGATCATCAACAGGATCCTCTAGGTCACACTTTTCATCTTTCTTTCCATCCTTCTCAGAATAAGTTACAGTGATGGATTTGGGTTTCATCCCCTAATGGTAGAAGGGCTTATTTATTTTAATTTTCTAATCTCGGTATAAATATGCATCTATACAAGATGGATGTTAGTTGAAGAGGAGTCAGTCTTGGGGTTTTTAGAGAGGCTACATGTCCTATCCTCTTATAGGTTACTAGATTCCTCTTCTGAATTACCATCCTTGTCACTTGGGATTAGCTACACCTTATTCCTCCTCATTATTTCCCTTTTTTGACTAGGAGGAAAATTAGGCCCAAATGGATAAGGTTGTTTTCCCAGTTTATTTGGAATGGTAGAGCTATGATTTTCAATGACTTTAAAATAAAATATGGGATCTTATTTTGTTCCCTCTAAAGTGATTCAACAATAGGAAGTGATGAAAGAATATCTCTGTGAACTTAATTTCAAGGGTGACATACTTCATAATCTAGAGACACACTTCATGCTACCATATGGGTAGGTTTTACATTGGAAATCCCTTTTTCTTAGTTTTTAAGATGACATATATTTTTATTAAGATCTACATTAGATAAAAATTATTTATTTTGTCCTTGAAGGCCTTTAATCCTTTATAGCTCATACCCATAAATTCTCCTATCAATTCTTCTTTAATAATAATATTTAGCCATGCATTTGAACCACGCAACTATTCTAGGCAAGTACAAAATCCTTCTCCATCTTAGCATCATGCCCAATAATTTATTACATGAATTCAAAAAGTCTACCTTTTTGTAGTCTCTACCAAACTCTCAAGTTGCCTTAGAATTCAATGCATGAAATAGGCTCTAGTTTATCTCTATCCCCACCCACTGTTACTTCTTTTTATCCAAAAAGGTTTTAGAGTGGATTAACACATTTTAATTTCCTCACCAAGAAATTTTAGGCTTTGAAAAAGGGAATAAAAGAGCTGGTGTCATGCTTTGTCCCATCATCATGGGATTCCAAGTCCTGCCCTTAGATTATGTAATCATAATATAGAGTGGGATATATATCCTCCTTATTTGAAATAATATCTCCCACATGTGGCATAATCTAATGTAACTCAAAATATGATGTTTTAATCATTATGGATCATGTCGAATAATAGGGAGAAGTTGGCGGTCTCATACCAAATGACCAATGAGGGATTCCTAACCTCTAGGTTAGTAAACCCATATGTGACCATGTTGCCTTCTCTAAATATGTGACTAATGGATACCTCTCTAAAAATTTTGAGGATATCTTTTGCGTAATGAATAACCTACTTGATGGTATGGGAAGGGATGCGAGTTGAATTACCCAAAGCATTGCTTTTACCTCTACCACCTAGTTGGTATGGAACCCCATGGGACCTACACAATTATCCACTACCACCCCTTAAAAGTACCTAATATCCCCCCTACATTTCCATATTAATCATTTTATAAGCAAACACCTTATTTTGGTTTAGGTGTTTTACCCTACTTTAGTTTTTAAAACATTAATGGGATAGAAACTAGTATGTTAATTTAGATTATTAAATTTGGAAATCAAGCATGAATCTAAATTTGGAAATCAAGCATGAATCTAAATTTAAAATATTGAAACATAATTCAACGATTTGATAAGTGACATATGCTAAGAATAGTAACAATAAAAGGATAAGTAATTATATTTTCTATTTGACTATCTAATTGTGACTATGTTCTAATAGTAGAAAAAAGACTAAAGTATGCATGTGATTCATCTATATTTGTGACACTATTTCTATTTTCATAGGGTTGGTTTGATCTTTGTTGGGTCAGTATCAACTACCAATACTACTTATAATGGTCGATGGTGACTTGTGTGGAAAAAATGTTTTATGACCATATGATCACCTTTGTCTATCTCTTAAATCTATGTATGTGAGATGTTTAATACTGATTATACATGTAACTTAAAAATTAGCATCCTTCACATTAAAATCATAGATGTTCTTGTGAGGGATAAAAACTTGAAATAATAGGAAAGTGTAATGGGTTGATCTAACTGCAATCACTCGTATTGATGATTGGCCATTGACTATGTATCTAATATTCTGAAAAATAAAATCAAGCCACACATAGTTATCCCACTTAGTGTGATCATAAAATTGTGATCCTTCACTATATGAATGCAACTAATGATTAGATTAGAAACATGACAATTCTTTCTTTGAATTCACTTGGTATGCCTTAGACTTTGATTTTCAATGTTCCTAGTGATTAATTTTCAAATTGGGAGGAATGGAGTATCTTTTCTCAATGTGAAATAGTGTATACATGTATATTATATAAGTGTTGAGTCCTATATCATGTGAGGCCTTAATTTGTATATAAATGATTATAATTGGATAATTTATCACACCACCAATATGTTAGGTAGATGGGATAACTCTAAGGAAATTTTTAATTTTTAAAAATAGCCATTGTTGGGAGAGGGTCATTATTGATAGGCACATGTTAATATCAAATGGAGATATTGAACTAGTTTGACATTAGTGACATATAAACAATTTTTTTTTTAGCATTTGGTCAAGTCTATGTAGGATAGTACGTGGGCTTAAAGCAAATAATAAGGTTCTTATAGGTATGTAATAATAAAATTGAATTGTCAAACTCATAAGGCAACATGTAGGTGTATGAGAATGGTGGGTTAGGACCATACTTGTGTATGAAATTCATGCATGGTAAATGTATGTCAATATTTTCATTGTCAAGTACTTAATACTAGAATTAAGTATATTCAAATACCCCATTATTCTAGTAATAGAATTACTAGAGTAAAAGGCAAAGGTGTACCTGAGTATGTACAACACATTTTGTCTTTGGTAAAAATCTCTAATTATGCAGGTAACTCACATAAAAAACCTCACAACAAACATATAGTAGTCAATGTCCATAAATTTAAATTTATAGTTTGAACTTGAAATTTGAAAATTAAAGATAAAGTAAAGAGTACACCTATATGTTGATGGAAACCATGTTTTCCTTGCAACTTGTTGGAGATGATGCTTCTTTATCGAGGCTTTGGAAAAATGTGATTCCACCAAATCACTTGGAGACCAATTTCTATTATTAAACCATTGAAAATTTGAGGGTGATCAAACCCTAACTTTGTGTAACTATGCAATCTCTTTGGTTGGGAAGATAACATTCCCAAACCCTCATGAATGTGGGGAGAAGTACATAATGTAATATACCATATAGTTACTTGAATTTTTTAAATATGAGAACCACATGATGGGTTCAATCAAAGTAATGCCATGGCCTTTGAGCATCATTGAAACTCAATATACATTACTTGTAAAAACATGAATCAATTAATGTACATGGATTTATAGATTCAAGAATCATCATTACTCAGTGTAAATTGAAAATAAAATAAAATAAACAAATTTGATAATGTTTAATGCAAAATTTTTAAATCTGCATGAATCAGTATCATGCCCCTTTAAAACTATTATAGTTTTAAACTATCATAGTATCTATGTGCATGAACCAATTTCATACTTCATGAATCTAAAAGTGTGTGTATGTGCATGAAAAAGTATCATGCCCCATAAATCTTTACCTACTGATATAGAATGATATACATATTTATGTTGAATCTGAAAACCTATATTTTAAATGTATATATATGTGAAAACTAATAATTATTATTCCTATAAACTATGTATATATTCCTATGAATATGCATTCAAGTGTGTATGAATCTATACTCAAAACTCTATAAATTAAGTGTGTAGGCATGGCATATGCTCCCATAATATATATTGATTTGCCAATATTTGTCATGTGATTCAACCATCTAATATCTAAAACATTTTGAATCTATGAAATATATACTCTAATTTTTTATTCACAGATGCTTGTGTGTCTATGAAAATCCCACTGTAATGCCCCTGTTTTAAAATAAATGATGTGTCCTATAAGTCATTCAACTCAAAATAGGAGTTAACTATATCATGTAATGTATAAATATATGATCATCTATAATCATGTTAAAACATGGACAATATGTCATCATAGTAATGTATATGTAAATTAATACATGTATGTAACATATATAATGTAAAGCATATAAGTGTCATGTCTAGATAGATGCATTGATGAAGCACACAATAGTAACTTTCACTTACAAGCTAACTACTCATAAGACTATATAGTAAAAGTGCATAATATGGATCATGGCACCACTCAATCTTAGCAACCTCAACAAGAATAAAAATATCAATAAGATCATGAGTTAGTGTCACATATATTTCTAAAATCTGAATAAAAAGGACATGGATATGTATCAAAAAATAATTCTAAGGTCCAAATGCAAGGACATAAAGATGTCACAAAAAGGGACATATATATGTCATATAAAATAATTCTAAGGGCCACACATAAGGGACATAAATATGTTGCATAAAACAAGGTCAAGGGTCACACACAATAGATAAGTAGTGTTAGCCAATCATGCAAAAGTAGCAACATCAATGAAGCATAAAATGAGTAAATACTACTCTATACCATCCATATGTATCAATCTCACATCATAGTATAATAACATATCCATGTAGCACTATGAAAGATATGATTAACTACTAAGACATGTGTAAGAAATATAGATATCCCAACATGGTAGAATGTTATAGAAAAATATAACCTTTAATAATGAATCTTGTGGAATAATATGCTCCCAGTATTATCATGGCCATTGGGTAGAGGAAATTCTGACATCTATATGTCCATGTATAACTTATATGTCCTACATCACACTCATATAACATGAAATGTATGTGTGTACGAAAATAATATGCCATTTAACAAATAATGATAAATAACATAATGTAATCTAGTAATCATGTCATGTATGGGTTTTGATTCTTAGTTTTTAAGTATTTTGAATGTTTTTATATTTTCTCAAAATTTTCATTCTTTTGTATTTTTGAAATATTAGAGATTAGTTCTCATAAATCAGTGAGTAGATCATCCTCTTCAAAATATAGTTTTATATATCTTGGATTATCCTTGATATTATGTAAACATATTTCCCTTTCTTCCACTATCTTCAATTGTTCATATTTTGTGTTTGTTGTTATCTTTGAATTTTTTCCTTTTGATGAGCACCATTACCATCATGTTGAATAATGATTATATTTTATTCATGTAAGAAGGAAATATATTGATATACTTTATTCACTATGGATTTCATCAAATATAACCATTCCAATGATATCATGAGTGCCAACTAGGTGGTCGAGGGTGTCACCCATTTGCATGCATTGATAAATTTTGGACCATAAGAAATTGGTATCATAATATGTTAATGGAATGTACCACAATGAAGATTGAGTAGGTCCTTAATATTGAGCCACATTTTGTAGTTGTTCCTCATCAATTTAAATATGTTTTAGATAGGTGCCTTTTATATATGTAACAATAGTCATAATGTCCTATATGGAAATTTGTAACTATTGTGTGTTACATTTATGTGTTAAGTTCTATTAGAACTTCATGGTGAGTGTTATTGTTGATCTCTATCACTTTTATGGTTATTTCATTCTTATATTTTTGAATTTTATTTTGTAATGTGTCACAATGATTTGTGTTCTGTCCAATGTTTCTATGATAATCATAATATGATTTTGCTTCTTGATTTGAGAGATATCCCATGGTTTGATGTATATTGGATGGTAGTGTGATGATATTGTGATCAAGTAATATTGTAATATTTTTCTTAGTTTAAATTGAAGATTTTTTACATAGAATGGTGTTAGACCTTTGGTATTTGTCATCTCTAAGTTATTTACTAAAATGTATGATTACTTCTTTATCCAAGTCATTTTTTATTTAGTCTTACCTATGTTTGATATGGGATAATATTGTAACTATTGTTTTCATTTAGAATGTATTGATGATATGTCATTAGTGTCTTTCCTTTTCCCCAAGAAGAATATGTTTGAATAATAATTTTTAATTATTCCATTTTTGTATATGAATCATCTCAATATCTTCTAACTCAAATAGTTATGAATAGAGTATGCAATAAATATTCATCTAAGGGATTGAAGTTTAATATGTGTAGTTGATAATATTTCATATATTCCATTTTGGTATCATCATCATCATCAATATCATAATAGTCTATGATAATGATTTCTTGAATTTTTGAATCAGTCCTAAAGTAAAATCAAGAATAAATTTTAGTTGTTCTATATTAGCTTGTGGTTCATGTTATAAAGTTGTTTTGTAAGTTATGATTGGTTCCTTGTCATTTTTAGTGTTTGATTCACCCACCTCACATGTTTGCATCTAAGTTACTAGAATAAGTTGTGATGGAGGGATGATAGGATTATCTTCCAATTATGATTGTGATTTGTTCTCATTAATATATTGGGTCACCTTAAGAATATTTGAAAGTGTCTTGATCTATATTTTGTGTATAATAATATCCTTCATGCATGAATTCAATACATATATGTAATTTTGATGATACTAATTAAATAAAATGAATCCAAAGTCACCCTAAAATAAAATTTTAATGTAAATGATTAGGCATAATGTGAAAGGTATTAGGTACCATCTTAGGATGTAGTGTTACATCCAATGATATTATCCCAAGTATTGAACATGGAGTGTTGTCAAATCATTTTACATTTTGATATGATATTTGAATAGTATTTAGGTTGATCCATATTTTATTAGGAAGGTAATGGTGTATATATTCAATGTAGAACCATTATCTACCAACATATGTTTGACCATTTTAGTTTTCACTTGAACTTGAGTGAATAATAGCAGATCTCTCTCTTATGTATTACATAAATAAGTATTATTTGTCAAATGTGATATTTTTTTATATCCTTATATCTTTTTTTAAAAGAGGAAAATGATGCAGATTGTGTATCACCAGAGAGAGTTGTTTCTTGAAATGCCTCATATAAGAAGTCTTTATAAACCCTTGTTTGTTGTAACTCCAAGATATGGATTTTAACATTGGTTTTCTTTAGTTTATCTATGATGTCATATCGTTTAATTTGATTGGATTGCTTTGTGGGAGGTGGAGGGGGTTGAGGAAGAACATGTTGACTACATTTGTAATTCCATGCATGATGGGGTACCCTATTTCATATAGTGTTGATAACATGGAAAATAAAATCCAAAATAAGTTATTGGAACATAATGGGAACATGATGGTAGCTATTACAACCTTGAGGTCTAGGGGAGGAGGGGGAAATGGGTCATGCATACCCTTTGGAATTTAGTGGTAGCAATAAGGCAACTCATATTTGATGTTACAATAATATTATTTGAGGAAGGATTGGGATTATTCATTGGTAAATTTATAATTATTACTCTTCTTAGATTTGATCCATTTGATTATAAGATTTAAAAAAACATAACATAGTCAAGTGGAACAATATGAAAATATTAACTTCATGACTTGCATCAATAAATAAAGATAATTTTTAGTCATTATTACATGGATAATGTGTTTTATTAGGGAATACTTGTAAATCATGTCTAAAAATAAAGCCCTAATGTTGAAATTTGAAACCCTATAAGAACAAAACCCTAATTGAGACATAAGGTTTGATAAAGTTTAAGCAATGTATGGGTTTCCTAATATGTTTTACCCTAATTTAGTTTTAGAAACCCTAATAAGATAGAAAATAGTATGTGAATTCATATTAAAAGGAATTTAAGCATGAATGTGAATGTAATATATTGAAACAGTTTGCAATGATTTGATAAGTGGCATATGTTAAATATAGTAATTACTATAAAATAATAAGTACTTAACTTTTATGGCTTACTATTTGACAGTGGAAAATAAACTGAAGCAGGCCTATGATTCATCCAATTGTGGAAGTGCATTTTTATCTATGAAAATTTGACACCATTAGCTTTCGGTCAGTATTGACTATTGATATTGGCATGTAGTGGTTAATAGTGACCTATGTAGAAAAATGGGCATATAACCATAAGGTCACCTTCACCTATCTCTAAACTCTATGTATGTGTGATGCAAAATTTTGATGATGTGTGTAACTCAAAAAACTAACCTCCTTCACCTTGAAAACTTAGGTATGATAGTGAGGGATAGAAACCTAAAAAATCTATGAAAGTGTAATAGGTTGAGCTAACCCCAATCACCCTAGTTGGTGATTGATTGTTGCCTACATATCAGATACTCTAAGGAGGGAAATTAATCCACACATAGTTTCCCCATTTAGTGTGATTATGCCATTGTGATTATTTGTAATATACATTCAAATAATGATTTGGATTTGATGCTTGATAATGCTTGATTTGAATTCACTTTGGCATGGTTTAAACTTGGCTTTTGACTATTCCTAGTGATAAATTTTGAAAAGTGGGAGGAATAGGGATTTTGTTTTCAATGTGCAATAGTATATAGATGTGTACCAAATAAGTGTCAAGTCCCATATAAAGTGAGTCCTTGATTTGTATATATATGAGTCTAATTGGGTAATTTATCATGCCACTAACATGATAGGTAGATGGGTCAACTCTAAGGAAGTATTCGATTTTAAAAATTAGTCATTGCTAAGAGAGGGTCACTATCTATAGGCTCAGGTAAATATTGATTGGAAATATTGACCCATTTTGATGTTAGTTCCCCATGTAGAGGATGACTAAACTAAACATCTAGGCATGTTGATGCAAGATAGTATTCATGTTTGAAACAGAGTGTTAGATTTCTATAGGTATAAAGTAATAAGACAAAAGGGTCAAATTAATAAATCAACATGTAGGTGTAAGATGATGGTAGTTAGGAACATACTTGTGTGTACAATTAATGTGTGTAAAATGTATGTCAAGATTGTCATTGTCAAGTACTTAACACCAGATTTAAGTATCTACATTGGGTGGGTTTTAGCTATCAAATTACATCATTCTAGGGTATTTGTCTCTTTATCAATTAATGCTTCACATTAGGCTCTTATTGGGATGTGTTTCCTATGTCATGGGTCCCATTTTATTCCCCTTCCTTTGGGATTATCTCTTCTCTCCTATTTTCATGTTTTTCTAGGCTTTTAATCAGGAACCTAGTAGTTTTTGATATGCCAAGGCCATACCACTATGTTCCTAGCTTCTATTTTTAGTCCCTTAATTTATATCTCCCATGCATTGAATTCTGATTTTTATGGTCTTTCTTTCCCATTTCATGTTAGCTTTCATACCAATAGGATCCTAATTTTAATTTGATAAGTTTGTAAATACATAGGTGGATTAATGTCTATAGGACAAGTAAGAGTTAAGGAAGTGAATGAGAGAATTGAATGACAACGTATGTGAGTTAAAAGTAAAATAATAAATTTTATTGAAGATAATAAATAATAGTGTTTAGATAAAATTTTTAATCAATATTGGATTCCTCATATTGAATTTTTCCACTTGTTTAGGGTAGTGAAAATTCATATAAGGGATAAGGCTTACATTCACAATTTTCTCACTAAAGTACATTAAAATATTTTTTCCAAACTTTTTCAAAAAACATATGAATGATAATAATGAAAGGATAACATAATTACCTCGATGATTCCTCCCATTTTAATTTATATATGATGAGTAATTAGCATTTCAAGGAAGGAAAGAAATTTGATAAATATTTGTGATTTTGTTTAGAAATGTAAGTGTTTCTTAAATGGCTAATGCTTTTATTCCTACATAATCTATAATGATGGATGGATTAAGGGAGAATAGGCCTAAAACCTTATTGAGATAAACTTGTAAAAAAATAAGGAGTATTTGAGATACAAAATCATCTTTCAAATTCATTAGATGTTATATCAACTCACCATATTAATTTATACCTTTGTTCAAACATGAAAATGCAATAAAATGTGAAAGCATGGTTTCTATACCTTATAATTAGGCTTGCAGAGTGATAAGCTTATATAATTATCTCT
Source organism: Torreya grandis (assembly GCA_037957365.1). Lineage (NCBI taxonomy): Eukaryota > Viridiplantae > Streptophyta > Pinopsida > Cupressales > Taxaceae > Torreya > Torreya grandis. The sequence continues at coordinate 890,517 of JARHVA010004153.1, forward strand.
ACATGTGGAAAAAAAATTCTTAAAACCAATTTCAACACTTGACATATATCCTAACACAAATATACACAAAATTTTATTATCTTTGATTGGTTCATTTTTGAGTTATATAAGTTTTAGTCCTTTAAAACCTTAATTTAGGGTATTCTGACTATGTATAGGCCAAGAGCTCAAATTCAAGAGAAATTCCAATTTTAAGATATAACTTGGAATATGTTTTATTGGATAATATTATCCATATTTATATATTACTATGTCATCCACTTTGGCACTTTGAGCAATCTAAAAACATTATAAAAATAAAGTTTATTGACTGTAGTAGCATTTTTCTTGACTATAAAAAACTTATACTTTCTCTTAAAGCCTGTAACATGAATGAATACTATTAAAAAGTGACATATATAATTCTAAAAAAATAATAATAATAACTTACATGTAATATCGATTGAATTTGAATCATGAACTCATTAATGCAGTCTTTCATTATTTTTGATTGCAAAACATGTTACACAGTCTTGTATATACCATGTTTTCTTAACTTCTCTTTTTTTTATTCAATTTTTTTTTCTATTAATTATTATCTTTTTTTATCCTTATTAACACATAATACTATCTCTTATTCTTCTCTCTCCTTCATTCCAAACTCCTAAACTATCTAACTCATAAACTCACCCTAAGTCTTAACCTTATGTGAGTTTGAAATGGTCAGTTATGAGTTAAGACATTTTTAATATTCAAAAATATATATTAAGACCTTATTTGACACCTCCATGAAGCATAATAACCAAAAAATTCACTGGGGAATGATAAAATCTCCAAAAACACCTTAAAAAGTCCAAAAATTCAAATTTCTAGTTTTGGCTAGAAACTTGAAAATAAACCAAAATGACCAAAAAAAAGCAATATGAAGCATGGAAAGGTTTCTTATAGACAAAACATGACATCATAACCCTATTCAAGACCAAAATTTACAAAATAAACAAATAAAATCCAATGCTCCTACATCATATAATCACTTTTCTTCCAAATCCAAATATAACCACTCTTAGGTAAACCTTATGTAGTAGCCTTACAATACTAGTAAATGGTCAAATACATAGATAATACCCATATTTAGAATGGATAATGTTGTGACTTGGTGTATCTATTCTCAATTAAAGTGTTGTTAAACAAATTTAAAAAATAAAGTATTGGTGTAACATCACATCACTATAATATTTTTAAAAACTTCAAAAACAAAAAAGTATTTTTTAGAAACTATAGAATCTAACACTAAACTTATGTACACACAAACCACCTCTTTTGAAGTGAAAATGAATGCTCATGAACAAATGTACATATCAATATATATTTTCAAAATAATAAATGACCAAAAAAATGCTTTCAAATACTTTAACAATTGAATCAAAATCAATATAACATATTTAATAATTGAATCAAAGTCAATAATAAATAAGAGTAACACTTTTTTGATAATCTTGAAATGTATCACTAAACCCCTACCTCCCCAAATCAATTATTTTAGATCAAAAATACATGCAGATGAGTAGACCTTAAAATTTGTTTAGATATTTTTCAATAATTCCAAGGTATGCTCTCAATTAAAACATCCATGAGCTCTTACATAAGTGACATATTATTAATTATTCAAATAATTCTAATGTTTTGACTCATTTTTGAAATCTATGAAGTGCCATAAACTCATAAAGTGTTCCATAAACACTAGACATTTATTCAAACAATCAAAAACACCATTATAGTTTACTTAATACTCTTTATATCTATTTTCATAATAAAATGTGAAAAAATAGTAGATTAAAAAAAACTATCCATTCAAACTATCACAAACATGAATACTCGTAATATAAGATGAACATTAAAAATAGTCAAGTACTATTAAGTATTATTGATATATTTTGGTAATTTCCTATTTTATAACTATAGGTTTATAATTGTCTACAATGAGATATTAAGATGCATAAACAAGTAAGAATAAAAAACAATTTGTTTATATAAAAAAGGCACATCAAAGCCACCACAGATGAGCCTAAAAAAGAAATGATACACCTCACAAACGAAGAAAGTTATTTTTAGCAGTGTTCATGGCATACCATATGAATTATGCAATATCCCTATTGAAGTATTTATAACAATAATTGAAAAAAATTATATATTTGAACGATCATACAAATGAGTAGCTATGTTCACAGCGCTATAAAGTGAATAGTCTAAAGGTAATGTTTCTCAAAGTTTTATGTTTTTTATTTGTTGCATAGTGTATAAATTACAACTACCACTTTTTATAAAGTAGTTGATTCACATAAAAATAAACATATGTAGTTGATTCATATATATATATATATGGTTGGTCCCTTTTTTTAAATACATTAGGCATTGTTAAACTCTTTTTTTGGGTCTTCATCATATGCTTCTCTACATACTACTTCTTCTATATAATGGGACAACTTCTTTATACATATTATTTCTTCAAAAAAATGTCTTAATAATAAGGTTAAGGTGGGTTATTCACACATGGAATGGGAAAATGTTTGATGATGGAAGGGTATTTCTTGCGTAATTCATCTTGGATATGCTCAATTATTTATTTGAAGGAAGCCTTTGGTTAAGGCTTTATGGGGTGGGGTGGGATTTTAATGGTTTTAAATACATGATAATTTGAAACCTTTTTTGACTCTTTGGTATTTAAAGAGTTTTCAATGATTTTTTTCATGCAAAATGAGGTTGATTTCTTGGTGATCTCAATCTTCCCTTTTTGGGTTTTTTGAATTTGTGATAGAATATATATATATATATATATATATATATATATATATATATGTATATATATATGTATGTATGTGGTCTATTTCAATTTTATTTATCTCTTTGTTTCTTCCCTTCATTCTACATGATTATCTCCACTTTGATTCCTCCATTTGTCACTTTAATTAATTTTAGTGTTTTTTAAATTTTGGGTATGATGCCTTCTATTCATCAAAGTTTTATGAATATAACATTTTTATGGTTCAAAAGTGTTCTCTATATTGTTTCATTTCTTTCTAATTATCATTCTTATTATTTTATTTATTATTATTTTATTCAAATTACTTATTTATTTCAAAAGTTTCATTTGATTTGGCATTCATTATTATATTTATCCTTTGATTTGCTTTAATCTTATATTGTATTCTAATTTTTTATTTTCCTTATGCTTGTTTGATTCATTTATTTCACAAACTTATTTCTATGCATGTTTCTTTTTCTAATGTTATTTCATGTGCTCCATTATTTATAATGTTGGATAGTTTTCTTCCTCTACCAAACCAATAAATTAAAAGTTGACACTAAATTTTGATCCCATAATTTCCACAAACACATTATTTCAAATCCCTAGTGGTTGCATGCTTGTATTATTTGCCATAAATAATACATGAGGTGAAGGTGTTAATGTTAGAATCCTCAATTTTTACAATGCCTCCTTAGTGAGGGTATTAAAATTCACTCTCGTGTCATGTAAAACATAACACATATCCTACCCATACATGATGTCATCGATTAATAGCTCCTAATCATAGTTTTCATTTTGCACAATTCATATATCTTAGTCCCTAGTTGGACACTCTTCTACTATGCTAACAACTTTAAGATCTGACCAAGTTTTGAGAAGTAGGACAACTCTTGATTGTAAGAGAATGAAAATATGAGAGAATTATTTAGTATATTTTTGAAATAGGTCCTCTCTAGAGATCATCTATTGGTTTGGTCTCTATGCCCCACACATGTTGGAGTTCACCTTGGAAGTTCTTTATCATGTCCATATCCTTCTGAAAAATTAATTTTAATGGTAGGATTTAAGATAATAAGTGACTAAAAAAGTGATGTGTCATGTTTTCTCTCATTTTTCACTTCCATCATAATTTGTTGAGTTGTAGTACGATACATGTTGTGATGTTAAATTTTGATCCTATCTTTGTTCACCTTATTTTTGTACCCATCTATCTCCTAGTCACATAATCCTAATCATTCCCATTCCATTTTTTGGTTCCTGATTTTGGATATTTTTTTAATTTAGGTTAAAAAATTCTTCAGTCTTATTGCCCGCTCCCCCTAGCCACCAATATTTACCATAAGTGGGGAACTTAGTAAAATATATATGATAAATATTTGGAAAGCCACAATTACAATAGATCTATGGCAGAGATATTCCTCCACCTCATCCTTCACCTCATTTTAACTATACAATTGATCACAATCATATATTCTTGATTCTTGATTCATAGGTGTTATAGTTTATTTCATTTTTCATCACTCTCGAGCTTCATGGATCTCATCTATCACTTGTCAGTTTTTAGTGTTTCACATATAGGAGTCACATATTTAATAGATTAAACATAATTTTAATTGTATTTCCATTTACATAATTAGACAAGAATCCACATTGTGATCCTCATGAAAATTTTCACAAGATTTGGGAATAACTCTAACATTGTACCTCATGTAGTTTTTCTTATTATGGAAGATATTTTTATAGTGTCACACCATAAGATTCTACAAGTGTTATGTGAAATGTTGGCAATCATTTTATAGAGTTGTGAGACCATTGTCACGATATATGATTCCATGAATGGGTTTATATCCATTTACACACACTGAACCACTTCTAATATCAAAGTTGATTCCAAATATTAACTTGGTTCAGTGAAGGTATTCATTGACTATGCATGCATAAAATGTAAGAAAAAATCGTTTATTGAACTTTGAGCAATTTGTAGAGGATGGATCTCAGATAATATTTTTTAGATCAAGGGTTTGAACCTTGCATCTTATGCAAAAATACTCTCTTTGAGGTCTTGTTGAATTTATTTTATCACTAATATAATTTGTTTCTCAAATTATGGAATATAAAACTCTAAAAATGTGTGTACCAAGTGTGTGTATTGTCTAAAAATGTTGTGTTGTCTAAAAATGTAGTCTTCAAATGGATCACTTTACTTTCTAGTGTAATGACACCATTGGAATGCCATATTTTTCACATTTTTGGACATGTTATATGACATTATCCACTCGTTAATATTTACATAAATTCATTTAAATTTTAGAGATGAAATGAAAATTAAGAATGACCTACATTGATAGTACACTACTTATTTCTTGAGGACTTGAAACTTGACTTTATCTAGGGTTAATCTTTCCTGAGCCACCAATATTTCCTTTGGGTGGGGACACACTTTATGCTAATTCTTGATATGGGTAATGTTAAGGTTGGGATTGTACCTATATTAATAGGTGTCATAGCCATAACCATTAATCCTTAAACTATATTGGTACTAGACTTTAGGATAGTGTTACCACATTTAATATGTGGCATGCCCAAAGTTTTTGGGAACTTAACTTACTAATGGGGTTATCACCAACCCTATTTCATGGTATGGTACTATAAATTTTTAAAAATATCTTATGCGACTCTTTTATTTTAAACATTGATGACTTAGAATACTCCATAAAATTTACTTAGTTTTCATCCCTTTGAGTAAGAAACACATGACTTAATGATTTGCCTAGATTTGGGGTGGGAACTTGCTCAACTATTACATGATTATAGATGTTTGAAGGATCCTAAGTGACTACAACTATCTCTTCCAGAGTATCAACTTAATTCTCCATTATAAATGCCTTTATCTCATTAAAACATGTATCCTCAGTGTAATAATAGTCTTTATACCCTTACAATTTTAATTGGGTATTCATGGCATGTCCTTGAATCACTTCTCCCCCTTCCTAGGGTCCATGGTGATAATCACCATTTTTCATCCTTCACTTTATTTTCACCATCTAAGCTCACTATCATCTAAATTATCCATTCTTTGGCTCTTCAAATAACCATTTTTTATCGACATGATATGGAAAAATTACCTCACCTCTCCTTCTAATATTTTATTGGCTCTTACACAGGAGAGTTTTAGACCTCCATAGGAAAATATTCTCTACTACATTCTACCATAATGTTTTTGATATCTAAGGTTAGATAAGCAATAAATACCCTCTTTTATTACACAAAAAATGGTATTCTAATTCTTTAAGGAAATATCATGTGGAGACTAAAAAATATAGTAGATAATTGTTTAACATGCCTCTTCACCATACATCACCCACTCTAATTCAAAATTATTTGGTGTACTATAATCCATTTCTTCTTCCAAGGGTGGTTTATACTAGATTTTCTTCTCCAGTCCATAACATACATGAACAATCATGATCACAAGTGCTTAGTTAACTCATATAAGAATATTTTTTAAGATAATTATATACATACTCCTCCACCCATATCTTAGGATATACATTTCTTAATCTCAAATGATTCTTGACAAAGGTGTGCTCTTGGTTCACTATCTACCTCTCAATGTTTTCCAAAGAATCTAATGAATCACATATGAAAATCATCTTCCACAGTCAGTTCAATAGTGTCCTGGTAATGAAACTAAAATGTTATGGTATTATAATATACATAAAATAGAATATTTATTCTAGTACACTTACATTAAAAATTATCAATTACTACACTAACATACCATGCAATTAGGCTTGCTCCCTCACCCAAGGAACATATAGTGAGACAACCTAGGCACATTGGGTTAGTTTTAGAATATGAATTGGAATAATTTATCATGAGTACCTATATGAGGATACCATATTAGATAAAACATATACATTTAATTTAATTTATAAGAATCACATACACATTTAATAGGAAAATCCAATCATTAATACTAAACATCAAAAATACATCCTTTAAGTAGCATAATAATCATACGGTAAATTCAATAATTATAATTAATATATACCAAATACAAAAGAGTGTTAATATAACATAAACTTACCAACAAATTAATTTCATAATACATAACAAAATTTTAACTTATCAGTTATCAACCTACTATCTTATCCACTTAGCAAAAACTGTCAGTCTAACACCAACAACCTTAAATTTCCAAAAGTAGAAAAATTTAATAAATAAAGCAAGATATAACTATTTTTATAAAATTGTTACAATCAATGACATCCATAAGTGATACACTAGATAGAGACTAAATATATTTTATATCTCCCCTAAATAGGTGTTCCTAAAATTTTATTCATGGATTTTCCAAGCTACTTTTTTCTCTCCAAATTCATGTTTCATGTCAACCATAGTTTTATTGTTTGTACATGCCAAGAATTCATTTAGTTGGTACTTTATTTTCAAGCACTCCTAGGTATCTTGGTACATATTTGAAATTATTTATTTGCATCTCTTTGAGGTTGGTGGTGGTCTTATATACTTGGTGTAATTTTTAGTATCACTTGATATATGTAATCCTTGCACCATGTTCATTCACATGCTAATACTTATAAAATACATGTGCCTCTCTCACCCTCTTGATAATAGTTTCCAAAATCATGCTTGTACTTATATACTTGTTTAAATCACATACCAGAATCACCTTTATTATAATCAATAAAGAGATTGATAAATTGTATTAAATAGAATACATAAACAATATAGAAAATCCTATTATATAGGGATAAAAAAACATGTGAGAAACAAGGAGATGGGTGGAACCATAAACATCGGGTAGTGTAAAATATCTTGTCTTGTCAAACCAACTAACCTATTTACCTGAGTGGTTAAATCCACACTAACAAGGTGCATAGATAATCTAACTTAGTCATTAACCTAAGGTATTTCCAATAATATACTAATTCCCTCCCTAAATGACTAAACTAAAAATAAGACCAAGTTTATCCTTGAATTTTATGAACTTGTATGAACCAAATAGTTCAGTCATTGTATTACCTAAATGCTCTATAGTGGGGCAATAGAAGATACTAATGTCTTCATTTGTAACCAAATGTCAGATGTAATGATGGTGAACCTCAATGTGTTTGGTATTGGAATGGAATACTTATTTTTTCACCATCATTAGAACACTTTGATTGTCACAAAAAATATGAGAAGGCTTTGATGACTCAAACTAAAGATCTTCCAAGATTTTATTTATCTACATAGTTTCACAACCTGCACTAACCATAGCTTTATACTTTGTTTATGTCGAAGATAATTCCAATATAGTTTTTAGTTTTCTTTTCCATGAGAAAAATAATAAACCAAGAGTGAATACATAGCCTATTGTATATTTTCTTGAATCTACTGATCCTACCCAATCAAATTCAAAATATCCTAAAAACTCAAAATCTATGAACTTCTTATACATGATGCCAAAGTCAAGAGTACCTTTGACATATCTTAACACTCTTTGTGTAGCTAACTAATGTAATTCATGTGGTTTAGAAATGAAGTGAGATAGAAAACTCAATGAAAAATAAATATTTGATCTAGAGGTAGTGAGGTAAATGCAACTACCCACTAGCTATCAATACACTATTTCATTAACCAGTGGTGAAATAGTGTCTAATGAAAGTTTAACTCCAACTTCCAAGGGTGTGTGATTTGGATTACAATCCATCATTCTAAACCTTTCAACCAAATATTTTATATACTTATTTTATGACACGAATACAACAAAATTACCTTGCCAAAACTCTACTCCTAAACAATATTCTAGTAGTTTTAATTCTATCATGTCAAAAGTACAATAAATATCAGCTTTCATCTACTGAATGAGACTAGCACTACTCCTAGTGATGGCCTAAAACAATTCCCTCCCTAGAATGTGATTCTACTGATGAACTATAATCCTACTCAAATTTCAAATCACAACTCATAATAGAATCATTAAAAAGAAATAATTAATCAATATCTAAAACTATACCAGTTGTTGTGAAGTATGGCATCTATTCATTTACTATAAAATTTCTATTTACCATAACTTTGTTAGTTGAAAAATCAAGTAATATGTAGGAATTGAAATACTCACTATATCTAACAAACATGTATGTTATGCTTTTCACATCCAATTTACTTCTCTTTTACTAGGAATAATTGTAAAAGCTACACATCCAAAAATTCTAAAATCACTTACATTTGGAGTTTGAGCTAACCAAGCCTCCACTAGAGTCATATTATCTAATGATTTTGTATGACTTATGTTGAGGATGTACAATGTTGTCTTCAATTCTTATACCTAATACTTATATGAGACATTTCTAATTTGGACCATACAATGAGCCATGTCCATCACCATCTTATTTTACTTTTCCACAACTCTGTTTTGTTATGGAGTGTAAGGGGTAGTATACTGTCTATGTATGCCTTCAATGACACAAAATTCCTTGAACTATTTTGAGGTCAACTCACACCCATTATCCATTCTAAGACATTTCACTAATCATCACACCTTTTTTTCAACCATATCTTTCTAAGAAATAAATTTAGAAAAATAATCAAATTTCTTCACTAGAAAGTATACCCACTATTTCCTATAGAAATCATCAACCAAAAAAATAAAATAACATAATCTAGAAGGGTAAGTTTTTGCATTGGACCATGTAAATCTATGTGAACTAGGTACAACACTTTATTAGCTCTCCAAGATTTACCAACATAAACTAAATGTCTAAATTGATTCCCTAATTGACATATAGTATATACATGATGATGATCTTGAATATAAGGTATTTCCTTAACCATCTTAGTATTGTTCAATGTATTCAAATAATAGAAATTCAAATTCCCATACATTTCTTGCCATAGTGAACTTGTGATATCAACCATTTCAAGTACACTCTATGGTGACCTATGTGGATCTATAAGCTTATACAAGACTTTTTCACCAATCTCAACAATGATAATCTTGTTATCTCTGGTAGTGACTAAAAATTATTTTCCTTGAAACTTTACAATAAAATTAGAGTTCCTTATGATTTCGCTAATGGAAATTAAATTTTTATTCATGTTTGGAACATACCCAACATTCTTAAATGTATACCAGATAGTACCATTAAAATTGATTTGAACATTACCATATCGCTTCATAAAATGAGTTCTACCATCTCCCAAAGATACATATTTATTACTCCTATTATTTTCAACAAAATCATATACCAATCTATATGGCATGTATAATGGTGAGATTCCCTTGAATCAAAGTACCAATCTTGATATTATAAATAATTACCACTAGAAGCCATGAAAACAAAATTAGGAGATGTTTCCTTGCCTTCACCTTTAGCTACATTTGCATGATGAGATTTCTTTCTAGGGTTAGCCATATCTTATTATCATTTCCTGTAATCTTTCTTAAGCTGACTAGGTTGTTTATAGTAAAAACATTTCCACTTAGATCTCTTATTAGAACCACTTATTTGTGAATTTTCTATTGGAGAACTAGTAATTTTAACAAACTACATACCCTTTCCATTGATGAAGAATGCACTCTCTATGGAAGTAGATGTAGATAAAATTACATTCTTCCATTGTCTCTCTTTTTGTAATAATAATGTGGAAAACTTTTTGAAGTCCAAAATTTGTGTCTTATCAATCATGTGTAAGGACTCCATAAATGACTCAAATGAAGGTGGAAGGTGCTACATAACCAAATTAATCAAATCTTGCTCATCAACATGCTTATACATAGTGTTCAATTGATCACCATGTCCTTGATTTGTAATAAAAATTCAGAAATGAAGCCACCTTATACATCTTAGTGGAAAATAATAAATTATTTAAATACAATACCCTACCACATTCAAAATCTTGATATTTAGAAGTAAGATGAGTCCACAAAGCTGATGCATTAATCACATTTTTGACCTCTAAGATTAGATTATCTACTATTGATAGTTTTAACAATATAATATCCTCATGATGATGTTTATTATAGTCATCTATATCAATGGTAGGATGTTTCTCTTTATCGAGCACTATTTCATCAAGATTCTAATATTCACATATTGTCAAATCTTTGTGACTCCACAAACTAAAGTTCTTGCCTCTTAGTTATTGTGAATCTATAAATAAGAGGTGTTATACACTAACCATTTTGACCTAGTTTTTACAAAAAAATGAATATATCAGGAAACTATAATGAATTTACATACAATTCCTCCTACCCATGGACTCAAATCATAAACTAGTCAATACCTCTAGTTTTTAGCAAAAAAACTCGAAATAGTTTGGGAGATTTTAAACTTTTTGTCTTTAAAAAGACCAAAAAATAGACAAAAACAATTAAATTGGGAGATCTACAACTCTAATTTTAAAAATTCCTATTTCATCAACATCTATATATCAACCTAAAAAATAATTAAATTTTCAGCCAATTTGGATTTACGATTAGGTCCCAACATAATTAATTATATTCCTCTAGGCAAATATTTAGATAAAAAAACATTTTTTCTAAAGTTTGAAAAAATAAATTGATTTTATTAATTTTTTATTTAAAACAAATGTAGCTAATTTCTAATTTGTGGAATAAAAATTAGCATAAAAGGATGCATAAAAGAAACTAGCCAATCAAAAATGACCTATGCAAATGGCCAACTTACAAAAATTTAGATGCAAATTATAGTCTCAATTCTTAGTCAAATTTGATTCCATTAGATCCAATAGACATCTCCCAGGCTAGAGAATTTTATAGACCCAAAAAATAGAAGAAACCATCACCAAATGAATTTTTGGCCTACCCTCCAAGCATCATATGTCATACAAAGGACGTGGGTGAATAGAGAAAAAATATGAGGCATGGGAGCCTCTTCTACTACCTCCTACTTTTACTCTATCATATCAGGCCTTCTATGGTTTTTTATCTACTTGTATGGACTTATGGATGGTTAAATAAAAAAATAATTTTCTTCCTCTCATGCTCTCCACCAAGCACTTCGTGATCCTCCCTAACAAGATCGTTCTCTCTTTCTCCATAGGCTCTATCCCAAGCTTCCTAAAATATAACCTATGAGAGCATATTATAATTAACAAAGATATTGAGAAATTTGACTAACCAACATACATAAACAATATAGAGAAGCCTATTATATAGGTGCAAAAGAAACACCCAAGAAATAAGGAGATGGGTGGAACCATAAACATCAGGTAGCATAAAATAGCTAAGCCCATCAAACCAACTAACCTATTTACCCAAGTGGTTAAAAAAACATGAATAAATTGCCTAGATAATATACCTTAGTCATTAACATAAGGTATTTACAATAATGCACTAACATCTTTATATTGTTTATGTACGTTGGTTAATACAATTTCTCAATCTCTTTGTTGATTCTAATACTGTATCAAAGCCTAATTATTTTTCAGGGCCAAAGGAAATCCTAAGTGGGAATTAGCCATGTAGTTGGAATATGATTCCTTGATGACAAACAAGACTTGGTAGCCAATAGAGCTACCATTAGGAAATAAATCCATTAGTTGTAAATGGATTTATAAGGTAAAATGAAAAATACATGGTTTCTTGGACAAATACAAAGCTAGACTTGTTACAAAAAGTTATGCATAAGAGGAAGGGGTTGATTATGAGCATACTTTTGGTCTTACTATAAAGATGACAAATTTTAAGTTAATAGTTGTTATTACTACTCAATTTGGATATAAGGTGCACCAAATGGATGTCAAGAGTGCCTTCTTAAATGGAAACCTAGAGGAAGAAGTCTACATGGTTCAACCAAAGGGTTTTCAGGTTCTTTTTATGAAACATCTTATTTGCAGGCTGATCAAGTCCTTATATAGGCTTAATCGAGATCCTCAAACCTAATATATGAAAATAGATTCATACCCTAGGGAGTTTGGTTTCAAAAGGTGTAATTCTGAACCAACTCTCTATGTAAAGGTATATGGTGATGATATCTTAATTATCATTACATATGTTGATTTTATATCCATAATTGGGAGTAGTGATAGTCTTATTTGGTAGATGAAGGTTTATATTTGTTGTACTTTTAACATGATAGACTTAGGACTAATATAATATTGTTTAGGTGTAGAGTATTTGGAAAGGTAATTGTGTTGTATACATGTCACAACACAAGTATGCCAAATCATTGTTAGAATGGTTTAAAATAATGGATTGTAATCCAACTCACACACCCATGTAAGTTGGAGTCAAACTTTCATTAGACACTGCTTCACCATTAGACAATGAAATAATGTATCGGCAACTAGTGGATAATATCATTTACCTCACTACCTTTAGATCAGATATTTATTTTGTAATGAGTTTTTTTAGCTCACTTCATGACTAAGACACATGAATTACATTGGTTAGTAGTAAAATGAGTGTTAATATATGTCAAAGGTACTCTTGACTTTAGCATACTGTATAAGAAATTTGTAGATTTTGAGTAGGTTCTAGAAAGTCTACAATAGGCTATATATTCACTCTTGTTTCAGTAGTTTTATCATCATAGAGAAAACTATAAACTATATTAGCATTATCTTTGAAAAAATTAGAGTCTAAATCTATGGTTAGTGTAGGTTTTGAAACTATGTGTATAAATAAAATCTTGAAGGATCTTTAATTTGAGTCATCAAAGCCTACTCTAAATTTTTATGACAGCCAAAGTGTTCTAAAGATGGTTAAAAATATAGTATTCCATGATAAGACCAAATACATTTAGGTTCACCATCATTACATCTAATAGTTAATTACAAATAAAGACATCAGTCTCTTCTTCTGCCCCACTACAGAGCATCCAACCGATATAATGACCAAACCACTTAATTCACATAAGTTCATAAAATTTAAGGATAAAATTGGCCTTGTTTATTGTTTAGTCATTAAGGGAGGGTGTTAGCATATTATTTTAAATAAATTAGGTTAATGACTAAGGTATATTATCTATGCACCTTGTTAGAGTGGTTTTAACCACTTAGGTAAATAAGTTAGTTGGTTTGATGGGCCTAGCTATTTTATGCTACCTGATGTTTATGGTTTCATCTATCTCCTTATTTTCAAGTGTTTTTTAGTGCCTATATAATAGGCTTATCTGTATTATTTATGTACGCTAGTTAATACAATTTATTAATGTCTTTGTTGATTTGAATAAGTTGACTGTTTCCTTCAAGGGCCCATTCTTGTGTTCTACAAAACCATTCTAATGAGGACTATATGTAACTATATGTTGTATTTCAATAACCTTTGATGTATATAAATTTTAAAAATAGTTATAAGCCATTATTGTTGCATAAAATATTGATGTATTTACCTAACTATTTCTATAAAAATAATTTAAAGTCCTAAAAATGGTCAAAGACCTCTTATGTATACTTAAGAAAATACACTCAAGTATACCTCAAATAGTCATCGATGAAATTATGCATGTACTTTATCCTATTGAATGAAGGTTTTGTAAATGGACCAACAATGTCACTATGAACTATCTTCAATATCTATGATTTACCCGTGTCATACTTCTCCTATGGATGCTTACCAAGAATGCAACTTTGATAAAATCCATTAGAAAACTTAACTCGTGGTAACCATAAAACCATGTTTGATGACTGAGTTAATCTAGATAACAATAGTTGAGATGGAAAATCACTCATGCCATAATTTACTCACCTTGTTTGAATGAGTGAGCAATGCAGTAAAGGGTTGATAAGGAGAAAAATGCAAGAAAGTATACAACCTAGATTGGTGATCTACTTTCCCAACTACAAAAATGAAGTCACTATTAGCTTCATTAATAAACATGAAATTGGGTGTGAACTCAACTCTCTTACCTAAATTGATGTGAGTGATTAGGTAAAAATAAAGGAGATTTATGGATAAAGAGAGAACACATAGAACATCATGAAATGTTTAACCATTATCTTCAATAGATCCTCTCCCACTAACTTCTATGGAAGTATCATCACCCAACAAGATGTAAGGCATAAAACAAGGATCTAAGGATGTGAACATGTCTTGTGATGAAACCATATGGTGTGATGCACCAGAATCAATAACCCATGTGAAAGGCTAGGATGGGACTGCAACAAGTGATTTTCCCTTATATTTTACCTTCTTATTATCTTTAGCCTTAAAAGAGATCTATGCTAATAAACTCTGAGTGAAAGATTCAAAGACATTGATAATGTGTTTCTTGAGCATTTTTTATCAATTGGTCAATTTGTTTCCTTGTGCATTTGGACTCATCATGGCTAGATTTATTGTACTAGCCACATGTGAGTCACTCTTTCTTGGGTTTCTTATCTAAAGAGAAGGAATCTTTTGATTCTTTTGGCTTAGCATCAAATTTTTTACCCTTTCTTTGCATGACATTGTCCATGTATTTCCAATAGCACGCTTGGTGGTGTAGAAGGTGAAAATTAATACATAATAATTAGATCCTAATTTTACAAGAATGGAAAGAATTAATTGATCATCATTTTTGTTAATGCCACATATTTTAAAGTATAACCTATGTGATTTGAACTTGATGAAGTAGTTTTGAACCATGTCAAAGTCACTTGAGCTCAAAATGATGAGCTCATGACCCCTCATTTTGTCTTGATTTTAAAAGAGTTTATCCAATAAGGTTCACACTTGATTTGGAGTCATTTCAGATTTAATATGAAAAAGCAAGTCAAAAGACATAGAAAAGCATAATAGATCATAGGCTTCTTCACTTCAATTATACCACTTTACCTTTTATGCATCAGGTATCGATTTAATTTTTATACTTATCATGATTTGGTGTAAGCCTTTTCTCCTCTAGAGGATTTTCACTTTGAATTTCCACTCATGATAGTTGAATGGTGTAAGAAGTGAAACTAAACTATGTGTGTTGTAGACTAGTAATGTAACACCCCCTGAATCTATAGAAGTTTAAATTTACAATGCACAAATATAAAACCAATGCAAAATTTTTGAAAAAATATGCACTTTAAAAAAAATATCACCTCTAAAAGACCAATGGGATAAAATTTATGCTTGATTTTAAGTTTAACACTACAAGGTGATTCTCCACTTTAAAAAATTTGAAAAAATGTTGAGTGTTAAAAACTTAGAATTGGGTGCTAGAGTTAAGCCCCCACTATTAGGAATATAAATTTAAGCCCCCTTCATGTGACTATATAATATGACTAGAGGTCTAAGGAGCAGGATGAGGCCTCTCCACCTTGATGATGTCACTTTACACTATGATGTGACTTAGGGAGTGATGTCACTCCCCAAATGTTCCCTTTTTCCAATGAATAATGTCACAAGCTACTGGCTCAAATTTGATGCCCTGTAGACTGTCATAGATAGGAATAATAAGCTATAATAGTGCTTGACCAAGTTACATACTTTATAGGGTTGTTAACACTACTAGTGGATTCTATGAGGGTTACAACACCACCATCAAGTTTTATGAGGGGTACTTACACCACTATTAGGTCCTTAGGTCATGTTAACATTCTTATTGGGGTCCACTAGTTGTGATAGAATGTTGGTTAGGGTCTGCTAGAGGTGCTTGCATATTGGTTGAGGTCCATCAAAGGTGTTAGCATTTTGATCAAGGTCTATTATAATTAATTCTAGGTTGGTTGGGTTCCTTCGAAGGTGCTCAGGGTCTCATATTTTGTAGGGCATGAAATCAGGGTCATAAATTCTACACGGCATGCAAATAGGGGTCATAGATTCTGCAAGGTGTGGAAACAGGGGTCTTAAGATCTATAGGTATTGCAGGCACATAATTTTTCCAAGTTTGAAGAAGGCCTAAATATACAAATTTGGAGTGATTTCTTCAAAAACTAAGACAAACCCACTTGGTTTCTTGACAAACCTAAAAAGCTTAGAAATGTTTTTTCTTGAAAGTCACCAAATGTACAAATTTTTGCATATTCCAAGAAAACACCTTCAAACCCTCCAAAAATGGCTAAAAAATTCCTATCATTTAACAAGGTCATGTGGGCAGTCAAATATAGGAATTTGGCACATTATGAATCTAATGACACTACTTATTTTTCAATTTGAGACCCTAGATATGCAAATTTTCATGGATTTTTTAGAACCCCCATCAAACCCTAGAAAACTAAAATCAATGAAAAACTTGAACAATCTATAATGTAAGTTTCATAATAGAATTTATGGAAATCATCTACAATATAGATTTGATACCATGTTAGAGTGGGTTATAATGAGGATCAATTGGACAGGTTTTAATTCACAGAGATGAATCTATATGGAGTAGTGAAATTGAAGAACAACTGACAAAATAGAAAAAGCTTGTCTTCATAATCAAAGTTTTACTAATGAACATTAGCCAAAAAGTGCATAGGAAGATACATTATATAGTGAGGAATTGGGTCACTCAAAAATGTAATTAACTCAACTCAAAATTAAAAAAATGACTTAAAGTGCATTTATCCTAATGACCTATTATTAACCTAAGCAAGATAAATAAGACTATGCAGATAAAACCCTATGGGACAAAAGTCTACAATAACAAACCCTCCATAATCTCCTCTATGATGTCTTCTTGAGTATCTCAAGGATTCTCCTTGGAGGTCTTTCACAACCTTGATATACCCCAACACCTATACTAGTCTTTATAGATTTATAAGTGCTCCTCAAATTACGTCTTAATCCCTCCTTACAAAAGCTCTATTTCTCATAAAAACACATGGGATTCTCCTTGGTAATTTCCTATTCATATTGAACAATTCTAATGCCTAGATCATCCTTGTTTGCTTTTTCAATACTCCTCAATGGAAGTTTGGTCCCTTCCTTGATGGAGCTCTATTTTTATCGACTTGGAATCAAACATGGATCTTATTAACACTCTTAAATAACTTATGGATCATGAAAATAACAACTTGATGGAGAGGTTGGGACTTCTTCCCTCTCTTAACATCCATGAACAAAGTCTTAAGGGAATGTAGAATGTATAAAGGTAAACTTAAGTGAATATGATGTCAAAAATAATTCAAAAAAATAAATGAGATAAGTGCACCTCTTTTTATCTACCTTCTAGAGTGATATACAACATTATCTATTTGGAAACTTATCTGAATGGTTGAGGGAAATATTCTCAAGAAAAACCATTTTGTAAAGGGATTATATCTTCCTCTTGTTTCAAGAATTTGTTCTTCTCCTCAAAATTTATGCTAATTTTGAAAACTTTTATGACCTCCACTCTAAGACCAGTTACTTTAGCAATAAAATCCTTAGTAATTTCTAATTCCACTAATTAAATTTCACAATTCTATTATTCCACCCCTTCACAAACATATCATAAATATTCTCATCATGCCCTTCAAATCATTGCAAAAAATTGGACATTCCCCATTCTTAGAGAATTTTCCACAGCTCCCCATCCTCTTTTATGCAATCTAACATAATAGGATCTATTATACAAAGATGCCCACTCATCCTGAGAACTCTATAATTATTACGAACTCTACCAAAGTGATTTATATTTCCTTAAACATTAATAAGGATGATAAAATGAGTCACCTAGGACTTTTTATGACACTTGAGAGCTTTGTATGAGCTATTTACATCATGGTTTTTACTACTTATCATCTACATGCCTTTCTTCTTGTGCCTTGAATACTGACATTTAATGATATCATCATTTAATCACATGATGATAAAAATTTCATAATACCCATCTATCTTAGTCCTACTTATGAAATACCAATTAATTAACTTTTAAGGGATGCTTCTAACTCTATCCTTTGTCAGATTGTTCTAGGTATATCTGCCTTGTTGAACCATTTTTAAAAACTTATATAAGAGATCCCTTCATTTTCAAACCAATCTGTAAAATGATTCCTCTTTGTATATATGGTGGATGTAAAATTTTTGGAAGAAATTTATCAAAGTGGTAGCTTCTTCCATAATATGTTTAATATTCCAACTAATCATATTATTTATAGACAAACAATTGATGATATTAAGTGGGTCTTCCTCAACTATAAACTTGTATATTCCCAACTCTTTTACCAACATCAATCCCCATAATTTTACAAGTTATTCTAACCGATGATTAGTTTTATTTCCCATTCCTTTTGAAAAATCTGCTATAAAATTACCTTTATCATCCTAAAGTATTCATCTTCCTCCTAAAGCCCCTAGGTTTTATTTAGATGCCCCATTAAATTTGAGTTTAACCCAACCAAGAGATGGAACCATCCATTTATATTTTTCCTAGCTCTAACTCTTTGATCACACAAAGTTATACTTTGAGTCTCTATCTACCAATTGTTGGCAATCTTTATATCCACCTCTATTATCTTGTTGGATTTTTTTGGTGATCTAACCTTGAATTTTTCCATGATACTTTCATAAATATTTATGACAACCTTTGCACTATGAATCTTCTTATCTCTGAAGACCCTATTATTTATCTCCCTCTAAATACCCCAAATAATGTGAGGTATGTATAATTTACATATCTCTCTTAAGTTCTTATTTTCAAATAAGAGAAGAATACATGCCATCCATAGGTTTAAAATTAATAAGGGATGAAACCAACTAATCTAAAATTTTCCTAGGATCATAATCCAAATCTCATGGGAATAAGGACATCTATTCACCCATGGAATAAGGGAATAGATGATCACCTATTTCATTCTCATTTTCACATAAAGGACATCTATTCACAAGGATCAAATCTATTCTCCTGAGATTATCTATTGTTAATATCTTAATTCATTCTCATTTTCACATAAAGGACATCTATTCACAAGGATCAAATCTATTCTCCTAAGATTATCTATTGTTACTATCTTATTTTTCAAAACCAACCACATAAACATATTTATCTTATAAATAATATTTGTATTCCACATCTTAGACCAAAGAATATCATCTTAGGCATATGAGAAATCATCATATAATCAGATTTCACACTGTAATGCCCATCAAAGAAACTTTTCCAAATCAATTCATGCTCTTTCACAATGTTGGGTATATGAAAGGTTCTAAGAAGAGCATTTAGATTATCAAGAATTAACTTACCTTTAGCTCCAATATTTTCACTCCTAATCTATTTATAGATTTTTCCTTCTTCAGAGACTTGAACCTACTCTTGTACTTTAAACCTTATACGCATTGAATGGAAAAACTAATTTGGTTCAAAGATTCCATAATAATAAGTGGTTGATCTAATAACCATGAATTTTCCTAAAATATTAGATTTTCACCATTACCTATTATCCATTTGCATCCATTGATGATATTTTATTTACTAGTAATAAGGAATTTCTAAAATCTAGAACCTTTAACAAACTAGACTTCTTCCAAAAAACATAAGGCTTTTCTTAAGTCTAAATACTTAGCCTATAGCATTCTAATCCAATGAATGGATTTTTTTATGAATCACCAAGCCAAATTGGTAACAAAGGATTTATTCATCCACCTTAATCTCCTTAGGCCCAATCTCCCATTTTTGTTGGGGGTGCATAACCTATCCCAATCCACCAAAGAGAACCTATTCCTCTCTTTAGAGCCTGCCCATAGAAATAGTCTTTGAATATTTTCAAGTTTTTTCACTATAACCTTGGGTATCTTAAACAAGGACATCAGGTACATTAGTAGACTTTAAAGTGTACTCTTAATGAGTACCAACTTCCCTACTTAAGATAAAATTGACCCTTTCAAATCGACCAACTTCCTTTGAAATATTTTGAACAAAGGGTTCCAGGTCATAGAAGGTATGCTCATAACAAAAAGAGGCATTCTGAGATAAGTGGATGGTAGATCTTTGATTTGACATCCCAAAATATTATCAATCTTATTTTATCTAATCACAAGTGTGTTTAAGAAAAAAAAGACCTTGTATTTAAATTGATTTTCTATTTTGAAGTCATTTCATAATTCAAAATGATTATTTTTAGTTATCTATCCTCTCTCATAAATGATTAAACTATAGATATATTATCATTTACAAACTGTTGAAGTAAAAAAGGTTCAAAGTTCTGTGCTAGTTTAAAACCCTTTAAGACTTCATCTCTAAGATCTATTGATAAATATCTACAAAAAGATTATACTGTAATAATAAAAAGGAATGGAAATAGAGGATCACCTTATCTAATTCCATTTTTAATTAAAAAATATTTTTCAGACACCCCATTGATAAGAACATAAAACATGATCGATGATATGTCATTATTAGTTGTCTAAATCTTTACTAAAAATCAAATTACATCACTACCTTGTCCAAAAATTTCCAATCCAATATGACCTAAGCTTTTTTCATGTCAAGTCTTGAGTACCATACTTATTTGGTTGATTTTTTCATTAAGTGTAAATTTTCATATACAATGATGATGTCATCTTATAGTTGTTTTCCTAGAACAAATTCCCATTGATGAATGTCTATGATTTTATCCATAATAGGTTGCATCCTACTAGAAATGATTTTAGTAAAGATTTTGTAAATCACATTGCATAGGCTAAGGGGTTATAAATCAACAAAATTGATAGCTTCCTCTTTCTTTCAGAATAACACAATAAAATATTTATTTAAGTATTTTAAAAGCTACCTCAAGGAAAATAATTCATTAGCATCTGAAACCAATTCTTCCTTCATAATCTCCCAAAATATTTGAGAAAAGCTATGAGACATCCATCAAGACTTGGAAATTATCTTTATCTAAGAGAAAAAAACAAATTTGACTTCATCAAATGAAGCAGGAAATATAAGATTTGAGTTATCCTCTTGGTTGACCAGCTTTGGAATAACCTGTAACAATTATTGTTCCATTCTAATATTAGTTTTAGAATTCTCCTCAAAGAGCATTTTAAAATAAATAACACTTTCTTGTTTAATGATAGTCATATCTAAATAAAATTCCCCATTATTCCTTCTAATTTCCCTAATAAAATTATGAGCTTTGTGTTTTAAAGTTGAAAAGTGGAAAAATCTAGTATTCTTATCACCTTCTTTTAGCCAGATGGCTCTAAATTTCTACCTCCAAAAACTTTCTTCTCTATCTATCAATGTATGATAATAATAAAACAATTAGTTCTCCTTCAAATTAGTATGATGATCTAACCCATGAACAACAATAAATCCTAAATATTGGAGATCTCTTCTCTCACAATGCTATTTTAAAGAAAAATATTTCCAAATACCTCTTTATTCTAAATTATGATGTTTTATTTAACATTATTCATTTTAAAAACTAGTCAAAACATCGTTGAACCATGGGCTATAGGAGCCCATAATTCCAAGGTTTTGTCATGAATATCAAGATGTTTAAATCACATATGTTTAATCTTAAAGGGCATTCTAAATTTTTTTGATTTGTCCTCTATAATCAACTTCAAAGGATTATGGTCTGAGCCAATTCTCGAGAGTGGAGACAAAAATAAGTCTTTCTAAATAATCCACTTCATAGATACAACAACCTATCTAATTAGACTTAAATTAGATTTTCTCTAATTATTCTATTAGACCAAGTGAAAGGGGACCCTCTTAAATCCACATCAATAAGATTACAATCAGATATGAAAGAGGCCAGTTCTTCCATGTTGTGTTAAACTTTTTTGGTTCCACATCTCTTTTAATCCAAAAATAAAGGCATAGTTAAACCATCCACAATCACCGAAAGAATATTCTTGTAATTAATTCTAAAACTAAGATGTTCTTCCCATAATATTATTCATCCAATGATAGAGTTAGGCATATAAATATTTGATAAGATCCAGAAAGAACCATCCTATTTTCTAGTAAATATGACTGCCAAATGATGCTTACATTCACACAAAACATCTCCTTCCAAAAACTTACTACTCTAAAAAGTGGATAATCCACTAGAAGCTCTAACTAAGCTAACACACACTCCCTTCACTTCCTTCCAAAATTTAACTTTATTCTCCTAAAAAATTATTTCCTCTATCTTAGTTTTTTGAATAGCTACCACAGTAGGATTATGACTCCTAAAATATCTAAAAATTTTATGTTATTGTTACTATTCATACCTCTTATATTCTAAGATATAAATTTTATTTGTCTTTTGGATTAGACTTTACCCCCATTGAAAGTGAGTGTTGTTTGAGATTCATTTTCTACTTCTCCCTCCGTAACTCTTTTAAATTTTTATTTTTTGGGAATTCTTCCTACATTTGATGGTTATATAATGGCTGCCATTCTATCACCTCTTCTAGTATTAATTGAAGGAGTTTTTGACCTTTTGTATTTACTTATTTGAGAAAAATATAATGATCCAAACCTTTTTCCTTCTAAGAGCTTTGATTCCTATTTATTTTATCTAATTTCTTAATAGGTAAAGGTCTTAAGTTAGTTTTTACTTTATGTTTAATTTAGACATATTTTGTCATGCAAATTATCTTGTACTAGTTTTTTTTAGACTTTAATATTAATAAAATATTGTATACAAGTGTGGTATAATTATTCATTTTAAAAATTTGTGTTTCATATTTTTATATTTGATTTTTTATACAGGTATTCACAAATGAAAACCAACATGTAAATGATTTTATTTTTGAATTTACTTGGTACAAGTTTTTCTTGACAATATCACAACATAATTAGTATAATAACTAGTGATTTTGGTATAGATTAGTTGAAACCTAGCTTTGATTTAAGAATAAATCAAAGTTTATTTACAATCCATCCATACATTCAAAAATTTCATTTAGTATCATAGCCATGATCAAGAAAGGTTCATAAAGGTTTTAGGACATTATAAGAAGAAACAATTGCTTCAATCAATTATGCTTCTATGAATATTATTATTTTTAAAGGTGAAACCTTTGAGTATTAGATAAATCAGTTGAAGATAATTGTTGTATGGAAACAAGTTTAGAAGAATTTTCTCCATGGATATATACCACCTCAAGATTGGAATACCTTGCTTCTATATTTAAAGTGCCAAAGATCCAAACATTTATCCAAGAATTGCATGATGCAAAAAATCCCATGAAGCATGGAATACCTTGTATAAATCACATCCAGGTTGTATTAAGGTAAAAAAAGTAAAACTTCAAATCCTTAAAATTAATTTTAAGAATTTTAGAATGTCAAATTCTAAAGGAATTGGAGATTATTACAAAAGGGTAAATGATTTAGTGCATATAATGAGGGTTTATGAAAAAATTATACAATATAGTGTTATAGAAGGAATATTTTGATATATTGAAGTCAAATATGGTTTCATATTATGATCACTCTTGAAGAGTGTAAGGATACGAACACTATAAGTGTTGGTGAGTTAGTGTGATTTTTCTTATCCCATGAGGATAAGATGAAACTATACACATGAGATCAAGAACAAGCACTTTAAATCAAGGAAAAAGTTTCAAATACCAATGGAAAAAATAAAAGAAAGATCATTATTGAAAACACCCAAAACACGTGATTAAATATTATAGGATATTAACAACTAAGAATCAAGATAGTTGAGAGAGTGAAAATAAATCTTTTCAAGATGAGTAAAGTGATGTTAAAGAGGGATCATATTATTATCTCACATGAAATGTGGGAATAAATGAAACAAATAATTGGTGATTTATTGATTCAAGGTACTCAAATCACATGGAAATTCACAAAGATGGTTTTAACAAGTTAGATGACTCTTTCAAAAGCCAAGTACAATTGAGAGATGAAAAATCCATCTAATTTGAAAGAAAGGGCATCATGAAAATAACCACAAATCAAGGTAATGGTGAAATAAATGATGTGCATCAAGGATCTATTAAATCAAGACTCCAAACCTTTAAAATGAATTTTGAGAAATTGAGAATGTTAGATTCTAAAGGAGTTAAAGATTATTTCATAAGGGTAAATGATTTAGTGCCTATAATGAGGGTTTATAAAGAAACTATACAAAATAATGTTATAATAAAGAAGATTTTGAGATATTTATGTCAAATAAAGTTGCATATTGTGATCACTCTTGAAATGTAAATAAATAAACACTATTAGTGTAGATGAACTAGTGGGTTCTCTCTTATCCCGTGAGGATAATATAAGACCATACACATGAGATTAAGAAGAATCTCTTGAAACCAAGGTAATGATTTCAAAGACCAATGATAAAATTAAAAATAACAATCAGTGGAGTTTAGTAAACTCAAATAAAAAGGGGGAAATTAAAGCTAACTTTATAGGTAAAATAATGAGATATTTTATTTTTCATTATTTAAAAAACTCAAGACACATGATACTAGTAGCTACGAGTCAAGCTAATAAAGAGAGTGAAAAAAATTTCAATCTAAGTAAAGTGATGTTTAAGAGGGATCATATTATTGTCTCACATGCAATGTGAGAATAAAAAATAAAACAATTGGTGGTTTCTTGATTCAGGGTGCTCAAATCACATGACAAGTCACAAAGATGGTTTCAATAAGTTATATGACTCTTTCAAAAGCCAAGAACAATTAGGAGATGGAAAGTCCATCCAAGTTGAAGGAAAATACAAAATGAAAATCACTATAAATCAAAGTAAGGCTGAAATTAAGGATGCATATTTTTCTCCAAATATACATCCTAAGATTATTGATTATAATTTCATAGGATATAGTGATGAAAACAAAGCATACGAGTTTTATAATCCTAATAGTAAATCTACAATTTTTTCTATGGATTTAAAAAAAAAAAAATTAAGTTTATGTTGATTATAATTATGTAGATGTAGAGGTTATAATTGAATGAGGGAACCTATTAAATCTAATTCTAAGATCTTAAAAATTCTTACATGTGTTTCTAGTTCAACATGAAACAATAATAACTCTTCACAAGAGCCTAGTCATTAAGACTTATTTTAAAAGGACAATGTTTCTTAAGAAAATAAAGTCCTTCCCTTAGTCCAAATGTGCTAAAATGATTCCAAAATATTTCACTTATGGAAAAAAAGCCACATTATTCCAGACTATCCAAATAAAAAATCCAAGCTGATTAATGCCAAAAGGGTCTATTTTATATCCAATGACAACTAGCAAGATTGGACTACTTCTGACTCAAAATATAAAACTAGTATATCCTTACTAGATAGTCTCACTCTAGAGTATCTCTTTGATATATAATATATTCCTTTAGTTAATATACCTCTTAGGTGAAAAATATGGCTCTTAATGAATATATTGACTCTTTAGCCTCTTATCATTATTGCTTCATGTTTACACTGGTTTCTAAAGAAAAAATTAAATAACTATACTAGATTTATAATGATACTCATGTTTGGTAATTTTATATGAGATATTATTATAAAAAACTTCTTTATGTAGATATCCAAAATCGTAGTGTACAATAGATAGATCAAGAAACTTACAAAAAACAATTCATCTTCCTTCAAGATGTTAAAATCCTAAAGGAGCAACATTTGTTTAAAATCCTTAAGAAGGGATAATATTATACATCTATATATTATTAATCTTCATAATTTATTGATGAATTTTAAGCTAATTTAAAAAAAATCCCAGAGGATAGTGTGTAACAACGCCATTGGGTTTTAATAGAATAGAGAAATTAAAAAAAAAATAATTACAAATATTCAACTTACAGATTTCATCATGAAAAATTTAATTAATTGATCTTTAACTAAATGCATTATTTTAGTTAACTAAAAGGTTTATAGCTAATCCACTTAGCAAATGATCACCATGGAAAAATATAACAAATCATGAACAATGTTGAATGAACAATAAAGAGTACATTTAATTCATTATTGTAATTATACAAATTCAACCATAATTGATACTCCATTACAACCACTGTTGTAGAAATACAATGAATAAATAGTATAGTTTCACCAATAACTAATATCTCAAATAATAATAATACATGATGCAAATCTCCATAGAGCATGAGTCTTCACAACTGAAGAGTCTCCAGGACTTAGGTATCAATCTATAATCTAGAGTGTAGTACTCCTACAAGGAGGAAGAGAATCATCTGAGTGCTTTTCACACCAACCATAGACCATATCTCCCCCGAAATATCTCCCAACAAGGAAATGGCCCTCCATTCATGTATGGGTAGATAACGATGGTGTGGGTATCTAGAGTGATAAATTAGAACCTGTGTGTTGTAAGATATCTAATAATATTAGAAGTAGCTACTAAGAGGGGGGTTGAATCATTTTCTTAATAAATACTATTCAATTCCATTCATCATTCCAAGAATCATTCATTCACATAAATATCAATGCATACACAAGCATATCACAAGAGAACACTAGAGATATGTGGGCAACCCTTTTGAGGGATAAAACCTACTAAACCATGAATATAGACTACAATATTATAATTTCAAGATCCATATTTTAGTGAAGCACTAAATTCAAAAGGAGATCCAACCCCTACTTAGTTAAGCACCCACTCAACTAGTCTTCTACAAACTCTATCTTACAAGGAGGCTCCAACCCCATAGGTAACTTAGAACCAAACAAGTCACCTCTGATCTCTAATCATATTAAAACACCTATTTCTAATCTTAAACTAATGATGACCTCTTTTGTTTTCACTCTTTACTCTTCAATCTCACTCAACTAGCCTTCTAGGCTTACTCACTCAACATGCCTCTTCTAGGCTCATTAGGTCCATTGACCTAGTCATCCACCTACAATAACTATGTTAGATAAACATGTTTTCTCCTCTTCTCTCTCTAATGGTCCTCAATGACATGATCCTCCTCTTTCAAAGGCTCTCTCCTTTGTTTGTATCTACTCTTATTCTAACTAGCCCAAATAGGCCTATTAAGCCTTGCCTTTATACAAGTTTCTTTCTCAAGCACCCTTTGGTCAGATACATACCTTTGCATACATGGATAACTCTTATAATGTACCTTAAAACACATTAACATTATGAAAACAACCACTCCTTTGGTTGGCCATTATCTCATTAACCTCAACCTTCAATTAGACCTTAATGAAAACTAAAGTAATTAGGCCTACCCATGAACATGTTACCACTCAGACCCATTTGAACATCTTAAGCTTCCTTCAGTGGATGAAACACATCAAAAATATTTACAATATACCCTTGAAAATTTCCCCTTGTTTCCCTAACTTTATTTATCCCATTTCACTACTTGGACCTAGCAATTAGGCCTACTTGTTTTTTAGGCCTTCTCACTACCAAAAGTCTGTCCAGAGTATCTGAAGCATACTATTAGGATGAATTAAAACCTAGATCTATCCCCAAATTTTATACAAGAGAAACTATGAAATGAATTAATCAAAACATTCTAAAAATAAATGTAAATATGCACATAATAGGAGATGCTAGATTTAATGTGGTTCACCTAAGATGGGATACATCCACCATACTTATCTAGTATATTATTTACATCAATACAAGGGAGAAACAAAATCTTTAACAAACCCTATTACACCTCTCTACCTTTTCTACCTCCTCTCTATGTATAATATTTCATAATAAATCACACTCATACATCTCATCCATATATCAATATATTTTAGGGTAAAAAACACCTAAACATAACCTCTACCATCAGATCTAGAAACCTTTAATCAATATACCAAATTGACTATGAAATTATAATTTAACAAGGATTCAGGGATTCAAAGAATGGGATCCAAACTTGATTGAAATAACCTCAAAATTTTAACCTCTAATCCTGGAAGATAATCAAGCTCTGCACCTAACACATACAACTGAATCTCTCACACAACTATGTCCTAAAAACACATGAATATATCCTTCATTAATTAAAAAAACTCTCCATGTCCATTATACATCACTACATAGGCCAATAGGCCTCAAGAACTCTCTTGTTGTAGGCTCATTGAGGACTATCAGTGCACACTAAAACTTAGTCATAAACATTTAGGCCAAAAGTAAACTTTTCCAATCAACCATAGAAATAATTAATATGTACGGAAACCTCATGACCTAAGGGTCATTATTTGAAATAATTGAATATTAAACTCAACTTCCGTAGACTCTAAACCTTCTATGTAAGAATCTCACTTAGAGTTACCAAATACTTCCAATACATAGTCATCAATATTTGACTCTCCACATGATTTTGAGCACTTTAAATCACTCTAATTACATTCACATGAGCCTTATGGATATTAATAACATATTAATATGACTTTTATTCTTCAATTTAGGTTAGAGGACCTCCAACTCATCACTCTTAGATGACTACTCAAACTGCCTGTAGCCTCCCAAAACACAATCATGTAAAAGTTCTTATTTATCACTTATAAGGACACATTCATGACATATAGATCAATTATAACGACACATTTATATTATTCTTATATATCACTCCCAAATGGATATATTACATGTTCTAATAACAATCATTGGTCTTATAGATCAATCTCTCAGATCTATCTTATATTATGCATACACAATCTGCTAAGCCATTTTGGATTCCACATCTCAACACCTTAGCATATCTCTCCACCTTAAATATATAATTAATAGGTCATTTAAATGTCAAAAACCAACAATAAACTCATTAGATGCATCATCTCTTGTTCACACACTTCACTTTCCCTAGCACACCAAGAATTGCTAAACACTATAGACGTTTAGTCATGGAACCATGACATTATGAAACCTGATAAATCATCATAATGATATTAAAATAATTTTAAAATATAATAAAACCTCTTTAAATAAACATCAAACACAAAAATCATATGATCTAATGGCAACTTTGCTCTTGTAGACCATTCTCACTGTCTTGGGTTTCACTATCTTGACTCATACAAACAAGTCACTTTGAGATCACTATTTACATCATTTTTAATGAATTTAAAAGAATAAAATAAAAATTTAAAATATTTATAGGTCTTTAAAAATTACCTCAATCAATTTGATTCATCCCTAATCATTTGTAACTCATCCATAAATGCTTTCTCACTCTAACTGGCTTTTTCTCATTATTTTAATTATTTGTTAAACTAGTGATAGTTCATATTCCATGATCAAAATAGTTGAAACAAAGGATGTAAATTTCCAAAAAAACACCATGTATATTAATAATAAGTCTTGTACCTTAACCTCTAATAACTTGTATGTGTTAACCTAGTCAACCCTGCATATAACATTAAATTCTTTAGAAATAAACAATTTTATGTAGCTTATGCTCATTGTCCTAAAATTACACTACCACATGGAGATGAATTATGGAGTCATATATAACATAAAATCATCAAAATATATTCAAAAAAACATTATGGGCACTTTCTATCAATATTTTTACCATCAAGTCAATATAAGGGTTTTAAGAGGATTTTAGACTAGCTAACCTTATTAACTATTGTTCATATAGATATATCCCTCAAATTAAAAAATAATTCTTGTAAATACTTATTATTACCCTCTGATATCTCTCAAAAAATACTAAAGACACCATGTAAACTTTACATGTGCCAATGAGCATCTAAACTTTATTCTCGATCTCTCATCTCTTCATTCTACATGCATGGGAGACCTTCAAATGCTTTTTTGAGATTTATCCTATAATCCATGACCTAATTTTTTTTCCACATGCTTGAACCAACTTTATATATATTTATCCATGCTCTCATGTGATTTATCCCCTTTACAACTCATTTTGACCCCTCATTAGACCTCACTAGGTCTCTATGCATGTTAGACTTAGGATCACTAGTCATTCTTGGATCTTGGAAACAATTGGAAACTTATTTTAATAATTAAAAAACCTTATAAATATGTATTATGACATAATACCATGATCATACAATCACTCTTACCTTGGAATCTGATCTTCATCCTCCATTTGGCCTTACTATGTGTCTTGGCACACTAAGCCTTCAGCTACAAGTCACTTTAGGTATTGAGTATGACCCTCTCACCACTATAGATTATTTAAACACCTCATATAAATTTTAATACAACCTCTAATATTATCACATACTACTAACCTTTTTCACATATGTCTCACTTGTCTTCACAACATGCTACTAGGTTTGTTCTATCACACTAGGTCTCTCATGTGAGGACTGATCCTTGATACTTGAAATTTAAATATTATTTACCTTATACACATGTGTACACATTTAAAAACATCTTATCATATGATTTACCACTAATTTCTCAATGTAGATCTCATATATTTCTATATCAATCATCAGTATGCCTCTACAACCTATGTCCATGCTCAATGAACTAGTCCATCAACCAGACCTACTAGGTACCACACCTTCTTGAGATATTATTAATACATATATATTATAAGAAAACATATATAAATCAATATAATTAATCTACATTTTTACATCAATGACAACCATAAACACATCAATTGAACATACTTCAACAATCTCCCCCTTTGTCATTGATGGCAAACACTCAAACACAACATACTAATATCATTTATCCAAGTTAGTTATCCCCTTCAAGTATTTCTACCCCTTTGACATTAATGAGAAAGGTTATATACACTTCTCATAGGGTCATCTATACATATTCCATTGATCCTAACACCTGATTATTTTATTGAACAAGTAAACTCCCCCTTTATCCATGCATACTTCTCATCAAGTTTCTCAAATAAATTGAGTTAGCTCCCCCTAACTCCATGATCCATCTAGATCATGTCATTTAAATATAAATATAATTTTTTTATAACAAACACATAACATATTTTCTTACCTTAATAAACCTCCATAGGTTAATTATTTCTTCAATTCATCTCATCATATCATCCTTGTCATATTCTGCTTACTAGGTCTATGAGACCTTGTATGTTGCAACATATCTCTATTGATACATTGTTTTATTCATTTATGAAGAACACTCCATATTTATCCCATGAACCTTAGTCAAAAAATATATCATACAACCTTCATAATCAATTATTTATTTATGATAATGACTCAAAGGATCAACTTCAACACATACTGTCAAGACTATTTGATAAAACTCAGAGCACTTGTCAACTTCAGATCATTGTTATCTTCTTTATGAAACAAGTAAATTGTCATATTACTTATTATAACATAAAAATACATTTAATATCATGAGTAAAAAATATCAATCTTTAAATAAAATTATTCTTGTAGACCAATCTTCAAATCTTACAAAACTTGGTCTATCTTTGCTACCTAGGCATCATCTTTGCACTCAAACAGGCATAAAACAAGATAATTATAGTACAAAATATTTCAAAAAGTATATCTAATACTCTATTAATCTATCATAGGTAAAATAAGATCCATTTCCATCATTACACATTCTCATTAGATTTAATGGACACAAGAAGTTTGTGAAACCCTCATACCTCTTGTTCTCTTAAATCTTTGAACTAGATCATCACAATTGAGATCAAATTGGTCTTTTATAGGCATCAAAAAGAGCTTAAAAACCTTAAGGACATACTCAAGTAATTTTATCATTCATCCAAAATGACCAACTGATCCATACCTCTAATCAAGTTACTCATGTTTGACAAAAACATAGACCTTTGAGCACAACCTTCTTTTAATGAGATTCTCATACACACAAACACACTTTCAAAACTTCCTCAAAGCATGGAATAATAATATAATGAAGTGACAACAACGTCCAATGCTTATAACATCAAATAAACTTCAATAGAGAGGTTATAAATCCACTTTAGTCTTCCTAGGTTCTCTGAGTAATAACACAGTCAATAAACTCTAACTTTGATCTATAGTAAATGCACCTATATGAATTTCAAAGCAACCTATCATCTACGAAATAATCCCCATAAATTATACTAAACTTTTGCCTTTTAAACCATCTTTATCTAACCTATTTCATGACTTATACAAGTTATTCTTTACTCTCGGGTCCTTATTTCATTCATAGTTAGTTTTGAATTTTTGAATTCCAATGGTTATTTCCTAGTCATAACTCCATGAATTCAAATGACTGCCTTGATTCTCTTAGTAAGATTAGATCATTTTATTCAATCTAAAGGGTCATGAAAAACATAATACCCTCACCAAAATGTCTAAGGCACCCTCAAAACATTCTATATCACCTCAATGGCCTGTAAACATCCATTTTGCATCTTTATACTCCATGAAGGCTCAAATAGACCTCAAATATTTCTCATCAACATACTTAGGATTCTAATCAAACCACTGTATATCTATGATGACTTCAAAGAATCAACATAGATTCTCTAAATTTATGACCAACTCATACTTCACTTATATATCTCTTTGTGATGATACAAATCACTTCATATCATCTTCTATCAAGGCCAAAACAAGATTGTTTCAACCTCAATTTTGATTGAACACCTAAACCAAGTAACATCTTCCTTCTACCAAGCGAGCTAACCAAGTAGACCACCTTGGAATGTCTTGACATATACCTTTCTCTCAATATGTCTTTAGAGACATTCTAGATTGTCAACCTTGGGTTTGATATTTGACTTAGCTTCTATATATTCCTTTTGAGCTACCAAATGATAACTTTGACACTCTTTCAACTCTATAGACAACTCTACAAGTACCATCAATACAAACAAGATGAACATTGTCCTCATCATACTTTATGCTACTTAGGATCACCTATAGGCTATCAAGCCTCCTCCAAAGTCTAGATCTGATACCAATTATTGGAATTAGCTACTAAGAGGGGGGTGAATCGATTGATTAACAAATTCTATTCAATTCCATTTATCATTCTAAGAAGCATTCATTCACATAAAGATGAATGCATACAAAAATAACTACACAAACATATCATAAAATAACCCAAGATATATGTGGAAAAAATACTTAGGGAATAAAATAAACTGAACCATGCATATATACTATAGTCCTGTAATGTCAAGATCCAAATTTTAGTGAAACACAAACTTCACAAGGAGCTCCAACCCCTACCTAGTTAAGCACCCATTTAACTAGTCTTCTACAAGCTCTATCTTTCAAGGAGGATCCAACCCCCTAGGTAAATTAAGAACAAAATACTCACCTATTATATCTAATCATCTTAGAATACTTGTTTTTAATCTTAAACTGATGATAACCTCCTTTGTTTTCACTCTTTATTCTTCAATCTCTCTCAACCAACGTTATAGTCTTACTAGCTCAACATGCCTCTTCTAGGCTTATTAGGTCCATTGACCTAGTCATACACCTGAAAAAACTATGTTAGATAAACATTATTTCTCCTCTTCTCTCTCTGATGGTCCTCAATGACCTGGTCCTCCTCTTTCAAAGGCTCTCTCATTTTCTTGTCTCTACTCTTCTTCTAACTAGCCTAAATAGGCCTATTAAGCCTTGCCTTTATAAAATTTTCTTTCTCAATCACCCTTTGCTTGGACACATACCTTTGAATACATGTATAACTCTTATAATTTACCTTAAAAAATGTTACCATTATGAAAACAACCACTCCTTTGGTCAGCCATTACCTCATTAACCTCAACCTTCAATTAGACCTTAATGAGACCTAAAGTAATTAGGCCTACCTATGCACACATTACCATTCAAACCCATTTGAAAATATTAATATTATTTAAATGGATGAAAAACATAAAACATGCTTACAATATAACCTTTAAAAGTTTACCTTGTTTCCCTAACTTTATTTATCCCATTTCACTACTCAGACCTACCAATTATGCCTACTCATTTTTTAGGCCTTCTCACTACCAAAAGTCTGTCAAGAGTATATGAAGCATATAGCTAAATATATCACACAAATATGTCATAAAAAAATTAATATATAATTAATGAATTAAAAAACCTATCTATGTCCATTATACATCACCACACATGCCAATAGGCCTCAACAACTCTCTTGCTACATGCTTACTCAAGACTGTCAATGCACACTAAAACTCAGTCATGAACATTTAGGCCAAAAGTACACTTTTGAAAATAAACCATGTAAAAATTAATATGTAATAACACCTCATGAAATAAATTTCATTATTTTCAACAATATAATATTTAAATCAACCTCTGCAGACTCTAAACCTTCTCTATAAAAAGCTCACTCAAAGGTACCAAATACTACCAATACACAGTCAACAAACTTTGACTGTGCACACCATTTTGAACACTTTAAATGACTATAACTGAATTAAAATGAGACTTATGGATATTAATAACATATTAATATTATTTTTATTCATAAATTTAGGTCAAATTACCTCCAACTCATCACTCCCAGATGACTACTCAAACTGCATGTAGTCTCCAAAAACATAGTCATGTGGAAGTTTTTGTTTAACACTTGTAAGGAAACATTAATGACATATATAACTCATTAATATTTTATATAATTATTATATATCACTTAAAATTTTATATATCACATTTTATAATAACAATCATTAGTCTTACATACCAATCTCTCATCTCTCTCTTACACTGTGCAAACACAGTCTGCTAAGCCATTTTGGCTTCCACATATCAACACCTTAAACAATATATCCAAATTAAATATAAAATTAATGGGCAATTTAAATTTGAAAAACCAAAAAAAAAATTCATTGTATTCATCAAATCTTGTCATATAAACTCACACACTTCACTTTCCCTATCACACCAAGAATTGCCAAACACTACAAATGTTCAGTCATAGAACCATGACATTATGACAATTGAGAAAGAATATTAAAAATCTTAAAATACATTTAAAATATCATAAAAAATCCTTATATAAACATAAAATACAAAAATCATATGTTCCAATGGTAACTTTGTTCCTGTAGACCATTCTCATTGTCCTTGGTTTCACTGTCTTGACTCATACAAACAAGTCACTTTAAGAGCACTATTTACATCATTTGTAATGAATTTAAAATAATATAATAAACATGGAAAAGATTTAAAGGTATTTTATAATTAAATCAATCAGTTTTATTCATCCCTAATCATCTGTAACTCACCCCTAAATGCTTTCTCACTCTGACTGACTTTTCCTCACTATTTTCACTGTTTGTCAAATTAGCGATAGGTAATTTTCCATGATCAAAATAGTTTAAATAGATGATTTAACTTAAAAAAAAACACTTTGGATATTAATAATAATTATTTTCCTTCAACATCCAATAACTTGTATGCATTGACCTGGTCAAACCTACCTGTAGAATTAAATTCTTTAAAAATAAGATTTTTTTTATAGCTTATGCTCATTGTCTTAACACACCACTACCACTTGGAGATGATTTATAGATTCATATATAACATAAAATCATCAAAATATCTTCAAAAAACCATTATGGGCACTTTATAGTAAGATTTTTACCATCAAGTCAATATTAGGGTTTTAAGAGGATTTTAGACCAATTAACCTTCTTAACTATTGTTCATACATCTCTATCCCTAAAATGACAGAATAATTCTTGTAAATAATTATTTGAACCCTATGATAACTCTCCAAAAATACTTAATACACCATGAAAACTTTACACATGTCAATAAGCATCTAAATTTTCTTCTCGAGCTCTCATCTCTTCATTTTGCATGCATAGGAGACCTTCAAACACCTTTTTGAGATTTATCCTAAAATACATGACCTAAAACTTGTTCCACATGATTGAAACAACATTTTATAAATTTATCCATGCTCTCATGTGCTTTATCCCCTTGAAAACTCATTTTGACTTCTCATTAGACCTCCCTAGGTCTCTATGCATGTTATACTTAGGATCACCAGTCATACTTGGATCTTGAAAACACTTGGAAAATTATTTTAATGATCCTAAAACCTTATCCATATGTCTTTTGACATCATACCATGCTCATACAAGCACTCTTAGATTGGAATATGATCTTCATCCTCCATTTGGCCTTACTAGTTATCTTGGCACATTAGGCCTTCGATTGCAAGTCACTTTAGGTCTTGAGTACGACCCTCTCACCACTGTAGATTCTTTCAACACCACATATACATTTTTTATACAAAATCTCATGTTCTCACATACTAATAACATTGTTCAAATAGGTCTCACACTTGTCTTCACAACATGTTATTAGGCCTATTCTATCACACTAGGTATTTCATGCAAGGAATAAGCCTCAATACCTAACATTGAAAGATTCTTTACCTTATACACATGTGTACACATTATCTAACATCCTCTCATACGCTATACCACTGATTACTCACCTTCAATCTCATATTTTTTTGTATCAATCATCACTTTACCTCTACAATCTATGTCCATGCTCAAATAACTAATCCATTAACTAGACCTACTAGGTACCACACCTTCTTGACATATCATTGCTACATGTATCTTCTAAAAAATACCTCTAGAACATCAATGGCCTTCAACTACCTTTTGACATCAATGACAACCATAAACACATCAATGGAACATACCTCAATAAACACATGATGTGTACCATAAATAAATCTATTCTAACATGATATCACACAAATATGAAAATAATATCAACCCATGAAATGATAATTTTTAACTATAAACATTAGTTTGGCCAATGTTTTCAAATAGTTAATGATATCTAGGATCAGTCAATTTTATACACCCACCTCAATCATAATACACTTCATTTTACATTAATGGTGCTAATTAAGGCAGTGGAATCCATCCATTGCTTATTTAGTGTCATAAATGTGAGATTTGGTTAAAATATATAATAATATAAAACCAATAGATTCAATTAGAATAATCCCTATTAGTAGACATAAATATGCTAAGTACATAAATATAAAATACATACATTTAGTCTATCAAATATAATGCAATGAATCTAACATCATCTAGTTTATTATAAAATAATAAGTAGAATCATAAACATTCCTTAATATAATCATACCATCTAGGTAATAATTATATCTAGATTATAATTTACTTGATTCCACCAAGTAACTTAAAATGTTATTTCATCTATGAAATAAAAAATTGAGAACATTCAAGAATACTTTGTTGGAGAAAACCTTTTCCAAGGGCCAATAACTAATCTAACTAGTTTTTCATTGCTTGATGAACACATTATTGAAGTCAATATCAACGTCACCAAAACCAAAATCATGTCTAATCTAGAATCAACAACAATGCATGTGATTAAATCAACCATTATACATTCCATTGTGACCCTATAATTCATTCAACTTCTATATTACATCACCGAATCAGACCATTTATTGGATGCCTACCCTTATTGGTAGCACTATTTTTGAAAGAGGTTATGAAGACACTTTGTTTAGAGGTTTGGAAGAAGTAGAATCAATAGCCAACAAAGATCACAATAACAATAATATAGTTCACATCAATAGTAGGATCTAGATAGAGCTACTATTTTGAGTAGGTATTGGCTAGACATCAAACATGGTCTGTATTATGCATCTCATAATCTTGCATTGAGTTGAGATGCTAAAAAAATCAATTTAAAAAATACAAAATAATCAAAAGAGAAAGATAAATACTTTTTCCAATGGTGAAAACCATGATTATGGAACCTTAGGAAAGTACCATGATGAAAACCAAGTTTTTGACATCATGCATAAATAATTTATTGTTTGTAAATACCTTGACCCTTGGGGGTAGCCCTATCTACATTATAGACCATTATGTTTAGGCTATCTTGGCCATTACCGTCCATTACCAATCTTACCATTTTGACCATGCACTCTTATTCAACCCAACCCATCTTATTATGACCATTAGTCTTCTCATCTTAAACTTTATCATGGAAGTGGAAGGTATATTGAGACCTATTTTGGGAAACTTTTTGGCACATTAACCACATGACACTTTGATGACTAGACACATTTAGTTTCTATGTGACATAGTTATTGCATATTCATAGTACTTTCTTTCATTGTCATCCCTTATTATCTATCCTTATCCAATTATCCTTATTATATCTCATGATAGGAAGAACTACATTGACCTAAGGCCTATTCAGACTATGTAGGCAACACTCATTTTATAAGGTCAATACGATCACCCTTATTCCACATTCTCACCATTTTGTGAGAATCTTAAACCATCTTCTTGTCATTTTACAAGTTAACATTTCCACGCTCTTGTTATTTTGAGATCATCCTAAGCCACACTCTTACCATTTCTCAAGACACCATTTCCACATGTTCAACATTTTGTGAGCATCCTAGGCCATGCTCTCACCATTTTACAAGTTACCATTCCCACAATCTCATCATTTTATGAGTTAAATCATGTTGCATATCTTAATTCTCAATTGAGTTGAGAGACCAAAATCTAAAAAACATTAAAATAGATCAAAAATACCTAAATATTTGAAAAGGATCCCAATCTCCATGGGAGATATAAAGCCATACAATCCTAAAAATTTGAAAAGGCTTATAAATTTCCAAGAGAGATATAAACCCATAAAATTCAAAAACATTTATTTTGTCCTAAATCCAGTCATTATCCTTTATCTATTGTTAAGCCATTCATGTTAACAACTGTTGGCATGTGTCATTCCTAAATTTTCCCTATGAGGGTAGACTAATTAATTATTCCAATCATTTCATCAACCTTGGAATGTGTCTTTCCCTTATGTGTATCCTTTTTTAGGGAACCATTCCATTATCATTAAATTTGAGCATGTGGATTTTGACTTGGTTAATGACAAGATGGTTTATGTTTCTTTTTATTTTTCTATTTATGTGTTTATTTGTTTACTTATTTACCTGTTTATCTACAGTTATTATTTTTGTCTTGGATCAATATATTACGTAATGAGGTCATCATCATGGTGCTCCTTTTCATGCACTTGGACTTGAGTCTATCCATTGGCATACATCATCATTATCA
This sequence comes from Torreya grandis, assembly GCA_037957365.1. Lineage (NCBI taxonomy): Eukaryota > Viridiplantae > Streptophyta > Pinopsida > Cupressales > Taxaceae > Torreya > Torreya grandis. The sequence continues at coordinate 930,087 of JARHVA010004153.1, forward strand.
TCATAGTTTTTATTGTTGGTGTGTTGTTTCCATATATCTATTAGATTGGGGGTTGGTCCTTATGCACATTATGGCCAAGTCATCATGGTGTTTTATATCATGATGCACATCATCATGTGCTATATTCAAAATTAGGGGTTCAAATCTTATATATCAATTTTACATCGAAAGCATCTCTTCAAGCACAATTTTCCTATCTAATTCATGATCAAGATGGCATTTCATTTTTCCATAAACACATCACTAGAAAAAAATTGAAATAAACATGGTTATTTCAATGTTAATTAAGGATGTGTATCTCTAAATAAGCATGTAAAAACAAATTTATACACATTGGTCCATCATTATTCTCATCCATTTTCTCCCATTTTTTGGAATAACTACATTAGCCTGAGGTACCTATGTACTATGTAGGTAGCACTCAATACCAACTAGTTTCTAAGGTCAGCTCGGCTACCATTGTTTCATTCTTATTAAAATCCATATTATTCTAATCCAATCACAACATTCTTTAATCATTATTGTGTTATTTCAATCATCATTTCATTACCTTTGAGTATTCTCATGTGCATGGATTTTGTGGCTTCTTCATTTTCTGAAAATTCATCATACCATTGCACTTGCATTTGTGCCTTTCATCTCATCGTTAACCTATGCAATAGGTTAAATCCTTGAGCTATGCTTTCTAATCTACCATACTGGGGAAAAATAATTAGATCGATCAATGATCACATCTACTCTTATGGGGTAAATAATTTAAATCAATAATTAAATCTTCCCTATTGGTGTAAATCATTAGGCAATAAATTTATCTTTATTTTAATCCAAGCTCTATAAATTTCATGCTTTTTGGGAAAATCAAAGTATGTAACTTATTTTGGGATAGATAATTCCTTAAGCATCCAACTTCACCCTATTTAGGGATGCATCTTTCCCACTTCCCCCACATCTTGGGGCCATTTCACTTTTATTCTATTCATTAGTATAAATAAATGCATGTAATCATTGGATCATATGGATTAATCTCATCCATGGGTTAATGTCACTTTTCTTCTTGTCCATTTTCTTCTTTTCGAGGATCTATCCACCAATCTTCTTTTTTAGACACTCCCTCGAGGGACATCATGGGTGTCCCAAACATTTTTTGTGGTACCATTATAACTCATATTCAGTAAATTAAACAAGATTCAATGAAAAATGAACACATCGTTCTTCAAGCATTATACAATCATTTTAAACATCTTTTTCATTATTTAGAAAGATGTTGATTTGCTTGTGTCTCACAACCATTCTCAAATAGGGGAACAATGTAGACACTCAATAATCACCACTCTCATGTCAAAATTATAATTAAAATTATTTATAACAATAGCACACAAATAAAAAAAACATAAATTATTTCACGCACTTGGCATGCATCTTCTAAAATGTGTTGGAGCATCCCTGATTGGGGAAATATATGGTATGAATTTGTCAGCTTTGCTTAATTCATCTTAAGTCAAATTGTGATTGTGAAAGAGACATATTGGGATCAATTATGTCAAATGGTTCTTGACTTTAAAAATTCATACAACTTTCCATTAAGTTAATTAACCTCACTTAATTAGCCTAATATTCTTATAATATGAAATTCCATAGTTTTTAGAAGTTCTTGTTTTCTAAATTCATTAATTGGATTTATTCCTCAACTCTCAAATAAGTGTCCAAGTGGGTCATGACATCATCATTACATCATAACAAATATCAGGAATGATGACATCATCATAAATTTGTCAAGCACTAACAAATTATCAAGCAAATATATGACTTTGGAAAGCTATGCCTATTAATTGCAATATTAACTTCAAAATTGAATGCCTTTTGTCCACTAGATTTGACTGATATTAGGCCCTTCATTATCATATTGAGATGGATGGTACTTATAATTTTTCTAATCCTATAAATGTAATTTCCACTATAGACCCAAAACAAACTTTTTAGTGCAAATATATAATGTAGAATTTCCTCTTAAGTTTCAACCATTTCTTCCATTTTCATTCACAAATCAATCCTAATGGTACATGAGGAGATGTTGGAGTCACTTGTTCAACCAAATTTATAAATATATTGAGTTCCATATCTAGGCACAATCATGCTTGTGGACTATACTTAAAGAAAAGTCACATAGGGAAGGCATAATCATATTGTTATGCTTCTTGTTAGTTTCTTCATTTCATTGACCTTGACCAACCAAGGAAGTAGACTTAATATGTTTGTTTTTGTTATTTGTTATTGAATTTATCCACTAATGAATGGACTAACCTATTTCTTAATTCTATTTCACAGCTACCATGAAGACATTTGAGAAACTAAAGGAGGCATTTTTGCACCACTTTAGTTTTGGTTAACCTATAGTTTTCAAATACCTCTATTATTGAATGTGATGTATACGGATATAGAAAGAGGGTATTACGCATGTATGAAGGGTGAACTATTAAATTTGAGAGTATTCAACTCAGGGGTAATAATTTATGAAAGCTTATCTATGAGAAAGAGATTATTGTTATTATTTATGTAGTTAAACAATGGAGACCTTATCCTAGGTATACACTTTAAGTTGAAGACTGATCATGATAGTCTAAAATGCTTCTTAAACTAGATGTTTTCATCTGAATAATAATAAAAATGGGTGACCAAAATGTTGGGATATGACTTTAAAATCATAAATAATAAAGGAAAGGATAATGTAGAAGTAGATGCACTATCTAAGAGGTATAAATCTATAAAGGCATTGTTATGTGAAATGTCAATATGGAAGGAAGATTAAGTAGATGAGTCAAGATCAGAATGAAAAAATGATGTTGATACACATGTTCTGATTTAGAATCTCTAGAAATATTCTTGTGTCTCAAAAAAATTGAACTAGAAGATAATTCCTTATGATATACAGATAGATGGTACATATGCAATAATTCTTCTTCAAGCACAAGATCCTTACAAAGCTCTATGCATCTCTAGTAAGGGACACTCCTAATTTTTGAAAAAAATATCATAAAATCAACTAATACTTATTTTAGAAAGATCTTAAGGGAGATATCCTTAATTTTTTGGTTGAATACATGGTGTGTCAGAAAAATATTGGTGAGATAATTAAGACCACATGTCTTCTACAACCCTTATCTATTCCTAACTAAATAATGGAATATGTTCCCATGGATTTCATAACATGGTTACTTACAACAAAATGTAAAAATCTTGTCATGGTAATCATGGTCAAGTTAAAAAATATGCCCATTTTTGTGCCTCGTAGCATTTGTAGCTAGTACAATGGTAACTTATTTTCTAATATAGCTCAAAAGCTACATGGTACCCCAAAGATGATAGTAAGTGGTCATGATTTTATATTTACCAGTAATTTTTGGATTGATTTATTATCATGTTTGGGTAATCAATTAACTCATATTTCATCATATCATCCTCAATCTAATAGGAAAATATAGATGGTCAACAAATTCTTAGAGGGTAATCTCTATTGTTTTACATTAGATAAACTGGAAAGGTGGATTCATTGGTTTCCACTATCAAAATGGTTGTATAACACTTCTTTCCATACCTCATCCAAAATGTATCTATTTATGGAACTATATGTGTATAATCCCCCATCTATCACCTCATATTTGACAGTACAACTGATGGGTTGAGCTGTTAAAGAACACATTCAACACCAATATAAGGTATTATTATTGTTATATCCTTAAACCTATAACCTACATCCATGCAATGAAATATCCTTGAAGAAATAAAAAATGATAACAAACTTTCTCCTAAGTATTGCTACCCTTATCAGATCCTATATAAAATCATTAGTGTTGTATATAAACTAGAGATACCTAGTCTACATACATACATCCAATATTTCATGAATCCTTTTTGAATAAGGTAATTGGATATAGAGTATTTACCCAAAATGAGTTAATAAAGCTAGATGAGGAAGGTATATCACTCTATAACATGAAGAGATTCTTCAGACATGCACTAGAATGCATTGAACAATGGAGATTAATGGGTATTTGATCAAGTAGAAGAATTTGACCGATGAAGATGCAACATGGGAGGATGAATCATTCCTATAATAACATCCATATTTATTCAAAATTGAGGGAAATATTATTTTGAAGGTGAGGATCAAGTTATGCTCTTAAATTATAACTTGTCTAGGGATATGTGTGGCTAATTTAGGGCTTACATACACTTTTACCTTATCTCATCACATTTCTCTATGTTCTCATATTATTAGCATGGTTGGTGTATGGAATGATAATAGCCTAAGTAGGATGTGTGTGTCTAACTGAGTGAGTTAGTGGTTATTACTTGAGGATATATTATTAATTATGTTCTTGTTGCATGTTCATGGATGTTTTCCCCTTGAAGTGGCTTAATCTTATATTTATGTTATTATCCTCTACTCTCAACTCTTGGTATAGACATGTGTTATTTTGATCTTAATTATCATGATCTATTATTGTTTCCTCTTTATTGATAATAATATTTGTATTCTTTGTTTGAATTGGTTTGATCTATCTAAGTAATATCATTACAAGTGGTATCAGATCTTCAGTTTAGGCAACATTTTTGTGGGATAACATTTTTCAGGTCTAGCGTAACAATTATTTTATGGGATGAAAGATCGATAAATCATAACTTGTAATTCAAAAAGAATTTATTTTTTCCATCAACAGATTATTAATTGATGTTTTATTTTTTTTAAAGTTTGGAATATTTTTTTCACCCTTGTGTAAAATAACAATAATTAGATGATCTCAACAAGACAATCGCAATGGTATAATTTCACATATTAAAATTTTTTACACCTCTGTAAAAATATATCTACATCCATACTCAAGTGTGGCCAATAATACTTATCACTCAGATGTGCTAAAGTTATATCATACTTAAAATGTCCATACATGCCTCTGACATGTCTCTCTTTCAGTAGGTTTTCTTTCATATAACATTGATGTATTTATAACCTATTCCCCTTAAACAACGACCTATATTGAATCATTTACTCCATCCATGGATTTCTATCCATTTTTGGGTATGTTTGCTTTTTTTTCATGCATTCCAAAAATATTCATCATCTTCATACAAATCATTTATTGAATCAAATCCAATCACTTCAACTCTGAGCTCATTCACAACAAAAGCTCACCTATTTAAGGCATCCAAAACCTTATTATATTTTTGAATTCTATGCTTTAAAACAAAAGAATATCTTTGAAGATATTATACCCACTTCATATGCTTAAGATTTATCTTACCTTGGGTGTTTATAAATTATCAAGCTTGGTGATCAGTGCATAAAACAAATTATTTTGACAAAATAAAATGGCTCCAATTCTTCAGTGTTTGTACTATTGCATAAAATTTTGAATATGTAATTTTTTCTTCATTCAAATTTTCATTAAAATATGAAAAAGGCATAGCTTCTTGACTCGAAACTACTCCAATGGTCATTCTATTTGCATCACAATCCAATTGAAACACCTTCCCAAAATTATAGAACACCAACTTTGACTATAATGTTATCCTCTTATACTATAAAGTTATCCTCTTATTCAATAAATGAAAGTCATTATCTATTGCAACTATCCAATGAAAATTAATTATATCTCCCTTTATGCTTTTCATGATGGGAGCTCATATACCACTAATGTTTCTAATAAACTTTTGGTAGAAATTTGTTAATCTATGAAAATGCATGGGGTCAAACATGTTTTTTGGTGAAGACCACTTCTCAATTGCTTTCAAATTCTTGGGGTTCATCTTTAACCCTTCAAGTGTGATCATAAATCCAAAATACACGAGCTCCTCTTACATGTTTTAACCAATAACATTTTTCCTTCAATTTGTTCATGACCAGTCTCAAATGATTCAAATGTTATTCTTTAGAATGACTAAAAATCATAATATCATCCATATAAATAGCCAGAAACTTACTTGTGAACAATTTTAATAACTCATTCATGAACCTCTTGAATTTACTTTGACATTTTGTTAACTAGAATGGTATATCCAACCACTCATACAAACCATCATTGTCTTGAGTGCAATTTTTCATTCATGACTTTCTCTTATTCAAATTTGATGTTATCCACTCTTTAAATCCATCTTGATTTAAGTATTTTTATCTACTTAAATAATACATTAAATCATTCATCTTTGGTAAAGGAAACTTGTACTTGATGGTGGTCTTGTTTATTTCCCTTGAATCTATACACATTCTCCATTCTAATCATTTCTTGAGTGTTAATATAGTTGGAACTACACATGGGCTCAAACTCTCTTTGATCAAGTATTTATTCAATAACTCGTGCCCCTGTCTTTTTATTTCTTCATTGTCCATTGAAGTTAGTTTATAAGCTTCAATATTTGATAATATTTTCCATGCAATAGATCTATATGATGCTTGATGCTTCTCATGGGCAATAATCTATCAAGGAAATAATTTATTATAGTATCAACATACTTTTTCAATAAATTCTGAATTGAATTACAATAAAAAATATCATTACTCGCACAAAATACTCTAATTTTAATAAAATCAAAGAATCTCTTTTTTACTTCAATTTTGATCTACTCTTTCTTGTTACAATATAATTGATCCCTGTGTTATATCTGTGTGACTAATTACTTTGTTGTGTGTATGGTTCTCAGTTTGTCATATCTTAGTTTGCACATTAAATAGTGAAAAAGGGGTTTAGACCCTAGCACAATTGTCGTATCCCAAATGTGCATGAAGGGGCACAAATATTCGACCCCAAAAGCCATAAAGTGAAACATAAACCGTGAAGAAAGTAAATCATGCATGGCCACTTATTTGTGGCGGAATATAAAGGGACACATAATTATTATGTGGGGAGGTGATAAAAGGGGCGGAGTTTATCAAAATTTATGTAGTCAAACCCCCTTAAGTAATAATATTGAAAAAATTCAAAGTGGAGAAAAATAATTTAACTTTTGCCAAGTGTCTACATGACTATGTCTAGATGGCGCGAGTAGCGTGAATTGAAATGGAAATAATGCTTGGTGTACTCTCATGCGCAAGTTAGTTTATATTAAGTTTGTTAATTAATATTTATTTGATTTGATTTTAGATTAAATTTTATAAATATTGATTTTTATTTATTTAAGTTTATTTATTAATTTAAAAAAACAATAATAATATTGAATTTAAAAAACCAGTTCAAGCATTAAATTATATGAAAATACATTTTTGCTCATAACTCTGGGTTTGGAGTTTTGTTTTCTGAGTTGTTAGTGGTATTTAGAAGTTGACATTGGTGACTTCATGTTGGTATGGGTCTCACATAGAGAAAGTGGAAATTTTAAAACCTATAATTTCAATACTTAATTACATTTCTCATAAATGACACATTTTATTTAATCTTGTTTATTTTTGGTTGCAATGTAACATTGGTTTTTGCATTTTATAGGGGCAAGAAAGGAATGGAGACACCCACTTGGCAAAGATTAATTAGATAAAGGAAAAAACTTTCCATCCACATTTAATGCAAAGAAGGGCACCAAAACACATGGGAGAGATTTATGTGTAGCTTAATTCGTGCAAAAATAGAGTGCTAGTTGGTTTTTCGTAATATCTTTTAAACCATTGTTCTATTTCGCATTCCATTTGTGGCATTGGAAAGCTAGTTATGCATATTTGCAATGGTGTTGGTCTTGAATGGGAGAAGGACAAGAATTGAAAACTTTCAACATTTGTGTGGCCTAGTTTTGTTGTTGTTGGCTTTGGCACAAAGGAAGTGCATTGTTCATGACATGTTTACTGACAACCAATCACTACCATAAATTTATTGTGGCCTCTAGGTGATAGTGATATGACTTCCTTATTTAAGGTCTGGTAGGTGGATCTCATCAATGGTTGCAACAAATTTTTGGGGGGAAAACACAAATTGGTCAATTGATCAAATTTTTATATATAGTTAGTTGTTTGTTGAGCAAAGAGATAGTTTATTTTATTATTTTGCATCTAGATAGAGGAACAAACCTTACTTTATTGCATTTCCTTGCTTAATTAGGCATTTTTATTTCATTTATTGTTGGGCCATGTTGTTGTACTAATATGATTTGTAACTAGATAAATATTGTGAACTTGAATTTGTGCTTCATGCATATTTTAATTAATTAAAAGTTGTGGATACTTGTGTTCATTTCATGCACATTAAATATGGTGGTTATGCTCTCTTTCTCTCATATTTAACTTCCCCTTAGTCCCTACATCATCTTCTAGTTTTGGCTACATGTATATTGGCTAAGCTTAAAATTGATTTAATGGGATTTACTCAATTAACCATTTCATATTCATTTTCATTGCAAAATAGGGTTTTTTCTTTCCTCTTTGCCCTACTATTTTGATCTTTTTATGCATTTGTTAGCTTATGGTTAACATATATCTGATTGCAATCTATATTTGCATGTTTATCTCAATTGCAACCTATGTTTATTGTTACCAATACATTGTTTAATCTATGTGTGAAGTGAAAAAATGTTAAATCAGATGCACCTTCTTTGATTAATCTGAAACTACATATTGTCTAGGTGTTGTGTGTTTTTTCCTTTGGTGCATGCCTAAACCCTACATTGGAAAAAGAAAAAAACTTGAATTACCACTCTCACTTGTTTAGAATTGGATTTCAGACTGTTAAGAATGGTAAAGGCATTCCAACCCAAGAATCTGAAGTGTTATATTCAAATCATCATATAAGGAAGCTATAGATATGATATGCAAAAATAAAGTAGATCATATATTATTTATAAATGAAGCATATTGAAGAAGCTAGTAAAAATGAAGGCACTTGCATATATAGGCAAGGCAAAATACTAAACTAGCTAAGTTGGCCAATGTAGAATAAAGTCTCACATAGGATAAACTCACTACAAGATAAAATACCTAGCTAATACACTAGTAAACATGAGAAATACATACTCTAACACCCCCCCTCAAGTGAATCTAGGGGATAAGAAAATTGAAAAAAAAAATAGTGGCATATCCACAATATGAGTCTCGACAATAAGGCTTGATAAGGTATTCATGTACAATATGTATCCATAAAAAGAAGATGGAAGATGTCCTCACAAACACCCCCCAATGATAACTTATGAAACCCCAAGCATGCCACACAACTCAAGGAAATGAGGTGATGCAAAAGGCTTCGTGAAGATGTCTAAAACCTACTGGTGAATCAGAATGTACTCCAAGATAAGAATTCCATCCTAAATGTGCTGACAAATGAAATGCATATGTACCTCAATGTGCTTGGTCCATTGATGCTAAAATAGGTTGCAAGATATATGAATTTCACTTTGGTTGTCACACCAAAGTACAGTGGGTGAATATTGCATGAAGCCAAACTCTATCAACAACTGACAAAGCCAGACTCTATCAACAACTGACGAAGCCAAAGAACCTAATGACTCACTAAAACTATTGCCCTATACTCAGCCTCTATAGATGAAATTGTAATAGCCTACTACTTCTTGCAAAACCAAACAATAAGTGAAGAACCAAGACAAAATATGTATACAAAGGTGGAATGCCTATCATCAAGAGAACCTTCCCAATCTGAATCAATATATCTAATCAAATGAGTATAACCCCTAGTGTAGTGTAATCCAAAATGAGTAGTGCCTCATAGATATCTCAAAATCCTCTTGGCAACCTACCAATGATGTCATGAGGGTCATCTATAAACATAGATATAAGCCCAACTACAAATGAAATATTGAGGTGAGTATGGGTCAAATACATAAGACTCCCAACCATCTATATATACAATGTAGGATCACAAAGTGGAGTAGTAAAAGAGGTAGTGAGAGTCACTCCAAACTAAAAAAGGAGGACTTGGCTTGCAATCAATCATGCCAAAACACTGAAGAAGATCAATGGTATACTTTTACTAACTCAAATAGGTCCCTATATCTGACTATGAAATCTATAAACTAAGGAAAAATACATAAGGCCAATATCAGTCATGTCAAACTATGTTGAATGTGCCTACTGAATAGTCTAAATTTGAGATGAGGAGCTACCTATGAGAAGCAAATTGTCAACATATAAGACCAGATAATAATGTCCTCCCCAATACATTGAATATACATTGTGGGATCAGAGTGGTAGTGAAAAAATCTAGTGGAGAGAATAAATGAATCCATCTTCTCATACCAAGCCCAAGGGGTCTGTTTGAGACCATAAAGAGACCTCCTAAGTCAACAAACAAGAGAAGAATCATGAACAAACCTAGTAAAATGCTCCATATAGATTTATTCAATAATTATGCATACAAAAAAACACTCTTAACATCCATTTGATATATTGGCCAACCCTATGATGTAGTAAGAGAAAATACGAGACAAATAGAATCCATCTTGGCAATGGGTGTAAAAGTCTCAGAGTAGTCAATACCTTTAACATGTGAGAATCCCTTTGAAACAAGATGTGACTTATAATTGTCAATGGACCCATCAGCTGCATACTTGGTGTGGTAAATCCATTTTCACTTAACCAAGTTTATTCCCTTAGGAAGAATGACCAAATACCAAGTGTGATTATTAATCAATGAAGAATACTTATCTATCATCACATAATCTCACTCTTGTATCCCATAAGCATATGGAAAAGACTATTCATCCCCAGAGAATGTCTAACACAAAAGTCTAGTACCCATAAAATGTGCATGATGATGTCAAGTAGGTGAAATATATTGTATGAATGGTGTTGCCTCATAAATTGTAGTACATGCCCACCTAGCATAGTGGCAACATCAATGTGAATAGGATCATTATCCTCTATGACCTCCACAAGAATATCTTGAACTGGTTCCTCAAAGAATGAATCCTAAAGAGGAGGTGAATCAACAAAAGAAGAAGAAGATTGCATGGAAGAAGATGAAGAGTACTGAGATGTGAAGTGCTCATCAAACTATACATGTGCTTGAAAATGAAAATCATGAGTATCAAGATATAAAAGATGATAAGCTCTCATTTCCTCACAATATCCTACAAGGATCAAAGGTTTGCTCTTCTTCTCCAATGATTTCAATTTATTCTTTGGTACAAATGCCCAAGCAAGGTTCCCAAAGACTCAAAAAAATGAGATGTCAAGATTGGTTCCAGATCAAGCCTCCTCTAGAGTTATATGCTCAAGTGCTTGATGTGGTTTATGATTTTAAATTTAGTTTGCATAATTAACTGCATCTACCCAATAGATAAGAGGTAAATCCTATGAATGCATCATGTAGTTAGCCATCTCTTTCAAAGTTTGGTTCTTCTTTTTTCCTAAGGCATAATGTTATGGAGTATGTGCAATATAGAGATGGTGAACAATGCCATGGGATACTAAAGAATCAGTGAACTCTCAATTGAAGTATTCCGCCTGTCACCCCGCACCCCCCCCCCCCCCCCCCCCCCCCCCCCCGCCCCCCCCCCCCCCCCCCCCCCAATTATATGTATGAAGCTTCTTAATGTAACTTGATGACTATTTCTTGACCAAAGTCTATAAGACTTTGAAGTGAGCAACTACATCACTCTTTTAATTGAGGAAATAAACCCAAGTATGCCTTAAAAAATTATCAATAAAGGTAATTACATACTTAGATCCATTTAAAGGTGTAGAAAATACCATAAAATCACTATACACAAGCTCAAGTGGTGAAGAATCTATCGTAGACATGCCCTTAGAAAATGGATCTTGGTGTTGTTTCCCCAATGTACAACTAGGGCAAACTCCATCAAGACATGAAACTATAGAAAGACCCTCTACCATAGTGTGAGTGCTCAAATCCTTCAAATATCTATAGTTAAGGTGTCCAAATCTCTCATGCAAAAGCCAACTTTTAGAATCTGCATGAAAAACTAAACAGTCCCTAAAAAAAACTATCATTAAAACCCTCAAAATAGTAAAGTCAAGAACTGTGATCAATAACACCCTGTGTAATAAGTGTGTGTTGCACTAAAAAATCTTGAACTTCATCACCCTATGGTGTGAATGTTACTATTTTGCCTTGAACAGAATGACAAATTTGATACACTAAAAGTAGATTGGTGGTGATGTCTGGAACATATAATGCATCATTGATGTGGCCACCATATAGTTATATGTCACCCTTCCCCTTAACAAAAATGAAGGAAGAATCTCCAACCTCAATGTTGGAAGTAGAACTCAAACCAAGAGATATAAAGGACTCCTTGGTAGAAGTCATATGGTGTGAAGCACCAAAATCTAGAACCCAAATGTCTTATATAGGTAACTGTGAACTCCCAACAACATTAAGTGTTTCCTAAAGCTCATGCGATGGAGAAGGAGTGAAGATAGAAATATTGTGTTTCCTAACAACATCTTCTAAGGATTGCATTCTTTTGAAACACCTAGACTCTTCATGGCTAGTCACCTCAAAATAGGAGCAAGATAGGTTAGAATTATTCTTGGATTTGGAAGATGGTGTGGGTTTATATTTATGAGTGTTGGGCTTAAGTTCATTTTGAGGTGGAAGAGTAGATATCTTCTTTTTACCCTTTAATTTTCCCTTAGAATTAAGGTGTGAGGCCACTAATGCTTTTTGAAGGTGAGATAATTTAGCTTCTTCCCTAATAAGTCTCTCACAAAAAAAAATCTAGATCTAACATTTTGAATGTGGTACCTAAGGCATCCATACTAGATAAAAAGGTAGAAGCAAACAATGGGCCACTCAACTTAAATAAGATTAAGTATACATACTTTTCATCCTTTTTATTTCATCCACTCCCCTTCGACTGTGTCAACAAATGCTTGAACTTAGGGAGGTATTCTACAATGGAATCCAAGTCGTCTAGATTTAGTGAAGTATGCTCCACTTCAAGCTACATCACTCTTAAGTGATCTACTTTCCCAAACAAACCCTTTAACTTAGTTCACATTTTGAATGGAGAATCACACCCATCAAAATGAAAAAAAAATACTATCACTCACATATTCCCCAATCAATACCATACATTCTTCAAACTTACTTTAATGCTATTTTTTTTCAAATTCACATGTAAATTGTGGTTGTGTTTCATTCATTAGGGACCATAATCCTTTATGCTTTATGATTATTTCCATTCAAGGTCTCTATGTATGGTAATTATGTGTAGTCAAAGGCTCACAATGGTCAACAATAGAAGTAGAATCCATGATAACTAATAACTAAGAGTAGAAATAATGTAAAAAGGGTGCACAAAATTAACACCAAGACAACCCCTTAAAAGATTATATTATAAAACACCCCCCAATTTAACACTTTATAAAATTAGTAAAATTTTAAAATCTAATGAGATAAAAGGATAGGTAATCCAAAACCATACACTTTTGAAAAAAATAAAACTAAAATCTGAGTTACGGTTCAAAAGTTACAAGCATTACAATTTCCCATAAAATGGGTCAAAACAATTAAAAAACACTATAAACTAGTTTTTGAGACCAAATCAGAAAAGAACATATTCATCCAATCAATCATTGTAATCATAATTAAACTATGAACTCAAAAATGCTAATCGATATGAAAAAAATCCTCCTAGTTAATGTTATGCTTACGCGAGCAAACTGTGCTTCCACTTGAGGCAAAAAATTAGCTTTGTAAAAGCAAAAAATGAATGAAGAGGTTGTTTTTGTGAGAGAAAAATAAAGAAATATTGTCTTTGCTCTAGATCCTTCCAGGAGGATGCAAACTAGCAGATCCAAATTAAAAAATCCCATGACAAGTTTTCTTCAAATCTGATGAAATCTTTGAGAGGAAATATGGTGCCAATATAGCAAAGGATGCCCCAGCCAAAAAACTCAATGCAATAGAAAAAATCAAATATGAAAATGATAATGCATTAGATTTCAATGCCTAGTCAACCAGATCTAAAATGCCTCAAAGAAATTCTTGATCTCTATAACTCTTTACTGCCAGGGTCAAGTTTCAATCCCACTTGCTGGCAGTTTTGAAAATCAGATTAAAAAGGGGATGCTACAATGTTAGATTTTAATGCTTCAACACTACAAATAAAAATAAATTTATTTCCAACACTTATTAACAAATTAAGATAAAAAAATAAGATCAAATCTCTTGTAGAAAAAATAAAAGGAAATAGAGTTTTAACCAAAAAAGGATGCCAAGTTGGATGCAATAGAAGTATGAAAGTCCAACAATAACACCTTTATTCTCCTTCCTTAGATTTGGGATGCCAAAATTATATCTTTGATCTTAGGCATATTTCAACGTTTCTTAGGAATTTTCACAAAAGCACCAAGCTTGGAAAAAAAGGATGCCACTATGAAAAACAATATCAATGCCATAGTTCAATAAAAGATTGATGCTTGATCTTGCAGTAATAAATAGAAAATACAACCCTTAGACAAGCCTGTAAATCTTAGAATAAAATAAAATCTTAGAGCTAAAGCAACAAAAGAAATAATGTCTATCGCAAAGTGTTAATATCTTCCTCTAGCACCAATATTAGACTTATTCCTTGGCAAGAAGTATTCCTTGAAAGAATGATGCCTTTCTCAAATCTTATTATCAAATAGAATGTTCCACCACAGTAGATCTCTGTATCCTCTCCTCTCCTTAGCTTCTTTCACTACCTCAAAAGCAACAAAAGCTTTAAAAATAAAAAAAATATTCAAAAAGTTTGAAAAAGGGCACCAAGATCTCCCTATATGCTTCTCTTCTACAATTCCTCTCTGTGACAATGAAAGACGTAGCTACAAGAGGGAAACGGAAAAAAATTATTTGAATTGCAAGCTAATGGATAGTTGTAACTTCTTCAGGGCTCTGGTACCATGTTGGGAATGGTAAAGGCATTCTGACTTAAGAATATAAAGTGTTAAAAATAAAACATCACACAAGGAAACTACATATATGATATGCAAAAACAAGGCAAATCATATATTATTGAAAAATAAAGCATAATAAAGCATGCTAGTACAAATGAAGGCACTTGCATATATAGGGAAGATGAAATGTTAAACTAGCTAAGCTAGATAATATGGGATAAAGCGTCACATAGGAAAAACTCACTATAATATGAAATAACTAGCTAATACATTAGAAAACATGATAAATACACATGAAATACATACTCTAACATAGACTAACAAACCCCTTGAAAGTGAACAATTTTGCATTAACCAATTAGGTTATCCAATATGTCATGATCTAGTAATATAAACCTTAGAGATATTTTGATTTCTTTTTAGGAGAGGTTGGACAACTCCCATACCTTCTAAATTTGGTGTGCCAAATGACCCATCAATAAACAGGGTGCTAACATGAGGGCCAATTGAATTTAAAACTTGAAATCTTAGCCTTAAACATTTTAGAGGCATTGCCCAATACTGAGGTATTCTAATTTTAAAACTAGAAAATAAATGAATAATCAAAAGATCAAGGTCCATTGAGGGTGAATTTGAATGTTTTTACCTCATTGAACATATAAAAATGTGAATAAACAAAGGGAAACCTAAAACTAGACACATATAATCAATTAGTCACTCACCTACAACTATTATCCATTTTTTCGACCATTTTTTTATCCCTATAGACCCACCAATGGTTATTTCTTGGTTTGGTGGAGGTCATTTCCCTATGAGCATCACAATAGTTTTTCAATATTTTCCTAAAAACTATGAGAAGTTCTGCCTTAGGTATGTGCATGAAAAAATTTGAACTATAGAAGAACATATACAATCATTCAAAAATACCATAATAATAACTCAAATCGATCACATAGATGTGTCCTATAGGTTGTTCCCCTATACTTTGGATGAGATGGACTATGGTTGGTATCAGCACTACCTAATGGGTCCATCACTTCTTGGAATGTGCTTGAAACTCTCTTTGTCAATCACTATCCTTTAGGGTGCCTCTTGTTCCTACTATCCTTTACCATTAGTTCATTGCTGCCCATAGGGAACCTAATGAGATCATGAGAATATTCAACATGCATTTCAATAAGTTGTACATGAGGCTGAAATACCCATACACATATATAAAGGTGTTACCATTTAAACCTACCTTAGGGCCTTAGATTTGATGACCTCTAAGTTTATTTATAGGACTCATGTAACACTTGCATCATTATCATTGACATATCATGAAGATATCACTATTGAGTAGTAAATGATGTTTCAAGGCTATGGCATAGGTCAATTCATTCATTGGGACAACCAAACACATATAACCAAGTTTCAATGATAAATCGAATGCTCATGTATAACACTCCCTTGATGAACCAAATACTAGGTGCAATGTATTCAAATAATAATCAAATATACAAATGATGAGATGTGGGTGAGTTGGTAAAGTGACTTGGTTGTTTTAAGTACCACCTAGGTTCAAATCTTACTATGGTATCGAAGGCCAAATGTGGCTGATCATTGGTATTCTTGGGTTGGTTGTGGTTGTTCATTGGTATTCTTAGGTTAGTTGTGGTCATTGCTAGTATTATTAATATGGTTGTGTCCATTGTTGGTAATTTTGGTACTTGTGATAGATGATCACTTGGGGATCTGGGCCCTTGATTGTGTCCCAGATTAGTTGGAGCTTCGATTAAAAGTGAATACCTATCTAAAAAAGTAATCAAATTTTCAATCTAATGCCTTTAAACTGCATGCCTATGAATTCACTTATGCCCCCAAATCATCTATTATCTCAATAAAGCAATCAACAAAACATTCCCATAGCCTATAATAACACTACTATTGTGTTGAACACAAGTGGCTATGTTAATTTGAATAGCAATAAGTAATTTAGTTCAACATTTTTTAACAATTAAACACCTACCAACACTAGCCATGGCCAAATGCGACCTATTGTTCCTACATTTATAAATGTTCTGATACTTATGCTCAACACAATTCCTCAAGCTAGATATAATCAAAATCTCAATTTAAACCCTGAAATTAGAAATTTGTAGTAATTGGTTCTCTAATTGACCAACAATATCGCTGATTTGTAGAGACAAGTGCCTCAAAGTCACAATCATGCCATGCATAACTGTCCTCAAAATATAAATTTCAATTTCCAAAGAACTAATCACTAGTGGAGCACCTAACTTAACAGTGGAGTCATGCCTAGTCCTTTGGATAGAACCAATCAAACCAATAATAATGTTGCAAAATATGATAATTTAATTAATTTAACACTATTTAGTTAGTGTAGGCTACACAACATATGGGAACATGTTGAAACTAATTACATTAAATTTCTCTCAATTTCAAACATTTTTCTAAATGAAATGGAAAATATAGAAATAATGCATGTGCTTGAGAATAGTTTGAATCAAAGAAAAGGAAGCCCATGCATAGCCTTGGTCTTATAAATGTATGAATTTCCATACAAAAGTGACAATAAGACAAAAAATAATTTGAATGGGGTCCATGCTTTTAATCAATTTCAAAGGGGAAATAACTACACATTTTGAAGTACATTTCAAACACCCCTAGCAACTTCTAATACTCCAAACAACAATTATGTTCCTCCTAATGAAAAATCTAATAATAATTATTTTCTACATAAAGTCCCAAGTGCACCTTCACAAGTAAATAACAATGTTGTGCCCCCATAAACCAATAAATCTTTAGATCCAAGCAAACATGGATATAACATTATAGAAGACCTGAAGAAAATAAAAGCCAATATATCAATGTTTGGATTGCTACAAATATCTAATAAAAAAGATTCATTGTTAAAGGATTTTTATGTTCCTAAAGGGAAAGAAATTAGTATAACTAGTGATGCTCGTGTATAAATTTATAAAGAGAAGACTGAAAATCCTCCTTTTCTCCTAACAATTCACATTTTTGGTAAAAACTTACATAGCTATTTGGTGGATTTAGGTGCTTTAGGTAATGTGATGCCAGAAGATGGGGTTGACTCCTGTTAAGTCAAAAAATAAGGTAGTTCAGCTGGATAAATCATAATTCAAGGTAGTTGGTGAGTTAAATCACATTCACATTCAGATGGATTTAGATCTTAGAGTACAAAAGTTTATTAAAATTCAAGTGGTTGATATCCTTGACACATATGGTATGCTCCTCAACAAATATTGGTCTATAACTTTGAACTAATAATGGTGATAAATTTCTCTCACATGTGGCTCCTATGGCACAATATACCCAATCAGATTAGGATTGAGAGAGAGCCCAAAATGACACACATGATCACTAAATACAACAAGACTAATGAGATATTGTATGAAGAATTAGAGCTTGGGTTCTACACACTTGAAAATAAGATAAAAGATTGTGAGAAACTAAGTATCAACATATTGTCCATAATAGAAAAATCATAAAATTTGAGTGATCAATGCCAAAATGAAATATAATAACTTGAATAGTGAGATGAAGAGGATACACTCTATGTACCTGAGTTACCATCATCCCATATTATTGCTCTTATGCATATAAATTTGACTCATTTTGATCTATATGCTGAAAGTGCTTGTCAAAAACCTATCTCAACATTGGATACAACATAGGAAAAGATAACAATCTCCAAAATTGAGAGAACTATTATTATAAATAGCTCTGTGTATACATCAACCACTAAAGGCTGAACTAAAAGGTCATTGAAAATTAAAGCACAAAGGGTTTATATTCTATATGTCAAAAAGGATGAAAATGGATGTAACATTGCTATAACAAGTGCACCATGAAATCAACCACCAACACTTGAAGCAAATTTATGGACTATGAAATTTGATGATTCAAAAACTAAACAAGGTTATGACATAAAAATTGAGCTTATCAACCCAAGGGGAAAATCCTATTTGGTTGTATTTAGGCTACAATTTTCTTACACAAACAATGTGGGTGAGTATGGAGCATTAGTTAATAGACTACATTTCACCCTTAAAAATAAGGTCAAGTATTTAAAAGTATTAACTAACTCAGAATCAATAGTCAAATAGGTCAAGAGCTAGTATATTTATAATGATAAGCACTTATCAAGGTATCACACTCAGGCATAGAATTAGATTGAAGATTTTGATGCATTTTATTTTTAAATTTTACATCACAGAAGGAATTACATAGTAGATGCATTAGAAACAACTTCAAGTACCCTATAACCAATTTCTAATTCTAAATTAAAGAGGTTTTTAGTGGATTTAGTCTCCACCCCTTCTATCCTGGATAATATTAGAAACTTATAGGTGTTCAATGATGATAAACATATCATTAATTTCATCACAAATACTGACTTGTTTAAATCTTAAATCTTTGACAAAACTAATAGATATGACTTGGAGCTAGATGGAGTTACAAAACTAAAAATGAACAACATACTAAAAGGTATTGTCTTATTGGAATGACTATTAAATACAAATTATCAAGGTGAAAATGAAAAAATATCCCCTTCCAAAGTTATGCTACATGAACATTATAATTTGGGCAATGATGATGATTTATAAGCTGTGCTTTTAGGCAAAATTTGTGTTGGAAAAAGTGTTGCCATTGATGTCAAAGGTAATGACAAAGTGGTGATTGATGAAGGATGAATCATGAAGTGACAAGAAGGGCTTGTGTGCTTGATAAGTGATCCATTTGGTTTGAGTTGTCTTGATCAATGGAGAATGATATTATAGGCTTGTAATATATTATTAGGTGTAGTGAGATGATTTTTAAGCTATGGAAATGGTCTTGTATAAGCTCAAGGTGGTTTGGTGACAAGGAAGCTTGAATAGAGGTTATTGCTTAGGCATGGTCACAGCTTGTTAAGTTAAGAAGCATGTGATCTATGTCAACATGGAGGGAAGCTCAAAATCATGGCATGAGTATATATGACATGTTGATGATTATTTGAGATCAGTGAAATAAGGTTTCAAGTGCTTTCAATATCCAAGTTTGACTGATGGTTCTAGACCCAATATGCATAGAGACCTAGTGAGGTCCAAATGAAGGGTCAAATTGAGTTTTAAAGGTCATGAAGCTGAGCATGGATTGAGGTGTAATATGGTGTTTTAAAGGTGTTTACCAATTTTCAAGTCTTGAGGAGGAAGACAAATCAAGAAACAACATTGAAAGGTTTAATATGTATGCAAAGTGAAGGATTCCAAGCCCAAAAAGGAAGTTGAGATGCTCATTGGCATATGTAGAGTTTTAATGGTGACCTAATACATTTTTCTTAGTTTGGGAAGGGTCCTAATAATATTCTAAAATATTTTATAGAGAAACCAAGCCCTTAGATTTATGCTCAAACATTAAGAAGGTAAGGAGGTTTTTGTGGTTGCAAACCCTCATAGTAGAGAAATTGGAAAGATGTGAATGGTTTTAGATGAGAATGGATTTTTTGATCAATTTTTATTATTTGATGTTGCATAATACTCTTGTAAGAACCTCCAAGTAGTACTGGTGTGCCAGGGCAGTGAGTAGAAAATACAAAAAAGTGATTATTTTTGATGATTTTATTGTTATAAGCAATGTTGATTGAGTCAACGCATGAAAATAATTATAGTTTGAAGGCAAATATTTTTTTATTGAGACCCATGGAGTTGTTTTGGAAATATATTCTCTATGTGTCAATAATTTTGGTCAATCAATTTGACCTATCATTAATATGTAGACAGTGATAACGGTGAAGGAAACTAGGCTTGAGCGAGAACCTGTTTAGGGATGATGTGAATGTGACTAGGGATGGATAAAATGGTTTGGGGTATTTTTTAAATACATATGCCTCATTTTACCTTGTTTTTAAAGTGTTTTTGATACTCATACATAAGATATAATATGCTCTCAAAGTGGCTTGTCTAAGCAAAGGTGAACAGTGAATGGTTGAGTTCAGATATTGATGTATACATTCCTTATTTTATATTCAATATTTATGTATATGTGAATTAATTTTATCTAGTTATGTTTAAGTACCAAAATTAATTTTAATATCAATTAAGTTTTTTCAAAAGTGTTAGAAGTCATGCTCACTATGATTGTATTTTGAGACAAAATGATAGTTCTAGGTGTACTAGCGTAAGTGATGTGTTTGAGTCCTTATGGCCTATTTGGAGGTAAGAAAATATTTTTGTGATATTTTTAAATATTCATAGAGAATTTTTGATTATTTTTTTATCATTTAAATTTATTTTCAATATGATATAATATCATGATTACATGACTAGTTTTTTGGAGTCATTAACAGTCTTGAGAGACTTAGTGGCAAAGGTGTTTATGATACATTATGTCTTGAGTAACGATGTTTAAAGTTCATGAAGATGTTAAATATGTATTTTAATACCACCTTTATGTATTTTTAGATCATGTTTTTTACCATACTATTGTGGAGATTCAAAGTTTGTTGATTGGGTGTTGGCAGTGTTTGGTGGTTCTAAGTGAGCTTCTTTCATAGAAGGTTTAGTGGTTGTAGAGCTTGATTTGAAGAATATAATGAGATGTATGATGACCTTGAGGTCATAATGTGTCTATAAATTTTATTTTTTCCATATTTTATTGGAAAAAAGTGTGTTTATACTTCAATATTTATGACTTTATTTTGGTATGCACTGGTAGTTTCAGTAGTCCTATTGTAGAGATAGTTTTGGATGCTTGGAGCCTGAGTGAAGGTGTAAAATGGAAATTGAGAGGTTTTTTAATTAATTAATGATATATTCATGTTTATTTTCAATATTTTTATTTATAAAAGTGATATTATGTTTCTATTTTGCAAGACAAACTTTTTTGTGTTTTTAGGCCTAATGGTGAGTAGGCTAAAATGACTTGGTTCAAGTGGTGAATTGGAGTTCCAAGTGGTATGAACCTATGTGGGAGTGATAAAAGGTATATTTTAGTCATTTTAAATGTGTTTCATCCATTTTTTAAGGTAAAATGTGGTCTAAGGGGTCACAAGTGCAACGTGTGAGTGTGAAGGGCTAATTCTATTAGGTCTCTATTAGGCCTAATTGAGTTTTAGCCTCTATGGGGTATAACCAACCTATGGAGTGTTGGGTTATCATATGTAACGTGTGTATTAACCTGTTTTAAGTGTGATAATTTTTTTTAAAGTATATTTTACAGCCAATATGCATGAAGGTAAGAGTGTGGTATAAAGGCAAGGCCTAATAGGCCTATTTTGGTCTAGTTGAAAAAGTGTGGACTTAAGCAAAGGAATGAGCTCAATAAAGGAGAATAGGTAGTTTATTGAGGAAAATAATAGGGTTAATAATATTATTCATTAATATCTGATAAATTTTATGTAGGTGGATCCACAAGTCATTGGACCTAGAAGAGGCATATTGAGCGAGTGAGCCATAGAGGCTATTTAAGTGAGTGAGAAGGGTAAAGAGTGAAAAAAAAGGAGATAATAATTAGTTAAAGAGTCATAATTTTTTTAAAATATTATCATATATTCAAGGTATATGATTTTTTTCTTGGTTTCCTATGGGGTTGGATCTTCCTTACAAGTTAGAGCTTGCAAAAGACTAGTTGGTTGGGTGCTCAACTAAGTAGGGGTTGGTGTTCCTTGTGAAGTGGGTGCTTAACTAAATGTTGAATATTTTAATTATAATATATTTATAGTTTAGTGTGTTTTATCCCCAAGAGGGTTTCCCACATAATATCTTTTGTTATTGTTTGATGTACTTGTGTAATTATTTGCTTATGTATTTATATCTTATGTATGATTCATATAATGGTGTTTACAATTGAATATGCATTGTTGTGAAAATAATTCACCCCATTATCAGTAGATAATTACTAAAATTGGTATCATATATATACATTTGGAAGAGGCTTGATATCCTATAGGCGATCCTAAGTAGCTTGAAGTGTGATAAGGATAATATTCATCTTATTTGCAGTAATGGATAATTTTGTGAAGATCATGGTTGAGGTATGCATAGAGGTGTACATAATGGTGTTAGAAAGGTTAAATAATAATGATTATGTGGAATCTAAGTACAATATCAAAAATATGATGATATACAAAAGGACCTTGAAGACATGTTGAAAAATAAGTCCTATTTGCATTAGGTATTCATAAGATCTAATGAGGGTATGAGAGCTAATGGAGATTTATTAGTAAAATCAAATGGTTTTTGGATATATATGAATAGGAACACTCATATAAAATATAAAAAAATTATACTAAAATTGTTGGTTCATTGATATATTTGAAAAATGTGCATTTGTGCAAGAAAAGCACCATGGAAGTTGATTGTATCTCAACATCCTCTGAGTGGCAGACTAGTGTGACTTGATGAGTTGAATCGTGACCTTAGAAACTCAAGAAGATTGATCAAGGTGATTAAATATATTCTCAAGGTAATACATCTCCTGAAGATGCTTTTTGAAAGGTTAGTTTGGTCTTTGATATAAATAACATACCTTATTCTTAAAAGACAATGATATGAGGGTTTGGTGTCCTCAAACCCTAATAGGTATTTTCATGATGTTGATAACTTAGTTATGACAAATGGATATATATTATAATTATGTGTATGTTTTTAAATGTTTAATTTAGATGTTATCATGCTTATGATGTAGGTTTTAGTATTAGATAGTGTCCAAAATGACAAGTTCAGGACAAGGGTTTGTAAACTGAATATTGGACTTCAAGACCAATGTCATTATGATAGAAAGTTTTTTCCTATGCTGTCCTAAGAATGAGATAACAAGTTTTGTATGTCATGTAGATAAAAATGTTATTAAGGTGATTTAATTTTTGAGTTTCTCTTTTAGAATATTGATTGTGTAGATAGAAAAATGTTGTATGAAGCTTGGCTTATTTTTCTTTTCCATAAAGATGAGATACTCAGTGAGAAGAAGTATGATATTAGGATCATGTATTTTTTGTGTTCATATTATGTATGACATGAAGGTGAGTAAAAAATTCATAAAAATGTTGTTTCAAAAATTTCCTTTGAGTTTGTGTCTTATAGATGAGATGTTTTCATAAAGAAAAAATGATCTAAGGATCATTGAATGCTTGTTGATGCTATCAGGCGTTACTTTACCATGTTGTGAAGTTGTTCAATCCTGATTAAGATGGTATAATTGATATAAGAGGATATATGTAAGAAAAAAATGAGTGGATCTATGTTGATTATGTCTCCATAATACCTATTGGTAATTTTAGGGAAATATGGGCCATTAAGCCTCATTTTTGGTTCATTGAGGAGACTCGTTGAAGATGAATTTTTCCAGATGGAACAAGGAGTTAGGGGGAGATAACTAAAATAGTTTAAGAGGCTTGAAAATATGTGTATGATGTGAGGGGGAACATATGTAATATGTTCCAATTTCAATCTTAATTCATGATGGAGAAGTCTGCTACAGATGTAATCTCAAGAGACAAGTCACAAAAGTTGATATGATGACTTGATCAAACCAAGTCATAATTTTTAAAATGTCTTTAATCTTCATGCATGAGTAAGGGATATTGTGAGATATATAAGTAAATAGGTTTAAGGATCAAGTAAGCAAGAATGAGTGAGAATAAAAAGACAAGTTGTCCAATAAAAGAACAAAAAGGTATAGGTTTGGTACACAAAGAAGATGTTCAAGATGTGTATGTCAAAGGGGGAATGATTGTTCATCCATGTGCATGAAAGGTAGGTAAGTATTTTGAGCACCTAAAGTATATTTGAATGCATGATGATAGGGGGATATTAGTTGTTTTTTAGTCCACTTTGTCATTAATGGCAAATAGGAAGAACGAGAAAAGGAGGTTACCATCAATGATAAAGGGGAAGATTTTTGCCAAAAGTGTTGTCATTGATGTCAAAGGTAATGACAAAGTGGTTATTAATGAAGGATGAGTCATGAAGTGACAAGAATGCCTTGTGTTCTTGATAAGTGATCCATATGGTTTGAGTTGTATTAATCAATGGAGAATGATATGACATGATTGTAAGATATTCTTAGGTGTAGTGAGATGATTTTTAAGGTACAAAAGAGGTCTTGTAGAAGTTCAAGGTGGTTTGGTGACAAGGAATCTTGAAGAGAGGTTATTTCTTAGGCATGGTCATAACTTGTTAAGGTAATAAACATGTGACCTATGTGAATATGGAGGGAATCTTGAAATCATGGCATGCATACATATGACATGTTGATGATGATTTGAGATCAGTATAATAAGGTTTCAAGTGATTTCAATATCCAAGTTTGACTGATGGTTATAGACCCAATGTGCATAAGTACCTAGTGAGGTCCAAATGAAGGGTCAAATTAACTTTAAAAGGTGTTGAATCCCATATGAGCATGGATTGAGGTGTAACAAGGTCGGTCAAATGTTTTGACCAAGTTTTAGGTCTTGAGGAGGAAGATAAAGAAATAAACAACATTAAAAGGTTTCTTATATATACAAAGTGAAGATTTTTAAGCCTGAAAAGGAAATTTAGATGTTTATTGGCATGTGTAGAGTTTTAATGGTGACCTGATCCATTTGGAGTATTTTGGGAAGGGTCCTAAGAATCTTCTATAATCATTTTGTAGAAAAATCAAGCCCTCAACTTTATGAATAAATGTTAAGAAAGTAAGGAGGTTTTTGTGGTTGCAAACCCTTAGAGTGGAGAGATTGAAAATATGTGAATTTTTTTGGCACATAATGGATTGTTTGATCAATTTTTATGATTGTATGTTCTATATGAATCCTCTAGGCACCTCTAGGTGGTAGTGGTGTGTTAGGGAAGTGAGCAAAAGGTATAAAAAGGTGATTCTTTATAAATATTTTATTGTTATAGGTAAGGTTGACTGAGTAAACACATGAAAACAATTGGATTTTTAATTATAAGACTTGTTATTGAGAACCATAGAGTTGGTTTATCAAGATATGTTCTCTGTGTCAATAATTTTGGATAATCAAGTTGACCTATCGCTAATATGCATATAGTGAAAACAATGAAGGAAACTAGGCTTGAGTGAGAACCTATTTAGGGATGATGTGAAAGTGACTAGGGATGGATAAAATGTTTTTGGGTATTTTCTTAAGACATATTAATCATTTTACATTGGTTTTTAAGTGTTTTTCTACTCATACATAGGATAAAAGATGCTCTAAAAGTGGATTGTATAAGTGAAGGTGAACAATGAAAGGTTGAGTTCAGATATTGATCTATAAAATCCTTATTTTATATTATATGTTTATGTATAAGTGATTTAATTTGATATAAGGATGTTTATGGACCACATGAATGCATTGGAATATCAATTAAGTGTCTTCACAAGTGTTAAGAGTCATGTTCACTATGATTGTATTTTGAGATGAAATGACAGTTCCAGGTGTACTAGAATAAATGATATGTTTGAGTCATTATGTCTTAGCTAGAGGTAAGATAATATTTTGTGATATTTTTAATAATCCTAGATAATTTTTGATTATTTTTTTCTCATTTAATTTTTTTTCAATATAATATAAAATCCTAATTACAAGACTAATTTTCTGGAGTCATTAGCAGTCTTGAGAGACTTAGTGGCAAAGGTGTTTTTGATACATTATGTATTGATTAATGAATATTAAAGTGAATTAATATGTTAAATATGTATGTTAAGACCACCTTTATGTATTTTTATATCATGTTTGTGCCCATACTATTGTGGAGAGTCAAAGTTTGTTGACTGGGTGTTGGCAGTGTTTGGTGGCTCTGAGTGAGCTTCTTGCAGAGAAGGTTTAGTGGTTGAAGACTATAATGAGATTTATGATTACCATAATGTCATAATGTGTCTGTACATGTGATTTTTTTCCATATTTTATTTTCAAAAAGTGTTTTTGTACTTCAATATTTTATGACTATATTTTGGCATGCATTAACAGTCTGAGTAGTCCTATTGTAGAGATAGTTTTGGATGATTGGAGCATGAGTGAAGGTTTCAAATGGACATGGATAGGTTTTTGAATGTATCAATTAATTATTTATTCATATGTATTTTTAAGTTTTTTATTTTATAAAAGTTATAGTATTCTTTTGTTTTGCAAGACAAACTTTTCTGTGTTCTTAGGCCAATGGTGAGTAGGCTAAAATGACTTAGTTCAAGTGGTGAATTAGTGTTTCATGTGGTATGGAAATATGTGGGAGTGATAGAGGGTATAATTTAGGTATTTTTTATTTGTTTCATCTATTTTTTAAGGAAAAATTTGGTCCAATGGGTCACAAGTATAATGTGTGGGTGTGAAGGACTAATTCTATTAGGTCTCTATTAGGCCTAATTGAGTTTTAGCCTC
Source organism: Torreya grandis (assembly GCA_037957365.1). Taxonomy (NCBI): domain Eukaryota; kingdom Viridiplantae; phylum Streptophyta; class Pinopsida; order Cupressales; family Taxaceae; genus Torreya; species Torreya grandis. The sequence goes on from JARHVA010004153.1 coordinate 957,293, forward strand.
TATGGATTATAAAAAAACATATGGAGTGTTGGTTTCTCATATTTAATGTTTGTATGAAACTATTTTAATTGTGATACAAGTGGTTTAATTATCTTATATGACCAAGATGGATGAAAGGAAGAGTGTGGTATAAAGGCAAGGCCTAATAGACATATTTTGGTCTAGTTGAAAAAGTGTGGACTTAAGTGAAGAAATGATTTAAATAAAAGAGAAGAGGCAGGTTATTAAGGAACAATAGATATTGAATAATATTATTCATGAATTATATGATCAAGTTTATGCAGGTAGATCCTTAGGTCATTGAACCTAATGAGCCTAGAAGAGGCATATTGAGCGAGTGAGCCCTAGAGGTTGTTTGAGTGAGTGTGAAGGGGAAAGAGTGAAAACAAAGTAGGTAAAAATTAGTTGAATATTTATAATTAGGTTTTAAATATTATTAGATATTCAAGGTATATTATTTGGTTCTTGGTTGGCTAAGGGGTTGGAGCCTCCTTTAAAGTTAGAGCTTGTAGAAGATTAGTTGGGTGGGTGCTCAACTCACTAGGGGTTGGTGCTCCTTATGAAGTGGGTGCTTCAATAAATGTTGAATATTGTAATTATAGGAAAAAATTTCATGTACATGGTTTAGTGGGTTTTATCCCCCAAAAGGGTTTCCCACATAATATTTTATGTTATCTTGTGATGTACTTGTGTTACTATTTTCTTATGCATTGATCTCTTATGTATGCGTCATGGAATGGTGTTTGGAATTGAGTATGCATTATTGTGAAAATGATTCACCCCCACTCTCATTATATACTTCCAACAAATTGTATTAAAAATGAGAATCGTGGGATTGCACAAGATTTGAAATACTTTATAGACATCATAGATTGAATTTATGAACACTTGAAGGTATTTAACACTTCAATTCTCACCCACACTATTCCTTTCAAATTGGGTGTCAAGAATTTTTATTAGAGACATAGGATAATGAATTTTTTTTTAGAAACAATAATATTTAAATTATTGCAAAAATTGTTATCATCTAGGATAATCTTTCTAACCATGTACTTTACATGGGTGGCAAATTTTATTCTAGTTTGAAAGAAGAATGGAGAGATATGGTTATGTGTGGACTTTATAAACCTGAACCGGGCATTAGAGAAAGAAAATTGCCACTTTCCTTCACTATATGAGGTACTAAATTTTTTGAATGGTTCACAAATGATATCATTTCTACATGGGTATTTCGGTTATAATCTAGTTATGGTGAACTATGAAGATTGAATCAAAACAATCTTCACAACCAAATGGTAAATATTCACATACAAGCGAATTTAATTTGGTCTAATCAATGAAAACATTAATTTTAAACATGCCATGTACATTTCCTTCAAATATATAATTGGTAAATGCATTGTGATCTACATGGATGATCTAATTTTTTTTTCTAAGAACTGAGAAGACCATGTGAGGGACTTGAGAATGATATTGAAGAGGTGTAGAGAGCACAAAATATCCTTGAATATAAAAAATGCATATTTAGAGTAAAAGAAGGCAAGTTTTTATACAACATCATTTATAAAAGAGACATATCAATTGATCCAGATTTGGTGGAAATGATTTTGAAGATTCCATTTCCTAATAGTAGAAAGGATTTGAAATCATTCTTTAGCAAGATCAATTTCATGCACAAGTTCATTTAAGGCTTTGCTAAAATTATGAGACCAATAAATAACATGCTAATGAAGGATGATAAGATTTAATGAATTGTTGAGGTGAAACATGGTTTTTATAAAATCTAGGAATCCATTATGAGTACTAAGCATTCATAAGTCTGGAATATACGTAGCCTTTCTATATCTATTCCTTTGGTTCCAAACATTTAAGCACTACATTTATAACTTATAAAAGGGAAGTTGGAGATGAAATACCCATGTCATTCATGAGTTCTATTAGAATATTATTCACATTATTAATATTGTGTAAGTAATATTTATCGAGAGGTAAATAGTTAGTGGTAAAAAGTAAATAGTTAGTTTGGGTATTTACCATAAAGTAATTAATACTTGTGGTTTAGTTTATTAGTAGTTAATACTTATGGTTTAGTAAATTAGTAATTAACATATTATTTTTTTAACAATAATATATTTGTTATACCTATCAGTCTACTAATGGGTTTATGGTTATTAGTCCTTCCTATTATTTAGGAAGTTATTTTGCCTATGTTGTTGGCTATATAATAGCCATTATATTACAAAATTATAAGAGTGTGAGAATTAATGAATATAGTAAAAAATATTATGTGTTAAAATAACTCTCTGAGTTTACATGAGTTAAATCTATGATTTGGCTCCTCCAATTTCTATCATTGGTATCAGAGTGGGTTTAGTATCTTGATTTTAGCAATGAGAGTCCATGCTAAGTATTGAATATACCACAAATCTAAATGTTGTTCATGGAAAGTCCTATAGAATGCCAACTCCATGTAATCAATTCACCACTTTAGAATTAGATTTATAAAATGATAGTTGCAAGGTGTTTATGGCCTTCATCTAAATATCTAGCTTCTAGAAATTATTCTATGAAGGTAAAGTTCACAAAGATCATATTTGCATAGTTCCTTGTAGTCATCTATCAACCACTACCAGTATAGCAAGCACATTTACAAAGGGTTTGAGAAATTATATGGGATCTGAATTGATCTCATTTTTATTTAAAGTCTATCTACCAATTCATCCTACCATGTTTATGACAAGCTTACATGCATTTTTCAAAACTACATTCCACATCCCATACTTTCATCATGATTTAAGTTGGAATCCAACTCAACGTCGACACCTAGCCACTTGTCATCCTCTTCTTTTAGTGATCTCCTAGTCTACCTTTTATAACTTGGTCTACAACCATATCGAAATTGACCTTGCCTATCTTGGACTCCATTCACAACTCATAGATTTTATCCACCATTATAATTTATATTGGATTCTTCATGAGCTACATCTTGGTTGCCTATCAATCAAATTGTGAGTGAAATTCAAAGGTCTTTAATGTTGAAATTTTTTAGATTCTTGATAAAATCAAATCATGTCATTTTGTTTAAGAGGTAAGAAGTTTTTTATAAAAGTATTTTCAAACTTTAAGGGTCTTAGTTTTCGATTAAGTCATAAGTATTAGATTTAAATGGGTAAATTATTTCAAAGTCTCATGTAAGTTTATTGACATTAGTTTGTCTGAGACTATAGTCTATGTTAGTCATGTTTATTTAGCTTTTTAAATCATTGTGTATTGTCATTATTCAAGTCAAGTTGCCACTTTATATCAATCTAGTCTTTAGTCATTTCAGGTTTATATAGTATTCGAGTCTATCTGATTTTATCTAGTTATTTAAATGTCTAGATTCATTATTTTTAGTCTTTGCTTAAAAACTTTAGTCTAAGCTTTATAAACTTATGGTTTTTAAAAAAAAATTTATTGTCAAGATCAAATTTTTTAATATTTTATTAAATTTTTAATTTATATTTTAGGTGAATTACGTTGATGTCAAAAACAATGAGTCTAAGTGTCAGTTTTGAGTCAAAAATTGTAAAAATAAAAAAAAATTGCCTTCGAGATGTATTTTCATTTATATGCAACATCTGCATTATGAGGGGAATTTCTCTCAAAAACATCATGTGCCTAAGCTTCATTGAGATATCACTTGAGTAAGCAGTGACATATTGGAGGCTAGAGTCTACATAGAGGATGGAGGTTATTCAACGACCTCTCATCAGGAACCATTGACAAGGCCACATATTGATTTGGTGGCGATATCTTTTTTGTTGTATGGTGTGGTTTTCAGTGTAGTAGATACATTTACTTTTTAAGTTGTGTGGTGTGGAAATGTTCAAATTTTGGAATAGGAACATAAATCTATGTTTCATTTTCTATTCAAAACTAAATAGACTAAATTGAATACTACTAGTGGTAGTGTGAGTCTTCTTTGTTGTGTGAGATCGAGTGGCACGATCGTTCACAGTGGATAAATGTAAGAAGTTGATTTCTTACAGGGTAAAATGTGACATTTAGTGTGTTTTTTCATTCCCCTACTTTTTTGAAACAACTTTGCTATTAAGAGACAAGGGAGAGTGTGGATATAATGGAATGTGGTCAACAGTTGTACAAGAGGGCAACTAACTACAAAAATCCTCTGACTGTAAAGATCCTCTGACTACCTTATTTATGGATATGATAAGCAAATGACATGTCTAGTGTAGTTAAATGGCATATATGTAGGAAGCATTGTAGTGATCATGTGCAACAAGATCCAAAAAACAAGATTTAGATAGTAGTATGTAGACCTAAAAGTATGTGTTGGCATACGATTCTGTTTGGGCCAATTTTTGAAGATGTATATTTTCCCCATGCTCACATTAAGGGGGTGTAGATAGGATTAGTAATTTTCACAAGGGGGTGAATGTTATAATATTGTTCACATTATTAATATTGTGTAAGTAATATTTATCGAGAGGTAAATAATTAGTGGTAAAAAGTAAATACTTAGTTTGGGTATTTACCGTAAAGTAATTAATACTTACGATTTAGCGTATTTGTAATTAATATATTATTATTGTAATAATAATATATATTTTTATACCCATAAGTCTAATAATGAGTATATGGTTATTAGTCCTTCCTATTATTTAGGAAGTTGTTTTGCTTATGTCGTTGGCTATATAATAGCCATTGTATTATAGAATTATAAGAGTGTGAGAATCAATTAATATAGTATAGAATATTGTGTGTTAAAATACCTCTCTAAGTTTGCATGATTTAAATCTATGATCCAACTCCTCTAATTTATATCAAGTTGTTCATCCGAAAATTTTGAGCTTAGGTATTCAACCATTGATAAATAAACTTCTACACTAATTAAGGTAGTTAAGAAGTTTAGGCACTACATTTTACTTGACAAAGTGTTTGTCATTGTGCCTGACCCTACTATAAAGGCAATGTTGATACAAATAAATTAGGTAAATGAAGGGGAAAATGGATTACCATTCTATAATAATTTGACCTAGAAATACATCCAATGAATAATTTCAAAGAGCATGGATTGAGTAAGATGATGGCTGAAATTGATTCTCAAATTGTGTGCTAATAATACACAGTGTAATCCATCATGAATGACGAGTGGTATCAAGATATAAATCACTACTTACTAAATAATGAGTGTCTAAAATACCTGAGCTCTAATAAAATAATAGTGATACATATAAAGAGTAAAAACTTCATGATCAAATCAAGGATTTATCAAAATAATCACAAGGGAATTTATTTAAGATATTTAAACAAAAAACTAGTTGAATTAATTAAAGATTTAAACAAGAAGAATGAAATTGGACACATTTTAGGGAGTAAAATAGCCCACAAAATACTCAAGGTAGGTTATTATTGGGCTCATGTATTTAAAGATACCTATTCATATGTGAAAAGTTGTCATGTTTGTCAAGTGGTAGCACATAGAGAGCGCACTTATACTATAGCATTGTGACTTGTTATTAAAATTCAGGCTTTTAAAAAGTGGGAGATAAACTTCATGGGAGCCATAAATTCTAATTCATTAGCCAGGCATAAGATAATCTTGATGACAATTGAGTATTTCACTCACTGTATTGAGGCACAAGAATTTAAGAATTGCATGATTGAATTTGTAGTCAACTTCCTTGAGCAACACATCGTTAATAGGTTTGGGATGTAGTTTACTTTGGTTTGTGATAATGACCCCACATTTTCCTCCATACAATTTATTGAATGGGCATATGAAAAAAGGTGATTCTCAAGTTATCTTCTAATTGTTACCATAAGGTAATGGTATTCCCAAATCAATGAGTAAATAATTGTTAAATGTGATTAAGAAAATCTTAGATAATTTTTTTTGATATTGGGATAACATGATAAAGTTTATGCTTTGGTAAAATAGAACCAAGATTAAATCATCCATAGGCATGTTCCTATACCATTTGGTATACAACGAAGGTCATATTTTTCTAGTTAACATGAGAATCTCTACCTTACATTTTATGAGAGATTACCTTGAGACTGATGATAATATTGAAGCTTGATTACTAAACTTGATATAATTAGAATAAAAATGAAATGCAACCCTATTGCACTTTAGAAAACATCAAGGAATTGCCAAGTAACGGTTTGACAAATGAGCCAAAATAAAAGCCTTAAGAGTTGTTGATTTAGTCCTTCTTTTGGATAATGTTAATGGATAACATGATAAGTTTGATGCTCTCTCGTTAGGTCCATTCTAGATTTATAATATATAGGGTGAGAATGTGTTCAGGTTCAAGTGTCTAACTAGCAAGGATGTCCCTTTCACTGTAAATAGGAATTTCCTCAAGCACTAATTCTAGGCATGTGTTGGCATGGTAAGGTCCTATATATAGTTTTATTTTTATGTTTAATTTTGTTTCATGTTTTTACCATTAATTTAGGTTCTGGTTTTTAAATTTTTTGTCATTGGTTCATCCTCTTTTGTTACCTCTTTTGGGTTTGATACTATTTATTTTTGGCCTTATGGGTACATGTATCATAGGGAAGGAAATGGTTTTGTTGTAAATTAGTGTCAATGAAATTTTGCTGCTTAAATACTCTATATTTTATAATGCAAGGTTTTATTTGCAAGTTTAGTTTTAAAGGTTTGCATTATCCCATGTGTTCTAAATTTTTTCATGGTTGTGTGAGATTGGGTAAACTATTCAATTTATAAAGATATTCTCTTAAAACCATGCATAAAAAATACACATTAATGATTTATGGGTTTGCTTGGATGAAATTGTTATGATAAAGATCTAGAGTGAAAAATTTATAATTACTTTTGTTTCATGTGGTGGTCAACTCAAAATTGAGATGCTAAAAAATATAAAAAAATCAATTGTCATAAAAACTTAACTTTTGGGTGATTTAGGTAATCTCTACTAGTGTTGTAGACATCTGAATAGTAGTAGAGAAAGCCCTTGAGTGGGATCAGAGGCATCTCCATCAGGGATATGGATTTATAGCTAGAAGTGAAGTAGTGTTTAGGGATCATTTCATGGTATAATTCACTAGCTTGATGATTTGAGTTGTAGTAACTAGTCTCTATAAATTCCATGAAAAGGAATGAAAACATTTTTACACACTAGACAATAAAAACATCAGGTTTCATCTTACAACCATTCATATCTTAACCTTTCACAAACTTGTTCATGTTCCATGCATTGTCTCAACCAGATATTTTAGGTGCATAAACATGTTTCTTTAATTTTAAAATAATCAAGAGTTTTTTATAGAAAAGTTGTCACTTGTTACTTGCACAACATGTCTTAATTTAAAGAAAATAAAGTACCTCTTTTTGCTTCAATTCTGGTCTTGCTTGATGTGTTCCAATTGAGTCCCACCTTGCATTTATGTGAATAATTACTTTATCACACATGTGACTATTAGTTTTCCATATATTAATTTACAAAACATTTCAAGTCCCCATCTTGTTGCATCAATTGAATTCATATAATTAACTTTTATATATATCATGACATTGTATGATATAATTTTTATAAACTGACTTGGTCTTCAATTAAATCTTATGTGGTGAATAGAACTTTTTAGTATAAAATCAAGTTTTGATTTTTCTCCATTGTGTATAACATGTCATGGCAAAGGTTTTTTCTATTTTATATGTAACTTGAAAATGGATTCTTTCCCTCCACCAAAAGGCTTTATCTGAAGCGAATTCGGTCTCATCCAACACAAGCACATTTTTCATGTCAAGTGTGCATGGTGGGCCAAGGAGTGGGCCAAAAGTATTCCAAAAAATTGAAATCCAAAAAATCTAAATATAATTGTACACGAAGGACTTGGAAAGGGTCACAAGGGTTTATGTTTAAAAAGGGGCACAAATTTAAAGGGTAAGTAATGTGTTAAAAAAGCTCACATTAGAATTATGAAAAGAGGGTTTAAATCCTAGTGAAATTATCTTATCCTACATGTGCATGAAGGGGTACAAAACTTTGACCACAAAATCCATAAAGTGATACATAAACCATGAAATAATTAAATCATGCATGGCCACTTACGTGTGGTGGAAGATAAAGTGGCACATAAGTACTATGTGGGTAGGTAATAAAAGGGATGGAGATTATCAAAATTAATGTAATCAAACACCCTTAAGTAATAATGTTGATAAAATTACACTAGAGGCATGTTATTGAGGGCACAACCCCAAGATTTGCTTCATGATTTTGGCAATTCATATTTTAGCCAGCCATAGTTTTGGAGGGCAATTTTTGGAGAGGGCATTTTTTTATAGTCAATCCATGTTTGACACATGTTCATCTACATACAAAATTCTTATTTTTAAAAAGTTTTTTAGTGATTTATTTTTTGATGCATGCACACATATAAGACCTATATCATGGAGGAATATATGTAGGGTAACTTTTTATTATTCCTTTCACAAACTAATTTTATATGTTGAACCACCTGGTAAGAGCCATACCCAAAGTTATTAAAATCACACCTACTTTGACCCCACACCCTCCCAAACCAATTTGATGATAAAGACAATGTATTTGACTCCTTCGACTTTAGAGAGACCCCAAAAGTATGCCTGACCATACCATCTGCATTTAGTTTCCACCTTTAACATTGTCTACTCCACCACCCCTGCACAAATTCAGACATTTCAAGCTATTATTGCAATGATTTAACAAAACTTGAGCTTTAGAAACCAACATTTCAAAATGTAACTATTTATTTATAGGATGCAAATGTACCAATCATAGAATGGATGTTTGAATGATCAAACTAGGTTCATCATCAAAATAAGTAAAATGGATGCACAAGATATAGAGGACATGGTACTGAAAAGAAGGTTTTTTTTTCTAGTCGATAAATTTAAAAAATCCAAGCTACCATGCACCCTACAAGGAACAAGATAGTCTGCTAGAAGTCTCCCACATGTGAATCCACTCCCTCACTAATATAATTGATGTATAACATTATCAAAAATAGTGATATTAACATGTCACTTTTAGGTTATGTGATACACATACTATGATTTACACACATTTAGTTTAAAATATAATATATTACTACATTATAATATAATAATAATAATATATAATATAGTATATATTATTATATATTAGTACTATGTATAATAATATATTATTACATTATATTATATAATATACTCTACAATATTATATAGAATACATATTATTAATATGTATAATACTATATTAGATATTATTATTATTATTCATTATTAATTACAGATATTAGAATCATCCAAAATGGAAGAAATGAGAATCAGGTCTGGTTGAAGAAAAAATTGAATAGAACAAAAGCTAAAGAGAAATTAGGGAAGATGGAGGAGCCTCCTTTTAATCTTACATGTGACAAAAAATTAGAAAACATAGAGGAGGATGAGGCAAAGACTTTTAGTGGAAAAGACTCTACCCAAGATCCTCATAAGGAATATCGCAACTCTCCCCACAATCAAACCCATCACATAATCACTTCAATAGAATGATAGAGAATAAAATGGAGAGGGTAATGTTTCTCAGCTAGTCCCTGGTGAAGGTGAAGGTGAAGAGATGAGCAATTCACCCAAGTACAAAAATGTAACACAAGTAGTACAAGACACCTAAAGTTAGGAATGGGTGTTTATTGAGATCAATGACATCAAAGGTTTCTCTCTATTAAGCAATTCCTCTTTTTCTCCAATTAGTTACAATAAATTTGATTATCTACAATTGATAAGGGAAGAATTTCATATGGATTTTTAAGTTGTTCTTTTTACTATTTAGGAATTGAAAAATAATTTGGATGATGCAAAATAAATGCTGAAGTCACAATAAAAACTTGAAGATGTAAATCAAGTCACCTTAAAAGCCTAAAAAAGGGGGTCATTCCTTTCTTCCCCAAAATTGAAGACAATCACTCCATCTATGATGACTAGAAGAGGTGTAAGAACAACAACAATTAATTCCCCCCAAGCTAAGAAGAACTTCCAAAAAAGATATGCTAAAAAAAGTGACAGATGGAGAAATTAATAATGGAACTCAAAAAAAATCCCTTTTAAAGGAGGAAAATGCCAAAATAAAAGGCAATAATGGAATAAATATCAAAAAATATTGTAGAGATGGATTACAAAGATAGTTATATCAAGCATTAGTCAATTAAACTCAATAAAATACACAAGAACATAACTATCTAATCCAACTCCTTCGATGGGGTTTGGAAAATGAAAATTAAGAGTTAATAAAATAAATCACATACACAATACCTTCTCAAGAGCATTCCATCACCCAAATGCAGCTTAAAATGTGATTTCCCCCTTGATTTAGTGCTCAAGTCTTTAGCAATGATGTAAGGCAAAGCTCCTCCATAATATCTTCTGCACCAATGAAATGAGGCTCATGATATTTGGATCAAATGTATGCCTATCAATGAAACTATCCTAACAAATTAATCATAATAAAACTACACAAAGAAAGGTTATGAAGAGAATTTTGCATAATAAGTTTATACAAATGAAGCTTAAAATTGGTGGTCTTGGCCCTCCTATTTATAGATTTTTGAATTTGATCAGGATCAACCATGATCATACATCTTGAGATCAAGATGTGTGGCCATGAATCAATCCAATTTTGTATAATTAATCCATAAATACCCTAATAAATATATGGATGGAAGGGGTATTAAAGAGGCATAAGAGGCCTTAAACCTAATATTTTTTGCTTTTATGGCCTATGGATACCACCCCATAAATGATGTCATTTGATGATGTAGATAATAGGAATCAATTTCTAATTAAAATATATTCAATAACTTCCATGGATTTCCCATTTAAGTACTTGATTTAGATTAATTTGACTAAGTGAGATTAATAAAATTTTATGCAATTCTTTGGAAATTGGTTGCACATTAGTAATCAAATTGGTCAGAATGTCATATTACTAGGTCATAATTTGACTAGAGTGGAATTAAAAGATGTTAGTTGTGTATGGACCAATACCCCATTTAGGACATTGTCGACCTAAAATAACACATGCATATGTCATGTGCTTCTAAATTAGAAGAATTTAGTGGTTTAGAGGGTCAAATTAGGTTTTCATCATTTTGACTTGAAATGATTTAAGAGACTTTGATAATTACTTAAAATGCATTACCCCATTTAGGGATATATTAGCCCATATTGACACTTGTACATAAAAATCTTGAACCATTTAGCACGTTTAAATGATTTTGGCTCAAATTGTACATTTTTACAAATTTTAAGTAAGATTGACAATTTTAACATAATGGTGTTAGGAAATAGATGTCTATATTTTGCCCCTGTTCGAGAAAGTGTGTCAAGATATTCAAGTTAAGAAATGTCTTTTCAAATAAAAGAGTTTACCAAGAAGAAATTGGAAGGAAATGACCCATGATGCTTTTTCCCCTATTTGAGAAGTTGTGGTGAGAAATTCATGCAAAGTAACATATTTTCAAAGAGAAGAGTTTGCTAAGAAGAAATTGGAAGGAAATTACCCATGATGCCCCCTCGAGAGGACATACAAGGATAAAATAGAGGGATGAACTCTCAAAAAGAGAGAGAAAGTGAAATTAACCCATGGGACAGAGTAAATCCAAAAAAGCTAATGCTTGTACATGTTGATTCTCTATGATTAAAATATAATTAGAATATAATGGGACCCAAGGATGGGGGAAGGAGAAGGAAACAATACAAAAATATAAGACACACACTTTAAACACACCCAAAGCTAAGGTGTGAGCTATGAACTAAGAAATGATCAATCTTAAGACAAGTTGTACACTAAAATATTACCAGAATGAGGGCAAAAGTCTATAGAGCTTGGAATTAGAGGAAATAGGAGAATCTTTCTGTAGAGAAATAAAATAATAATGTGCCCTAGTAGGGTGGATTTGATCATTTGATAAAGCAATTTTTCCCTAGTAGAGTGAATTTTGATAATTGATAATTAATTGGTGCCCTTGTAGGGCTGATTTGATTTGGTGTTTGTTCTAAATGTTGTACCCTAGTAGGGAAAATTAGCAAGCATAGATCAAATATATAACCTTGTTCATAGATTAAAATATGAGTGGGCACAAACATAGATGTGATGGTCTAATTACTAGATAATACACAAACAATAAGGCATATAAGGATGTACAAAGTGATGAAAGAGATGAAAATAATAATAAAGGTGGCCAAGCTAACCCAAGATACATCATGTATCCAAACACTACCTACATATTCCAAATTTTGATAATTGATAATTAATTGGTGCCCTTGTAGGGCTGATTTGATTTGGTGTTTGTTCTAAATGTTGTGCCCTAGTAGGGAAAATTGGCAAGCATAGATCAAATATATAACCTTGTTCATAGATTAAAATATGAGTGGGCACAAACATAGATGTGATGGTCTAATTACTAGATAATACACAAACAACAAGGCATATAAGGATGCACAAAGTGATGAAAGAGAAAATAATAATAAAGGTGGCCAAGCTAACCCAAGATACATCATGTATCCAAACACTACCTACATAGTCCAAATAGACCTCAAGCCAATGTAGCTCACATAGAAGCAGGAGAAAATGTAATGAGAAATGAAGAATATAATAAAGATGGACCACTATTCAATTAGACTCATAATGTATGCCAAGAGATGCACATCTTGCATAGAGTTGGGTGTGAGAAAAACCATTAGTACCTAGTTTTATTGGTGTACTGAGAGCTGATCTTTGGAGTTGTATTGATTTTGAGTCTTGGATCCAAAGCATATAGTTTTTATTATATCAAAATGAAATTATGCATCATAATTATGAGTAACCTATAATGACATTGAATTTAAATTATGATGGGCTAGTTCAAATGTGAATAGTTATAACTAAGGATAATGATAAGAACTACCAATAACAGAGTTATAACTATTTACATTTAAATTATAAAAAAGAAAAAAAATATATATATGTGACCTATCTTAAAATAAAGATATGAACAATTAATATTTAATTAGGAACAAGAATTTAGAAAAGAAAAACAATAATAACTAAATAAATAACATGAAAGCAAGATATGAATAATCAAGCTCCTTATGTAATATCAAGATGTACTTGGAAAAGAAAACAAAGAAACAAGACAAAAAAAGAACATAAAAGACTAAGAAGAAACAAAAGAAACAACCAAATAAAAGAAAGGAATAAATGAAGAGACAAGAAATCACAATAAAACACCAATAAAAATCAAATAAACACACACAAATAATAGCCAGTCATAATGTTAGTGTGGTTTGAAAATAATTATTAATGTACGTAGAGTAGAGGTGTGAATTTTTACAACAACATAACAAGAACAAGGACACAAAGTTGCCTCCAATTGATTAGTAAACAACACATAATAAAAATGGGGGAAAGAGATGAAAAGGAATGGGGTTGCTGAGTTGACTCCAGATGTACAAGAAAAGTGGATGTTGGCTACATAGTTATATGGATGTGAGATCCAACATAAACTTTAGGCCAAATGTAGTTCTCTAAAGAAATGGGATAGAATAAAAATGAGGATAAGAAAACATGATTGATGGTTTAGAGAAAATAAGGGAAGGGGCTCACAAAATTGTGATAGCATTTAAATAAGAATGATCTTACAAAATGGCAAGTGTGTGGGATGTGTAGAATAAACAAAAGTGGAAGATAATGTTTTTATTTGTTTTGTTGATTGTTTTATGATTTTTTTGTGTTTTTGGGATAAGGAATAGAAATGAAATATTAACAAAATGTCCAAGGAACTACCTAGCTGAGGAGATGTGCATCCATAGGTAAGAGTTTAAATGATAGCTAAACCAATTGTAATGGTGATTGTGAATATAAACAATGGAATATTAAACCAACTAATTAAGGAGATGCACGTCTAAGAGTATAAGTTCCAATAAAAACAAAAACCAGCTATAATGACCTATGCTCATAAATCAGTGAGGTTGAGATCTTGATAAGGTAACAATGCCTACCAAATAGTATCAAAATAATAGAATAATAATCAGCATGAGATAAATTTGAAGAACTATTGAGTAGGAAAAAATCCTAAGTTGATGTATCTATGTTCACTTGTCTATGAGAAGAAGCTGCAAAATACTATCCAAGTTGAATTGTTTTGTAGAACTGGCACTAAATCTATTCATAATGCCTATGAGTCATAATCAAGATCATAATTGGTCAAGGAAAAACATGTCTAGGTTACAAAGGCCCACGATATGAAAAGAATGTGGTTCTAAATATAATCGTCTAAAATGAATAAGGTTTAAAAAAGGATGGTCTAAGGTGGGATAAAATGAGTCAAGAAGGAATATAAACAATCCAAAATGACAATAGTCTAGAGATTCCAACTGTCCAAAGTCACAAGAGAATATGGTTCTCAACAAAATGATCCATGGTAGGTCAAAACATAAAGAATATGGTCCAAAAGAGGATAGTCTAGGATATAATGATAGGATAAAATAAGTTTAGCATAAGTTACCCCAAAGTAAGGGGTCTTGTAGATAGTGGTTCAAAAGATGTCAATCATAGAATCACTTGGGATTTATAATGTTCATGGGTTCTGGAAGTTCTTAGCTACTTGGAGTAGCCAGTCAGTATGCCCATGATCCATAATTTTCTATGATAACATAGGGTCCAATCCAATTGGGTTAGAACTTACCCTTTTTCTTGCATTAAATATTTTTCTTTTTCCAGTTCTTTTTAAGACCAAATCACCAATCTCAAACCCCTGAGGTAGAATCCACTTGTTTTAGCTTCTACATAATCTATTCTGATAGGCTTGTAAGATTTCTAGGGTAGCCAAATGCTTACCATCCAGGATTTATAACTTTTGCAACTTGGAGACTCTATAATATTCATCATCTTAAATATTTTCCAAATATACTCATAATGAAGACAACTTGATCTCAATTTGGATAATAGCTTCTATGCCATAAACAAGGGGAGTATGGAGTGGCTCTTATGGGGTTTTGATGACTGGTATGATAAGCCCAAAGGGTAGGAAAAATTTTCAAGTACCAATTATGGCCAACATCATTGATAATCTTCTTCAATATGGATATAATGGTTTTGTTTGATGCCTCAACTTGTCTATTGCCTTGCGAGTTATATGGTGTGGATTTATTATGCTTGATTTTGAATTTTGCACAAAGCTCTATAACATTTTTGTTTATAAGTGATCCACCATTTTTAGATATAATGCATGTTGGATGTCATATCGATAGATGATATGGTAATGTATAAACTTTAAAATATTCTTACCAATGACGTAAGTGAGAGGAATGGCCTCAATCCACTTAGTAAAATATTTGGTAGTAGTGAGAATATGTTTATGGCCATCTAAAGAAAGATGTTGGGTTTATTTTCCCTATAAGATTGAGGCCCCAAGTAGAAAATGAACATGGTGTTGTGATCGATTGTAGTGGTAAGGAAGGTGTGTGTATTAAGTTTACATGTTATTAACAAGGAACACACTTCCTCACATAATTTCAAGCATCTATTTCCATTTTGGGCCAATAATAACCTGTTCTAAGGAGCTTTTTGGCTAAGACTACACTATTGGTGTGGGCCCCACACATTCCCTCATGAACCTCCTTAAGGGCTAGTTTGGATTATTCCAAAGATAAACAACAAAGTAACATTACATCATAGCCTTTGTAATAAATCATGTTTTCAAAGAGGGTATAATGATCTATGCTATGAAGGAATATTTTTAGATGATTGTTAGAAAGGTTAGGTGGAAAAACATCATGGAAATAATTATAAAAATCTTGATACCAAGGTAGTTCAAATGGGGGACTGGGACTAGAAATGGCACATACCATTTTTAAATATAGAAAGACATGAGCATGATGTAGAAGGTTATCAATGAGAAATTGATACTCTTTAGCATTGCTATCAATCTATATCATGGACCCAATTATTGCCATTACATCGACATATTTGTTTTTGGACCATGATACTTATTTAAACTATAGAGATTTAAAATGAGCTTTGAGATTATCCAAAATTTGCTCGTAGGGTACAAGATTATCATTTCTAGTTCGATACTAATTAGTGGTTTGATTGATAATAAATTGGGAATCATCAAAGACCATTAAATGTTAGATATCCCACTATACTACAAGATGAAGTCCTGTAATAAGTGCCTCATACTCAGCCATATTATTAGTACAATGAAAATTGATATGAAATGCTTTAGGAATCAAATACCCTTGCAGTGTAATCAACAAGATGTCAGCTCTAGATCCTTGAGAAGTGAAGGAACCATCAAAATATAGTTTCCATTATTCAATCTCATGTTGTACTTCTTCCACTATCATAATAGAATCATCTAGAAAGTTGAATATAAGTGGTTGAGTGTCTGTAATAGGGGCCTCTACAAGTTGATCAATAATAACCTACCCTTTACTATCTTTTTTATTTTTTTACTCAACATCAAACTCACTTAAGAGCATGACCCATTTATCCATGCATCCTATGAGAGCTACTTTGGATAATTAAAACTTGAGAGGGTTTACCTTAGTAATAATGATGGTTTTATTGTTCAACATATAATGTCACAAATTTTGGGATGTGAACACCATAGATAAATATGCATTCTCAATAGGCATATAATTGTGATAATAATCCACTAGTGTATGGATTAAATAATAAACTACATGTTATTTACCTTGATCATCATGTTAGGCTAAAAGTGCCCCTAGTGCATGTTCAGTGGTTGAAATGTAAAGAAACAATGGTTGTCCAGGTGTTGGAAGTCTCAAAACTAGCAAACTGGCCAGATATGTTATGAGCTTAGCAAATTCTAATTAAAATTCTTGGTCCCATTGAAATGTGACCCCTTTCTTAAAGATTTGTGTAAATGGGTGACACTTATCTTCTAGTTGAGAAATGAATTTGCGAATAGACTAGATATTTCCTTATAGGCTTCAGAGCTATTTGAGATTTTAAGGTGGAGACATTTAAATAATGGACTTAAACTTAGTAGGTTTGACTTAGATCCTTATTTGAGATATAATAAACCTTAGTATGTTTCTCAAAGTTACTTCAAAGACACACATCTTAGGATTCAGATGGACCTTATATTCATGAAGTCTCTTAAAGATTCTCCATAAAAAATTAGGATGTCCAACACATGCTCTTGATTTAACTAAGATGTCATCAACATAATTCTCAATAATATTGTGCATCATGTCATGGAAGATGAAAGTCATGACATGTTTATAAGTGGCTTCAGTGTTCTTCAAGCTAAATGGCATGACTTGATAATAAAATGTTCCCCATGGGGTGTTGAACATGGTCTCATGTTGATATTTTTGGGCTATCTTGATTTGGATGTATCCATAAAATATATCTATGAGGGATAGCATCCCATACCCAATAGTAGAATCAATGATTATGTTGATGTTGGGTAGAGGAAAATCATCTTTAGGGTATGTTTTGTTGATGTCTCTAAAATTAGTACAAAGACATATACCCTATGGGTTTTTACTCACTAAAACTATGTTTGATAACCATTTGGAATAGTCTAGTGGTCTAATGAAGCATGCTCCTAATAACTTCTCCAATTTGGATTTTACCAATCGAGTGATGTGTGGAAGCATCTTCCTCAATTTTTTTAAACTGGCTTGGCATCTAGATGAATGACAAGTCGATGCACAACCAAGTCAGGGTCTAAGCCTAGCATGCTTGAATATGCCCATGAAAAAATATCAATGAAATCCATAAAAATGTATATAATGTGCTTTCACTCTACTTTAGTAAGGGAAAGACAAAGGTAAAGAATTTTGGGACCACTAGATGTTCCCCTAAATAGTGTTTTCTACAAGGAGTGTAGAACCATCTTTAAGAATAGTAGGCAATGTGTCATCATGATCATCTTGTTCTACGATAGTTTCTTGTTGTTCTTCCGAAAGATCTAGATAATGTGACAAATCTAAATCTACCAAATTAGGTAATGGAAAAATAACAAATATGTTAGGAAAGTTAAGAGTGAGACACTCAAATACTTGTTTTGACATGATGCTTGTATTGGCTATAGATCTAAGATTTGAGGACCTTGTGTGTCCTTTGGGGATGAGCAAACTTTCCCATATAAGATCACCTGAAATAAGTTTTCACTCAAGTATTTTTATTTTTATTTACATTTTTCCTGACCAAAAAGTGCCTCAAAGAGGTTTTCACTTAAAGAACTTGGTGTTTTATCTTGTTCATGATCAAGAAAGTTTCCCTGCTCTCCAAAGTATGTAGAAGGATCCAAAGAAAAATCAAAGCCTTTTTTATGGTCACCAATGGGAAATCCATCTCTGAGGCCCATATACTCTACAATTGATTCTTAATTATGGAATTCATTAAGGAATATGACTAAATTTTGTTTGTCCCAAGTAATGATTTCTTGATGGTAAAGGCATAGGGAATAATGGAGAATTATGGTCATAATGACATTGGAATAAAATAAATTTATGTTAGCAAGTTTATCAAAAAGGCTATAATAGGATGCTACATCACTTTCAGTAGTCTCATCACTAGTAGATTCATAAGAATCACTATATAAAGTCATGAAGTCACTTCTAAGTGGTATAAATTCGAGACTATGATTTAAATTAGGTATCCTAGCTGATAAAGGTTCCAAGATTCCTTGTGCTCATGGGCCAAGGCCTTTTCCTATATAATCAAAATTGTCCATGATCTAATATGGATAAGATATTTTGGATTCTAAAAATAATCAACAATGTTGTTATAATATAACTAGTCTCCTTCAGTGAAAGTCTCTCAATCCTATTCTGGGAAAGTAGCAAGTACAAATACCATAGGTGGTTTCTTTGTTTCTTTCTTTTGTTTCCAAATCATGTTGGGTATGTTAGGTATTTTTTAATTTTTGGGATTACCAAATGTTTTTGGATACTTTATCGACTTAACAACATGGAAGGCTTCCTTAAGATAGTACATGGAAATGCCCACATCTTCTATCATAACCTATTTTACAAGAGTTGTAGGAAATGGATTAGTCAAAGTGGAAGTAAGGTCACTAGGGTTGATATAATTGGCTTTTAGTGGATGTAAAACTATTTCTTTGTTATTCTTTGTGATGAATTTAGAACTAGGACAATAGTTATAAATATGGTATTTAGCCTCTAGATGTTTGTAATATTGATAAGGCTATAGATCGGTAGGAATAGTGATCTTGATCCCATCATGGGGAAACTTAAGGTAATGATGTAAGGTGGATGCAATAGCCTATAATTCATGGATTCAAGGATGACTAAGAAGTATGTTATAATGCAACTCGATATCCATAATATGTAAGAAAGTGTGATGGGATATAGACCCAATAATGATTGACAAATAAATGATACCAAAAGATTCCCTTTTAGTGTTATCATAAGACTTTATGGTGATCATCTCTAACTGAATGTACTTTGTAGTGTAGCTTAATATTTGTACTAATTTGAGGGACACTATGTTCAGCCTTGAACCATTATCTATACTAACCCACTTGATTTTATGGTTTGTAATGATGACCTCAATATACAAGGGGTTATTAT
Source organism: Torreya grandis (assembly GCA_037957365.1). NCBI lineage: Eukaryota > Viridiplantae > Streptophyta > Pinopsida > Cupressales > Taxaceae > Torreya > Torreya grandis. Next base: position 976,896 of record JARHVA010004153.1, read on the forward strand.
GTCTTAGACCAAGAGTGGGAATGTCTTTTTGATCAAATGTGACTTGTCAAAATGAAGAAAAATGTCCTACAAGTGTTTTTAACTATTTAGGATTAATATCTTGGGGAATAATGGATTGCTATAAAAGGTCCTTCAAAATAGTTCTATGAACTTTAAATGTATGTAAGAGACATAAAATATAAATATGCACAGGGGTTTTACTTATTTAGTCCAATATACTATAAATATTTTCAATAGTAGGACAAGATGGTTTAGCCTTAGTTGGCATAGTGTTTGGATTTGGATATGAAGGCACATTTTTCACATTAGGTTCAGTGGTAGAAGAAGAGGGCAAAGGGCCTTGAAGAGTAACTCACGAGAATCTAGTTTTAATTGCACAGTCTATAGGTGGCAAGGGGATAGTATAATTAGAGGACAAAGGCAAAGGGCCTTAGAGAGTGACTCGTGGGAGTCTAGTTGTATTTGAGAAATTTCAAGTCGATAAAGAGCCATTATAATTAGAGGAAGGATGGGGTCTATAAATAGTAACTTATGTAAATAGAGGCACAATAGAATTGCATGAATTCAACATGGCATTACTTGAGGGAGAGGGTGTTGACCCTATAATAATGGGTCCACTACTATGAGGAATACAAGATGGTTCACAGGTTCTAATAGTGACAGTGGCAATGTGGTTAGAAGAAATGCATCCCACATTATTATTGTAGTCGTAAGACATGTTGTTATAACCTAGGTTGTTATCATGGGTATTATGATCTTAATTATGATTATGACCTTGATTTTGATTCTATCATTGATTCTATCCTTGGTTCTAATTGTTCCTTGGTGGTTATTGATTATGTTGAGGAAATGGATATTTTTAGATGCCCATATCCTAATTAGTGTCTTGTGGATCTAGTTTGATATCAACTTGACCACTCTTAATTAAATCTTCAATAAGGTGTCATAATTAACACAATGGTAAGCACTTTGACCAACAACATAATGGAAGTCAAAAAAATCATTTGATTGATACCAATTGGGTTTGAGTTGATCTTCAAGAAATGGCCTTGGTATAGGCCTACAATTAAATTAGCTACTATGAGCTTTTGGAACATTATTTCAATAGGATCTCCTAGTTTATTGAAGACTCTAAATTTTTTATTGAATACCCTTCATGGAGGGAATATTTTCAAATTGTTTGGTGGATTATGTGGAGATAATTACACATTTGGAGCCAGTGCGACCTGTTGGCCAATTTTGGCCTACATACAAAGTTTCTACCTAGATGGATGAGTTGAATAGATTTATGGATGGAATGAGTGGTCTAAGGATCACATATAGCTTGCAAATATTTTAAAACACTTTAAGTAAACTTAAAGTGTAGTTTGTCAAAATTTGAGAAAGCAAGTTTCCATGGTGATCATAGCATTTAGGAACATGAATTAGGTTTGCACAAGCCTCAAAGGTTCATTCAAGCCTTGTAAATTCAAATAATAATTCAAGCACAAGTCTAGAAGAACCAGACCATCATCACATGTTATAGAGAAATAGACTAGTCAGCTCAATTGTGCATTTTATAAGTATGCTTAGAAAGCCTCTTAGGCTAAAAGATCACATGGATGTGAATTTACTCAATCCTAAATCATCTTCAACAATTTTCATATCTTGATATCTTTTCTATCTTAATATATAAAACTTCAAAGCTAGAATTGTAAAGTGAAACATGCACGTAGATGTCAGGTTAAAATTGTGACAAATAGTCATTTAAATTCAACTGTTACAAGGATGAACACATGGATGACAAGTGTCCAAATCTTGGAAGCTAATATCAAATCTAATGGCATGCATCAATTGACAAGTCCAGTGGGTCTAGGATATATAATGGAGCACATTTGATCATGCATCAAGAACAATGGTGAGCATCAAGTCAAAATTTTAGTGGATCCTAAGATGAATGTGTAGATGACAAGTTTTAAGATCTTGGGTACCTAAATAGATATATAATGGTGCATGGTGACTGACAAAGCCAATGGGCCCAAATAGATCAATGGAGAATTTTTAATCATACCAAAGTAGATCAAGAGTGAGCAAGAAGTCAACAAGTCAGTGAATGTTAAAGATAAATGAGAAGATACCAAGGGTCATGATTAAATTAATTATTAGGTAAATTAATGGTACACATTTGAGCTATGAAAAGGGAGATCTAAAATTAATATGAGGTCAAGGAGTCAAAGAGATGATAGTAATATCTTGAGAATGAATGAAGAGCTAACATATGGCATAATTTGAAAAGGCCTAGATCAAGATCGATGGTTGTTGTTAAAAGTTGAAAGCTAGGGACTTCAAATGGAGAAAATATTCAACTTAGGTCAAGCTGGGATAAATATTTCAAGAGGATACCATGAATTTAGACACTTTGGACAAAGTATTTTACCACCTCGAGAAGGTAGAATACATAAATTCAAGATCAAATGTAATTGAGATAACCAGGAGCATACCCTGCAAAGCTATCTAATACCATTAAAACAATGTAAAACTTTTTAAGAGCTTCTAGACGTAGGTTTTACATCTCATTCAAATCTAGTAAACCCCATCCTATGGATCTTTATTTTTAATCATAACTATATGAAAACCATTAGGGTGATTGGGTTTCATCCATCATAGATATATATTCAAGATTTAGAAGTAATGGAAGAATGGTGACTACACAAGGAATGTCATAAAGAACATCAATGAGAAAGCTCAAGTAACTACCTAATAACATGAAGAACATCAAACATGATTGAAGAAGATGATGATGGGCATTAATGTAGATGATCTTGAGAAGGATTCATGTAGTGGTGATGATTGCTTCTTGTAATTGGTCTTCATCTTCACATTCTCCATCATGCTAGATAAAGATATAGTGACATTAATGCAGGTGAAGGATCAAGAATGATTATGGTGGTGGTTATTCTAAGTGGAATTGGGCTCATTAATGACCCCTTCATCACTAATTTCTCTCTCTCTTACCTTCTTTCTTCCTATAATTACTAGCTTTAAACTCTTGATTTGGATCCCTTGACTTGATATATCAAAGCTCTGCCAAAAGCACTTTGTAAAACTCTTTTGAAGCAATATAAGACATCTTAGATTCTAGTTGAATGCTAAAATGTGCTTTATTAAAGTTTGATTTATAGAGTGTATGTTTCCTATTCATCATCTATATGTCCTTCATATACCTTGCTTCAATTCTATTGGTATTGTTTAGGTTCTATGAAGTTTTGGTTAGTGATGTTTCCCTTGAAGTATCACAAGTCCATAGTGTTTTGATTAAACCAATCTCTTTATGTCCTTCAAGTCGTAGGTCTCTTTTCAACCTTCATACAAAATACTTATGTTTATAACCTTGTCATAGAATTTGATCAATTCTTGTCCTAATTGGATTCATTAGTAGTCATAAAAGTGTCTAATCTGAGAGTGGATCATTGAACATTTGGTGCATCACCATTTAGACTAGGTTTTTTTCCTTTTAGCTTTCTTCACTTTCCCTTTTCCTTGTTATAAGTATAGTTTTATGAGAAGAACTATATTGTCATATCAAAAGATCTAGCCTCATTAAAAATCCTAGAGGTCTGACCCAATATTAGGTGACCCATAACCTAGGGTCAGCCCCATATTGGACTAGGCTTGAGCAAGAGGACTTGAACAATCCCTTTGATCAGTTAGGGTACAACCTAGGTCTCCAACAATTTTTGGCATGCTCAGTAGGACCCATTATACTTGGCATAGCTAAATTTTGAAGTTGAGAATAAGTATTTACAATAGAGGGAGACATCCACCATCATTATAATCTAAATATTTTCCAAGTTGTAAAGTTCATAGAACCATCCAAACAACACCTATCATGCCAAAGTTTACTAGAAAGTCATCTAGTAAAGGTATTCCCTTTGAATTAATTGAGATACCTTCTATTTGATATAAAAGATCAAGATTCAATAGGATAGGTCTTTATACCTAAAGAAATATTCATCTCCTGGTCATCTTATTGTTTTAAGTAGTGCAACCCCCACTATGCAAATGGTAAGACCTAGAATGCAAATTTTTGTACCCTTCATTGTTGGTAACCCTCTTAACCTTTATCAACATTATGATATCCATAATACCTATTTGAAGAGTTTACCATACTTTATAGGATAAAACTCTACCACCTATGTAGATAAAATTTCTAACATTATAAACCTTTGTTCATTACATAACATTAGATAAGAGATGATAGCCATGAGACCACTAGACGCATCCTTCAAAGGCAAAGACCTGTAATGGTATATGGTTCTAGTTATTTCCTCAAAAAATACTTGGAATGAGTTTGGTGAGTGCCTATGTAAACATTTTAAGGATAGAAGTAACCATGTGTCACTTGTTGAACAACTCACCTCAATAAAGAGGGCATTCCAAGAATCTATGGTTGATTTCAACTAAAGATTCGAAAAAAATTAGGATAGGATCTTTGTCATCATTAAACCCACACCCAATTATGCTTTTCTTTACTTTTTGAGAGCGTTGAACTCAGACATTGTAGTCATGATCCAATCTATGGGTGGGATAACTCTACCTAGGGCTTATAAGATATCTATAAGAGTATAAAACTATTTGATACAAGTAGGGAAACTCATGCCAAGACATCTCATGCCACTTTTTCATGAGCTTCAACCAAATCCACCTACCATTGATCCATTTTCCACTAAAAATAATCAATCCCAATTGGATGGTAATAAAGTGGATAAATTTTCAAGGATTGAGAGCTTGTTGAAGGCATAAAACAACAAACTAGTGGCTATAGATAAAAAAACACTAGAATTCATATAGGCCATACCAAGGTCCCTTCCAATCCCAATACCCTATTCAATCCTACAATAGACCCCCTTATCCATCAAATCAACAAGCCCAAGGCTAAATTACTCAAGGTATATCTTATAATAGTTACAACCCCATAGTTTCAAGTAGCTCAAGATCCCTAGTCGCCACATAAAACAACCTTACATAAGAGGGTTAATGGAAATTAGGAGGGCAACCCAATGAGATGGTAATGGTTACAAGTGGATAAATATATCAGGATCCTAGTTGGTAGCATAATATTTCATTCCAAAATCATGACATAATATATTCTCCACGATAAGGCCCTCCAATGAATCAAGGTAATATGCATACCTTGACACCATTGGAAGCTCAAATTCAAAAACAAGGGAACATAGTTAGGACACTAGATGAAACCAAATGCATTAAATTTCAAGAAGGGGAACATATGTTTGAGCATGTAGTAACAAGCATAGGGCAAACTACATAATGGGAAGATGAACCAATTTTAGCCCATACAATGTTTAAGAGGAGGATTTTGGATGAAAATTTGGGGCAACCTAAGGCTTCTTCAACATCTACACAAGCCAGTCAATAGCCTCCCCCTTTAAATGTAACTACTAAAGCTATTGAAACTCAATAAATACCTCAACATCATGGGTAGTACCAGAAGTCTCCTTTTGTTCGTTATGTCATTCGAGTGTCAGGTGATACTTCTACTTCTAAGGTGCAGTTTAAAGGCACTATTATTCTTTTCAATATTGTAGATCATATAAAAAAGGCTAACATCACTATGTATATGTATAATGCCCTATTTATTCTGGGATAGAAAGAGATTCTTTAGCAAGAGATCTCTAATCCTTCTCATGTGAATGAGATAGTTGATAAGGTGAATAATATCCTTACCAATGGTAGTCAACCTAGTCAAATTCAAATTCCTAGTCAAGATCAAGTTCATAATGTTTTTCATCCCCTTAAGGTTGTCAAACCCACTCCATTCTATTTTTAAGTTATCATAAGGGATTTATTAGTGCATAATTATATGATAGATTTAGGGGCTTCAACCTCAGTTATGCCTAAAGACATAACATATAATATTGAGCTTAAGTATGTGCCTAATAAAAAAGGTGTTCTCTAGTTGGATGGTTCCCCCACTGAAATAATAGTTATATTGAAAGATCTTAAGATCACATTGGTAGCTTTCCCAAATTGTGTCATCACTCAAGATGTAATGGTTGTAGACCTACCCCCATATCTTTACCTATGCCTATCTAGGGACTTTACGACAAAAATAGGGGGATATTTATCCTCTGACTAGTCATACATGATTTTTATGACTAGATATGGGACTAGGATCACTATTACATTAAAACCTATCTATAGGTTCCATCTATAACCCTATATTACTAACCTTACAAATGTTAATTGTACCATATTAGATGGGGATGAAAATGCTAGTGAGAAATAGCCTCATGACCATCTTGAAGGAACTTTAGATCTGAATTTGGATTAATGGGTAGTTGAAAATCATGGATTTGATCCTTACACTAATATTGAAGAAGCAAGCACAAAGGTGTATTGTATACATGAGGATGGTGTTGCTATACCTTTCCTAACTAACACCACCCAAGAGGAAGATGGTCTATGAAATTTATTTTTTTATGGATCAAGGTCAAATAATGGTAGTGAAGCTAGATCCATGCTAGTTTCACCCTCAGATCAGAAGGACTATTTATCTACAAGATTTTAATTTAATTACACTTCAAACATAGTTGAATATGAGGATATTTTACATGGTCTATAAGAGGCAAGAAGAAGAGGTGTCAAACTTCTTCAATTCAAGGGTGATAGTGAGCTTGTTGTGTAATAAGTGAGAGGCATGAGTGTAGTCAAGAACCATAATTTAAAATCTTAAAAGAATCATGTATGAGATCTCATATAGGACTTCTTGGCATTCAATATATAATCCATACCAAGATAGGAAAGTCAATATGTAGATAGGCTTGCAGCCATTGGATCTTAGTATGAGGTCATAGAAGGATTCAAAGGAAACTAGATTCAAGACAATATCAAGGTCATATGTAGGCTAACTATACCTAGAAATTAGGTGAGTTGGTAGGTGTTTGATAATGATGACCAAATTATATGTTTTTTGATGTAGGAGGTAGAATTATACCATAAGAATAAAAATAAACTCCAACATCAATATGATAATTAGATAGTGTAGTTGAGATCTAACAAGCTGCCTAAGGGACTTATGACATTAGAAAGCATCTTTAATGAAGATGACCAAGTGAGAAGAGGCAAGGCATGTATCTTAGCCAAGGAGGAACATTATGAAAGGATAGAGATATTCAAAGATAAATTATTGAAGTTAGGAAAGATTAACATAATAGAAGAGAGAGATGCATTTGTTATTTTATGCCAAGAGTTATCTAATGTATTTTCATGGAAATATAAGGATTTAAAGGGTTTTTATCCCAAACTTGCATAACATACCATTGAACCAGAGAGCAATGAAAAACCAATCAAGCAAAAATAAATGGTTGTCAATCCAAAAGTAGAGGAGTTGATGAGAAGGAAGCTATTTAACTTGATTGAATAAAATTTAATATTCCCCATTAAACATTCCTCATGGGTGTCAAACCTTGTGCTAGTGAGGAATAAGAATGGGGAAATATGATTCTGTGTTGACTTTAGGGACCGCAATAAATTGTCCCTAAATGATCATTACCCACTACCCTCAATGGATCAAATTATTCAAAAGTTGATAGGTTCTCAGAGATTCTCATTACTTGATGGCTACTCTAGTTATAATCAAATTATGGTCAAGGAAGAAGATAGGCATAAGACTGCTTTCACCACAAAGTGGGGTACTTATGCATATATGAAAATGCCCTCTAGACTAGCCAATGTTGGATTAAATTTCTAGAAGGTAATGGATGTTTCCTTTGAAGGTTTGATCATTGATATGGTGATCATTTACCTAGATGACATCATTTTTTTCTCAAAAGACCTAGCTGATCACATTGCTCACTTGAGGTTAGTATTTGAAAGATACAAAGAATTTGGTATGTCATGAATCCTAAAAAATGTATATTTGGTGTTCATGAGGGTACGTTATTAGTCCATGTAGTGTCCAAGGATGGTCTTTCCATTGATCGTAAAAGAGTTGAGTCTATCTTATCCTTACCCTTGCCCAAACACAAGAAGGGTCTGTAGAGTTTCTTAGGAATGATTAATTTTATAAGAAGGTTTATCCCAAGATTTACAAAGTTCATCAAGCCTCTTACTCACATGTTAAGAAAATGCAAGGAGTTTACATAAACCAAATAAGGTAAGAGGAGTTTTTAGGTGATCAAGGAGGCCATCTTTCATGCCCCTACACTTCTTAATCCTGATTTTAACAAATAATTCTACTTGTATTCCTTCTATACATTGGATACAATATCTCCCATGTCGATGTGGCAGAATGAGCAAGGTTTGGAAGTTCCTATTACTTTATTTAGTTAGGCCTTAGAGGGGTATGAGGAGAGGTATAACTTTGTATATAAACATGATCTTTTAGTAGTGAGAGGTTTGAATAAATCTAGGTACATGGTATCCAATAGTAAGATCATACTCATGATGGTACACCCAATTATTAAGGAGTTTATACTCGATAAAGACCTTAATGAAAAAAGAGATGGATGGGTGATAAAATACATGGAGTATGAACTTAAAGTTAGAGTTATGAAACTTTTAAGGGGTAGAGATTTATGTGAATACCTTGTAGAAAAGGTAAAATAAGATAAAGATCAAGTGTTGTTTGTCCATGATAGCCAATAGGTAGCTACAAACAACACACCTTTTAGTTAGACACATGATATGCATAGATTTATTGAGTTAGGAGAATGTCCTATAGGAATAGATAGATCCAAGAGAAGTCTCTTAAGGTTGTAAAGTATACCTTATTTCCTAATAGATGGATTAATTTTCAAGAGATACGTAAGAGGCATGCTTTTGAGGTGTGTGGAATCATGCCAAATAGACAAGTTGCTTGAGTAGTTCCATGATGGTCTAGTTAATGGGCACTTTTATACCAAGACTATAGCCTCTAAGATTATTAGCATTAGGTGGTTTTGGCCCACAATTTTTACAGATGCACACTCTTAGGTAAGGAAATTCCCAAAATGTGAAATGTTTGTTGGCAAGCAGAAACTAGATGCCCTTCCCTTATAACCCATACAAGTAGAATAACCTTTCATGTAATGGGGCTTAGATTTCATAGGGATGATGAAACCCACTTCAAGTAAAGGACATAAATGGATAATTTCATCTATATAATACTTTACAAGGTGTATTGAAGCAACTGCCTTCAAAGAAGCTAATGGAGATTCTGTTTTAGACTTTTATGATAGCCTTGTGACCAAATTCAATGTACCTTCTACAATCATTTCTAATAATGAATTGGAATTCAATAGTCACAAGGTATGTGAGTGGGATATTTCACATGGAATTTATCTCAAGGAATCTTCTAACTATTACCCATAGGGAAATGGACTAGCAGAGTCCACAAATAAAAATTTGTTGAGGATTATCAAGATAATTATGGAAGATGGTCAGAGGGGGTGGCATAATAAACTAAGGACTACCATATGGGTAGATATAGTGACACCTAATAAATATACTAGACACTCCCCATACATTCTTATCTATGGGAAAGAAACTAAACTTCCTATATCTCTCAAAGTTCCTGTATTAGAGCTCGCACATCAACTTGAGCTCCTAGAGGATGATGCTATGCAAATAAGGTTGAATGAGGTAAGATAGATGGAGGAGACAAGGGAAACTTCTATTCACATTATGTGGTCCAATAAACACCAAGTGAAGATCTCATATGACAAGAGAGCTCCACAAAGACATTCCAACAAGGTGATATAGTCCTCAAATAGGATGAGGACCATGCAAAACCAAGAAAACACTTAAAGTTTGATAGTCTTTAGAGTGGGCCTTATGTTATCAAATTTTTTAAGGAGAGTAATTCCTTTGTTATTTTTTGGTTAAATGGAGAGATCCTTCCCATCCTTATCAATGGGAGGTCTCTTAAATTCTGCTACTAGTGTTATCTCATAATCTTTGTACATAGGTAGATATGTCTATATTTACCTCCAAGTAATCTTTCACATTTCTCTATTATTGTTATTATACTATTTAGGTAGTTATTTGGTGTGTTTTTTTTCTCTATTTTCATTTATGTGTGTCTCATTACTTCAAAACGTTTCTAGCAGTCAGGTAGAATGCTTTTGTAAGTAATAATACTTCATGTGTCTAGTCATCATAAACAAGCTTAATCAAATTTTAGGTTCCATGATGAACAAGTTGGTCAAGCTAGCCGAGTCACAAAAAATGTTTGTTAATTTTGGCCTACATACAAATATTCTACTTGGATGGATGATCTAAATATATTTATGGATGGAATGAGTGGTTCACAGATCACATACAACTTGTAAAGCTTTTGAAACACTTTAAGTAAACTTAAAGTATAATTTGCCAAAATTTGAGAAAGTAGGTTTCCATGGTGATCACAAAATTTAGGAACATGTATTAGGTTTTCAAAAGCCTCATAATTTCATTCAAGCCTTGGAGATTCAAAAAAAAATTCAAGCACAAGTCTAGAAGAACTAGACCATCATCGTACATCATAGAGAAATGGACTAGTCAGTTTGATTATGAATTTTATAAGTATTCTTAGAAATAATCTCAAGCCAAAATATCACATAGACATGAATTTATTCATTCCAAAATCATCCTCTACAAATTTTATGTCTTGATCTCTTTTTTATCTCAAGATACAAAGCTTCAAATTTAGACTTGCAGAGTGAAACATGCACGTAGACGTCAAGTTAAATTTGCAGTAAATAGCCATTTAAATTAAAATGTTACAAAGATGAACATATAGCTAAAAAGTGTCCAAATATCAAAAAATAATATCAAATATAATGTCATGTATTGACTAAAAAGGCTAGTGGGTTCCAAAGATCTAATAGAGCGCATTTGATCATGCATCGAAGATCAATGGTGAGCATCAAGTCAAAAGGTCAATGGATCCTAAGATGAATGCATGGATGATAAGTGTTAAGATCTTAGGTACTTAAAAAAATATTTAATGATGTATGGAAACTAAAAAATCTAGTGGGCCCAAATAGATCAATGCAACACATTTAATGATACCAAAATAGATCGACAGTGAGTAAAAAGTCAACAAGTCAACAAATATCGATGATGAATGAGAAACTACAAAGTATCATGACTGTGTTAATTGTCAAGTAAATAAATGGTACACATTCAATCCATGTAAATGGATATATATAGTGTGTATGAGGTTAAGGAATCAAATAATTAATAGCAGGATCTTGAGAACAAATAAAGAGCTAACATATGGCACAGTTTGAGAAGGCCTAGATCAAGATCAACGGTCATTGTTAAAATTCAAAAGCTAGGGACTTCAAATGGAAAATGAATTCAACTTAGGTCAAGCTAGGGAAAATATTACAAGAGGATGACATGAAGGCAAACATAATAGACAAAGGATTTCACCACCCTAAGAAGGTAGAATACATAAATGCAAGATCAAACGTAATTTGGATAACCAAGAGTAGACCCTACAAAGCTGTCTAATGCCATTAAAACCCTATAAAATTTTTCAAGAGATAATAGACGTAGGTTTTACATCTCATTTAGATCTAAGAAACCTTAGCCTATGGATATTTATTTGAAATCATAACTATATGAAAACAAATAAGGTGATTGGTTTTCATCCATAATATATCTATATTCAGGATTTAGAAGCAATGGAAAAATGTTGACTGCACAAGGAATGTCAGAAAGAACATCAATGATCAAGTTCAAGTAACTTCCTAATAACATGAAGAACATCAAGCATGATTAAGGAATATGGTGAAGGGTATTAATGTAGAGGATCTTGAGAAGGATTCATGTGTTGGTGGGGATTGCTTCCTACAACTGGTTTTGATCTTCATATTCTCCATCACGCTAGAAAAATATATAGTGACATTAATGTAGGAGAAGGATCGAGAAGGATTGTGGTGGTGGTTGTTCTGATTGGAATTAGGCTCATTAATGACCCTTTCAACACTAATTTATCTCTTTTTTATCTTCTTTATTCCTATATATACTAGATTTGAACTCTTGATTTAGATCCCTTAGCTTGATATTGCAAAGCTCTGCCAAAATTAATTTGTAAAAATATTTTGAAGCAATATAAGACATCTCAAATTCTAGTTGAATGTTAATTGTGCTTTATTAAAGTTTGATTTATAGATTGTATGTTTCTTAGTCATCATCTTTATGTCCTTCATGTACCTTGCTTCAAGTCTATTGGTTTCTTGTAGGTGTGTGAAGTGTTGGCTAGTGAGGTTTCCCTTGAGGTGTCATAAGTTTATAGTGTTTTGCTTAAACTTGTCTCTTTCTATCCTTCAAATTACAAGTCTCTTTCTATACTTATGTTTTCAACCTTGTTATAAAATCTAATTAGCTCTTGTCCTAATTGGATTCATTAGTCATCATAAAAGTTTCTAAGCTGAGAGTAGATCATTGAACATTCGGTGCATCACTATTTAGACTAGGTTTTGTTCCTTTTAGCTTTCTTCCCTTTCTCTTTTCCTTGGTATAAGTATAGGTTTAAGAGAAGAAATATATTGTCATATCAAAAGAGCTAGGATTGTTAAAAATCCTAGAGGTTTGACCCAAGATTAGGTGACCCACAACCTAAGGTCATTCCCATGTTGGACAAGGTTTGAACAAGAGGACCTAAACAATCATCTTGCTCAGCTAGGGTGTAACCTAAGTCTCTAACAAAACCTACACCATTTGTACATGTCTTGCTTTAGTTACTTCATTTTTGATCATGTTTTTATTCTTATTGAAACCCCTAGGTTTCTCTATTACAATTATTTAACTAGGAGATTGGGTCTGATTTGATGATTGACCCTATAAATAAATTTTTACAAGGACTTTTGTGATAATCACCTTCTCAATCTGCACACCCTTGTCTATAATTCCTTCAAATGTGTTTACATAAGCAAGACATAGATTGTGTGCCACCTCAAGGTGTAAATTCTATGCAAAAAAGTTGGCCAACTATTTGTATGGAAAATTATGTTAAAAGCATCTAGCTAATGATCTCCATCCTTGTATATATGCTATGAAGCATTTTTTATATCGTTAATTAGCCTTGCATAGATCAAAAATATTCAAATCATGTTCAATGTTGTATGAGAAGTGGTTGACAAACTTTTTAGATAGATCATTCCAATTCAGAATCGATCCCTTAGGTAACTTAATAATCTAGTCTAAATATTGTCCCACTAAACTTTATGGAAACAAGCAATGTAAATAAATATCGTCGTAAGCTATCACTTAGCATAACATAAAAAATTCCTGAATGTGTTCACAAGGGTCACCCTTTCCCTTGTATTTGTTGAATTTGGTTGCCTCGAAATGAGGTAGAAAGTAGACTTGGAGAATACTTAAATTGAATAGATATGGATATATCTCATCAAATTTACACTTCTTGATTCTATTTCCTATCTCCAATTGTAACATGATCTCTTTCATTGAATTCCACTCTTGCATGTTTGGTTAATTTGTGGATGGAATATAATTTTTTTGGGGTGGTATGTGCCCCTATTACATGGATAAATTAGGGATATACACCCTATGATCTACAACTTTGCTTTGGTTCACTCTTTGAGTTAAGTAAGTAAGCTTTTGATTCTTGGGTTGATTAACATTCCCTGAAGTCAGCTACCTCAAATTATTAATGTTCTAATGAGTTTGGGAAGTCCATGGTCTATTCACCAAAGTACATATTGGTTAAGATGAACTACCCAAATTATTTTAAACAATTTTCTCAATATGCATTGAGTGCTTTGTTCCTTAATTTTGTAAAGGAACAAGAGGTTCCTGTTGATTGAAAAATGTATGCTTCATTATAGTGAAGCATGTTGTGGAACCTCTTGGAACTTAGGTTGTTCAAATCCATCGTAGGTGTATTATCAACTAAAGTTTTTTATGATGGTTCAATCACATTCCCTTGGTCCTTGGAAGTGTCATTGTGTATAGCAGTGGCAACTAGAGAGTCGGTCAAGTCTACGATAAATTAGTCTATATCTCATTGAATTATCTTTTTGATCTTGGTAACAAGATATTGATCATTAGATGTGGACTCTATGAGCACTTTTTTTACTTTACTAGAAGACGTAATGTTTGTTATTGTATTATGAGAGAGGGGTTGTTCTCATTATTATTCTTCTACCCTAACCAAGGTATGCAATTTTTCTATAGGAAAGTTTTATGGAAATCTAGCACCTGATTCAATCAACCTTATGAGTGCTTCATCTTTATCCTCTAGGGGTTGATGTTCAAAATTGTCTTCCTCAGATCCTACAGTTATGGGAATGTCTTCAAATACCATGAAATTATCTTGTCCATCATTTAATGTTATTCCTCATAGCTAGGGCCATAAGAGACCCCACTATGAGTACCTTTGTTTCATGTCTAGAAGGTTGTTCTCTACATTTTCTAATATATTTGAAATGTAATAAAGGTGTGTTTTAAATTTCTCCAAACAAGTGACAAGGCAAAAAGAGACTATAATGAAGAAAAGTGGTGTAGTACCACAGAATTAGAAGAAATGGTTCACAAATTTATTTAACTTTGGTGGGTTGAAATCATTCAATTAGAAGAGGGTATGATAACTACAAAAACCTATAGTGTAAACTAGTACACCAAAAATAAGTTTAGAGATACATCAATACTGTAAAAGCTAGTTCAACTTTGACGAGTTGCTACTAGAAAACTAGTAGAAAGTCCTTTGGATTAAGAAGGTAACAATTTGAACCAAGAAACTCAAGATATGAAACACATAATAACTCCTAAGTATAAAACTAAAACCAAATGGGAAACACAATTACACCACATGGTAATAGGAAGGTAGAATAAATTTGGTTCTAGAACTTAGAGTGTGAGCAATACGCAAGATAACCTAAGTTCACAATGGTCAAATGATAACGAGTCTATAAAAAATCCTTCAACCAAAATGGTAAATCATACCCAAGTTAACTCAAACCAAGTGAAAATGGTAAACCAATTAACATGTTGGCCTATAACTTAGAAAGTTGAGATTTTGAATTTGAATTAAAAAGTGAAGGACTTGGAGATTTTTAGAAAATAGTTTACACTCAAATGGACAACATAATAATGTTATTCAAATAAATACAAACACAATGTTTAAAATGAGGATTTGAACAAGGAAACATATGATTTTGATTTGACCAACATAACACCTCATTGTTTAAATAAAATGGTAGATAACAAATATATTTGGTTGATGTTTCGGTTAAAAAACAAGTTTTAGACTCAATCAAGACCAAACAAGTAAAGGAAAAGACCAAATACAACCAATTATATTGTCCAAAGACCTAAATTAACAATGTTTCTTTATATTACTAATATATATATATATATATATATATATATATATATATATATATATATATATATATATATATATATATATATATATATATATATATGATCTTGGGAGGATTTTAAGTGTTAATCCAAAAATAAAAGTGCATGAATTAGTAGGGTTTTTACACCCCCTTCTCTTAAGAGATTGTATGGTGAAATGAACCTTTAGACTACTCAACCTGCATCAAAAATATATCCGTAGCAAGTGGGGTTGCTATAAAAATTAAATTTTTAACCATCTAAATGGTCCTAAGTGTGATTAACTCTAGAGATGCCTCACGTCAATTGAGTTCATACCGATTAACTTACTATGCAAGGGTCTATTACTTTACATAACAATTGCATTCATGTATTACTTAGTGGAATCCCATGGTTAACCACATCTGACTCAAGTTTTCATTATGATTAGAGAGATTAGCCACTCAACCTCCTATAAATCACACTATATGTGCCCTAATTTATATACCTCATCATGGAGTAGGGTTAAAACAATGCTAGAAGATGAAACCCTAGGTTAAAGCTTCCCTATAGAACTTGTGAAGAATATATGAACTCCCCTTCACAAGTTAAGTTTCATAAATTAAAACTAAGTGAAAATACTTGAATTTAGAGGTTGATTTTAGATCACCAAAAACATATGAGTTTTATGGAGATCTTTAAATTTTTTTTTTTCATATCTTAGATAAAGACACAAATTACAAGGAAAAGGCACTTTTGGTCACCCAAGTTCCCTAAAGGGGATGGGGGGAGAGCATACATGCACTCTTCATTTTTTTTTTAAAAAAAAAAGTAATAAATGATCTTTCATAAAACAACACATTTTTTAAAACTCACAATTTAAGTGAGTGTAAATTTTATGCACCAAAAGTGAAGTGTTTGATGAAGTTTTTAACCCCTTGGCCTTAATTGTAAAACTCTAAAAAAATTTCACAAAACAACTTAACTTAAAATCATTTAGATTCCTTTTAAACACTAAAGAAAAAGTTCAAGACTTAATCAAGTTTAAATTTGATATTTTTCCAAGCATGTGTCCTGTAAATTTTAGAGGGTTTCCTTTTACTTTGAATCATAATTGTCAATAAAACAAGCAAGATTTAAAAACTTGATCTTAGGTTCTCTATTTTTATTACACAAAGATCGACATCGATAAACAATGATCGATTTTGATTACAAAAAAATTGATAATAGTTATAATAATATTGATGTCGATCAAGACAAAACCAATTTAAGTTACCTGCGAACCTTTAGGCAAAAAATATTTTGTCAAAAAACTTTTGTTAGCCCAAGGTTAGTATAAAATCTCCAGAAAAGTTCTAGATCATGTAATAAAAAGTTTAGATAGAGAGTTAAAAACAAAATATCAACTTGCAACTCTGAAGAAAGATCAAAAATCCAAATTTTATACTATTTTATGTTCTTCACCAGAACTAATTTCTATTAGATAGGATCTATGTGAGTTACATAGAACTGATATCGGTCACTGTGTAAACTGCGTGTCAACAAAAAATTAAAAATATGGGAAAAATAGAGCAAA
Organism: Torreya grandis; assembly: GCA_037957365.1. NCBI lineage: Eukaryota > Viridiplantae > Streptophyta > Pinopsida > Cupressales > Taxaceae > Torreya > Torreya grandis. The sequence goes on from JARHVA010004153.1 coordinate 993,784, forward strand.
AACTTGATTTAATAGATTTTTAAGGACTTTTTAGCAAATCCAAAGATGCTAAAGTATTCTCCTTGTTTTTATGCGATGCATGGTCCCACCAGGCATGCCAAGATGTAGATATAGATTATAAAGATAGTTAAATCAAACATTAGTCAAGAAAACAAAAGAAAATGCATAAAAAAATAACTAGCTAAGCCGACTCCTTCAATGGGGTTTGACAAATGACAATTAAGAGATAATGAAAGAAAGCACATAAATACCTTCCCAAGAGCACCCCATCACCCAAATATGATTGAAAACATGGTTTCCCCTTGATTTGGTGTTAAAGTCTTTAACAATGATGTAAGGCAAAGCTCCTCTATCATCTATTATTAACCAATGAAACTAGGAACATGATGTTTGAATCAAATGTATGCTTATCAATGAAGCTATCCTATTGAAAATTAAGCATAATAATACTACACAAAGAAAGGTTGTGGAGAGAATTCTACATAATAAGTTTACACAAATGAAGCTTAAACATGGTGGTCTTGGCCCTCCTATTTATATTTTTAAATTTGATTAGGATCAACCATGACCATCCATCTTGAGATCAAGATGTGTGGCCATGAATTAATCTAATTTTGTATAAGTAATCCATAAATACCCTCATAAATTTTTGGAAGGAAGGGGCATTAAATAGGCATGGGAGGCCTTAAATCTAATATTTTTTGCATTTATGGCCTATGGATGCCACCCCACAAATGATGTCATTTGATGATTTAGATAATAGGAATTGATTTTCAATTAAAATATATTCAATAACTTCCATAGATTTCCTACTTAATTACTTGATTTGGATTAATTTCCCTAAGTGATATTAATCAATTTTTATATAATTCTTTGGAAATTGGTTGCATACTATTAATCAAACTAGTCAAAATGTCATATTACTAGGTCATAATTTAAATTAAGTGGAATTAGAAGAAGATGTTAGTTTCATATGGATCAATCCCCCATTTAGGACATTATCAACTTGAAATAACACATGCACATGTCATGTGCCTTCGAATTAGAAGAATTTAGTGGTTTAGAGGGTCAAATTGGGTTTTCATCATTTTGACTCAAAATGATTTAATAAAATTTAATAATCGCATAAAATTCATTGCCCCATTTAGGGATATATTAGCTTAAATCATCACTTGTGTAAAACAAACTCAAACCATTTAGCAAGTTTAAATGATTTTGGCTCAAATTGTGCATTTTTACGACTTTCGAGTAGGATTGACAATTTCAATATAATGGTCTTAGGAAACGGATGTCTACAAATATAAGAGAGGGTAGACTTAGTCTTGTGATGATGTTTTATATCTATAGGTGTAAGAAATGCAATAGAATTAAAGGAGCCAAATATGCTTATGAAGATCAAGTAGTATAGTTTTTTTTTTGTTATATTACTTCTATTTTACTATTGTTTAGACTTAATTTACATGGTTTGTCTTGTTAATGCAAGTTATATTTTTTATCTGGGAATTTAGGCCCCCTTATTTTGTTTGGACTCATGTACAAGGTAAGGCCATTGATCAAAAAACCCTTTTGTTTTCCAATAAAAAACTATAGATATTATATATAGTTAATTATTATTAAGGTACTTTATTTATATTAATCTTATAATAATAATATTTAATTATATCAAGAATTTTGAATCTAGACCACTTTTATAAATTTTCTTTATTTTTTTTGGAATTTGTTACAATTTACAAATGAATAAATATCACCAACAGTGGGCAACCTAACCACATGGTCTAGTAAACATAACTCCTGTGAAGCCACAAATGGTAAAAATGCCCTATGAAGTGCACATGTGTCAAAAAACCACAAGGTATAAATATGTTTTTGAACCAAAACCACTCTATGATTTGTAACACATGGATGGACTGGATCTCTCAAATAGTCTCCCCCATTTAAACACTTATCAACTAGTAATTCAAATTACATAGCCATTTATACTCATCCATGTATGCAGTTGTATATAATGATGGGTGTGAATTATGAAATCACTTATATTCATCCCCATATATAAGTAAAAATTACACACACAGACACACACACACACACACACAATTATAGTTTTAAATATATAATATGGTTATCTATATGTTATACTATATACTCTTATTCATGTAAATCCACTAGCTACATTGAATTTGGGCTCAATGTATGGTATGGACTCTCTTATATCCAATATCACTTGAAATACTTTGTCATTACCATTCACCATCACCATGGGTCACACCTTGAAATATTTTACTGCTTCGTTATTTCTCAAGCTCACTTTGATATAAAATTTCTCCTCCTTACAGAACTCATTTCCCTATTTTAAGAAGAAACACACAAATGTAAGATCTCATGCAAAGGTATAATGGCATATTCAAAACCAAATTGAAGTGTTGGTGTAGGGATGCAATTTGCATCTTGGTAAGCAACTTGAACTCATATGTAAAAAGTTAATTTGTATTTTGGTAATTGAATTTGGGTGAAACTCATTATTATGTGGAATAAAATTTTATTTTGATGTTGGATTCATTGTATTTCTACATTTTGTCACTATAGGTCTTGCACCTAGTTGATGCCATTATGAAAAAAATCAATCCCAATACAAATGATAATCATGAGGACTTCGTTAAATGTAAAACTATTTGTATCAACCATTATAGGCTAGCTAAGGGTAACAATTGAGGTACTTTTGTTGAGATATTTATATTGGGAAAAAATAAAAATGTCACCATAGAAGATGTGACGTTGTATGGTATATAGAACCAAAATCTATGGTGTGTGCATTTGATACTAGATATGTGAGCCCTATGAATTTGAATTCTTGAATGTGAGATGGCTTGAAATATTTTATTTATGTATCATTTGGGTCATTGATTATCAAACTTCATTATGATTTTAGACAAGGAATTTTTTTAGAGGTTATTTATAGCCAAAAGGCTATAAGTAGGTTTTTTATTTTAAAAATGGCTAATTCTAAGAAAATATACATAGGTCAAATAGCCTCAATTTTATAAAAACATTTATACATGTATTTTGAATCACCTTATAGATTATAGTTGATCTTATTTTAGGATACAAATTTTCCATAGTTACTATGCATGTATGGGTCTGATTCACCAAAAAATTAGACAAGACATGTCTAGAATCATCGTGCGTGTGCGTGTGCACTTGTGTGTGTGTGTGTGTGTGTGTGTGTGTGTGTGTGTGTGAGAGAGAGAGAGAGAGAGAGAGAGAGAGAGAGAGAGAGAGAGAGAGAGAGAGAGAGAGAGAGAGAGAGAGAGAGAGAGAGAGATAAATACCACCTAGGACACAATAAGCTTAAGATAATAATTATATTTTTTTCTAATAAAATGTTTTGAATATTCTTTGGAACCATTTATAAAATTGAATAAAATAAACATGTTTTTCATTCTATATAGTTTTATTAACTAAAAAAGTAATAATAAATAATTTTCAAACATAATGTTTATTTTATTTATAGCATTGAATATGGTGCATGTGGAATTAAAGATACGGGGATTGAGGTTTAGATTTTACCCCATTTTTTAGTGAATTAGCATCAGCATATTGAGGAGCCCCAAGGAAAAATTTAATGTGGTCCAACATGTCACCTACAATATTAATATATGTTACTAGAATAAATATGTAATGGTTTCTCAAAATTTCTTGTAATTTATGCAATATATTGGTGAAAGAGAAGATCTGGTAGTCAAAATATTGGGATAAGAGGTTAGAAACAAAGGGACAAACAATTTTTACGCTGGTTTTCTTATGATTGAAAGATATGGATTTGTGTTTTTTTTGGTTTTAAAGGTTGAGATCAGTTGTTTGCATGCACAATCATCTATCTTGAAATGAATAAATCTAATAATAAATTCCCCCAAAAAAATTTATTTAAAGATATTTTCTAAAAACACTGTGCATGTTGATTTTATTATAAATTTTGTGTATATTTGCAAATGTTTTCCATAAACTCAAAATCTGTGAAATGGGTATTTTTGGGTTAGTTAGAAATATGGTTGTAATGATCATCAGGCTATGTTGGGTTTGTTAATTTTATTCTTTATGAATTGTTTAAAAAAATATCTTGCATGCCATTATTTCTTAGAGAAAATAATTTTCTTATTTATTTAAAAGATGTATGCAGTAAAGACCAACCACATAATATAATCCATTTTGTTCTTTGTGCATTGTTTAAAAAAAGTATCTTACATGCCATTATTTCTCATAGGAAATCAATTTAATGTTTATTTAAAATATCTTGCATGCCATTATTTATCATAGGAAATCAATTTATTATTTGTTTAAAATAAGTATGTGGTAAAGACCAACCACACAATATAATTTATTTTGTTCTTTGTGCATTGTTTAAAAGAAGTATCTTGCATGTCATTATTTTATAGAAGAAATTAGTTTCTTGTTTGTTTAAAATAAGTATGTGGTAAAGACCAACCAAATAATATATTAAACTAAGAATAAAAAAAAATTTGACAAAAAATCAAGGTATAGAGTATAAATAATAAATTGGCTATGGAACCCCACAACAAGACAACTATTGAAAATGAGGATGATATAACTAAAAAATAGAATTATTACCTTAAGTTTATTATGTTCTAAATAAACTTAATAAATTTAAGGTTATATATATATAGTCTTACCCTATAGCCCCATGGTTGGTTTATTATTTATACTCTATACCCTGATATTTTATCACAATTTTTGTTATACTCAGTTTAATATATTGTTTATTTTGTCTTTACCACATGCATTTTTTAATCAAACAAGACATTGATTTTTTCTAAAAAATAATGGCATGTAAGATACTTCTATGAAAACTGAGGATGGAATAACTAAAAATATATATAATTATTGCCTTAAATTTATTGTGCCCTAAGTGGTCCTTAATAGATATAGTCCTACCCTATAACCCCATAGTCGGTTTATTATTTATACTATATACCTTGATTTTTTATCATAATTTTTAATATACTTAGTTTAATATATTATTTAATTGGTATTTACCATATATTTATTTTAAACAAACAAGAAAATGATTTTATTTGAGAAATAATGATATGTAAGATACTTCAATGAAAAGTGAGGATGACATCACTAAAAAATATAATTATTACATAAGCTTATTGTGTCCTAAGTGGTCCTTATCTCTCTCTCTCTCTCTCTCTCACACACACACACACACACACACACACACACACGCACGCACGCACGCACGCACGCACGCACGCATGCACGCACGCACGCACACACACACACACAAATTGAACATTAGGGTTTTGAAAATTGAGAAAACTTATTGAAGATAATGTAGAGTATATAAATGATCAATTTTGACATAGTGGTTTATCTTCATTAAAATTTTTGATAAAATATTTGAGGAACTTTTGTTCAAAATGAGTATTTGATTATTTGGCATGGTCAAAATTGGAAATATTGGTTTTAGGTTTTGGAAGATATAGTTCCATGTATTTTTAGAAATATATATATGGAATTCATAGGGTCAGGATTTTGTATGGATTTGAGTTTTATGTATTTGATTATGGCCTAATTACTATTTTATTAAAAGTGGCATGAGGATTGTGAAATAAAAAATAAGGAAAGATCTCAAACTCGATCCTTGTAGCTTTAATTTCACATGTACCACATTCAATACTAGAAATAAAATAAACATTAGGTTTTAAAATTATTTATTATTAATTTTTTTAGTTATTAAAACCATATAGAAGGAAGAAAATGTTTATTTTACTTGATTTTATACATGGCACCAAAAAATATTCAAAATATTTTCATAGCTTTAAAATTATAAACTACATGATAAAATCTACCAAAATATCTTAACCGTATCCATATTGGTCTTTCAAATATTTTTTATTTCAATTTCAAAACCCTAAACACTAAAAAAAAAAATTAATTATTACCTCAAGTTAATTTTATCCTAAGTGGTCCTTATCTCTCTCTCACACACACACACACACACACACACACACACACACACACATGAAAATTAAACATCAAGGTTTTGAAAAAACTTGTTGAAGATAATACATAGAATATAAATGATCAATTTTGACATAGTGATTTGTCTTCATTAAACATTTTTCTAAAATGTTTGAGGAACCTTTGTTCAAAATGAGTATTTGATTATTTGACATGGTCAAAATTTAAAATATTGGTTTTAGATTTTTGAAGATACAGTTGCATGTATTTTTATAAGTATATATATGAAAATCATAAGGCCAAGAATTTGTATGGATTTGAGTTTCATGTATTTGATTATGACCTATTTACCATTTTCTTGAAAGTAGCATGAGGATTGTGAAAGAGTAATGCATGGTTTTCCAAGGCTAGTAGTTGTTATTTTAGTATGGTTATAAAGAGGATGAAATGATTAATTTTTATACACAATAATGGTTATATAAGTATTATTTTCATTTTGTTTAAAATTAAACAATTTGATGCATTGTATTTTTAAGATCATGAAAATCAGAAAGTATTTGGGCTCAGTTGTATAAAATACTTATTTTAGCATACTTTATTAGATGTCAGGCTGAAATCTAGGTTCAAATAATTAATGTAGAGATATTTTGGGTCATGATGATCAATATAGTGAGGCTAATCCTTCATGGAGTATCTCTCAAGTGGCCGATTCTTTCATGGCCATAGGGTTGCTAACACATTTCCTAGACCATTTAACTGGGGAACCCATGTTTCCTTGGATTTTGATGTGAATGACCCGACATTTTGGATTATTCTCAGCTCTTTACATGCTAAATATTTGAATTTACATAGAAATAGAGGATGGAGGGGAGCACATTGGAGAAATCATCCTCATGGATGAGGCACTTCGAATGAGCCCCCTCAATACATGCATGTTGTCATTCAACCTAATGAACATAATGTTTCATTGCCCAAGCCACCTAAAAAATATTATTGAATTAACTAAAAAATTGCATCATAATGAAATTGTTCCAAGTAACACTAATATTCCACCCTTTGAGTCTAAATAATTGCTTCTTCTAGAACGAAACACGCTAATATCCCTGCAACACAACTTATGGAGGTCAAAATGTTAAAAAAGATTAAGTTGGAGGTAGATGATTCTAAAGGGGCCTCAACCCACTTGATTGAACTTCCCACTACTTCTATAGAGTATATTTAGTACTTGGATGATAAGGATGCCCCTTTGATAGATTTAGTTTCTGATGCAAACTCTAGGTAAAACTTAAATTCTTATGTTGAAATTTTTGTTGATACTTGGTACTTATTGATCCAAAGGTCATTTTTGGAATGATCTCAAATGTTCCTAAAACCATCATCATTACATAAAGATTGTAAAGAGCTTTTTGACGGTATGTAGAACTCAATAAATAGAGTTCATTTGCTCTTGGTGCACTTGGTCAAAGTTTGAGTCAAAAAGTGGTCAAAGTTGGTCAAACTATAAAAATTGATGATCATAAAACATTTTGGAACTAGTTCCATGTATTAGAGCTCATCATAAGATTTATAACACATTTTAAATAGACCTAATTTGAGTATGTATGTAGAAGTTATGACTGGTCAAGTTATGGTCAAACTTGGTCAAAGTGATGACGTGGCAAAAATGTGGACTAATGAGGATGTGACATGTGGCAGTCAATTCATGCAAAAAAGATGGGTGGTTTTCATCATTCATCTTTGAAAACATTTTTTTTGGGTTATCCACTACCGATCTCAGGTTGGATTTGGATTTCCAAACATGGTTCAAACCTTGCCACATGGAGAAGCCAACATGCTACCACAAAGGCAAGCTCAAATGCACATGGATATTAGATGTTGAGTCAATAATTCCAACCACCAAAGCCCAACATAGACTACCAATGATAGAAATACCTTAAGTTGGGTTGAGCCACATCAAGATAACTACCAACAATACTTAGCCTTACCAATAAAAGGCTTGTCAACAATTACATACATGGAGGCCCATGCTTAAAAAAGCCAACCAAAACCATATCCTACCACATGTGGTATAAAAGATAATGATAAAAAAAAATCTATGGGAATCGAACCATGCCCTTTTGGGAAAAAGGATAAGCACCCAACTGTTACACCCAGGGGTCAAATAACTATATAAAGTCATGAGATTGTGTTTGAACACCAAGTTTCAGCAGACTTGAGTAAAGAAAAATAGAAACTAATTTACATGTTTCCTCATTTTTGAAGTACCAAGTGTGATTTCTAGACTTCAGAGTGAACTAGAGAGTTGTTCTAGACTCTGAGATAGTTCCATCTATATGTTGAGTGTCTAGATTTGAGGTCATTTGATGATATTTTTAATGCCTCAAAGTGAAGCTTTGTAGATTATGTAATGGCTAGTTTAGGACCAGTTTACATGTATCACCATTTTTAATGTACTAGGCTCATTTTTAGACTTCAAAGTGAATTGATGAAATGTTCTAGACTCTGAGACACTTTTGGCGATATAATTATTTTCTTGATTTGAGTCATTTGAGCCACTTTTTAAAGCTTCAAAAAGAGACTTTTGGTAGAGAACTTTAGGAACGCAAGTTTTCATTCATGACATGAAGGTGGAAAGTTTGACCATAAGGACTAGGACTTTTCAAAGGTCTATAATTAATTTTTATGAAATCTTAGAGGATCTATTAGATGATTTTAAGATTTTGGCCATGTACTTGCATTTTATAGAAATGGATTAGTTCATGTTTTAAGTAAACTTAGAGACGCAACCCAAGCAGTGGGTGAACTCCATTATCAACCTTTTTATCATGAGTTGTCTATTATTTTGCATTATTTTTTACATTTTATTTTGTTATTAATCATTTTGAATTCAAAGTTAGTTAATTAAAATAATTTAATGGAGAATTGGAATCTTTGGGTTTAGAAAAATAGTTGAATAGATAATGAATGAATTTGCATCTTTATTTTATTTAGTTTAGAGATCAATTTTGATCTGCCTTGAAAACATGTTTTTAAAGGTAAAAAATTGATGTAATTCTTTTGAATATTTTGGGAAAATGAGTGTTTGACAAAAATTATCTATTGTAAACTTTTTGTGCATGATAACAGTGTAGAGTTTATAGATCAAGTTTGGTATCAGAGCAGTTAGTGTGTTGGGTTAGCTTCTGATTGTGTGGATTTGATATCACTTTTTTTAGTTTAGTTTCTAATAGTATTACAGACTATTTGGCCTTATTGATATTCTATTTGTAGTGTGTAGTTTATGGGATTAGGTTGTTACAATAAATAAGAAAACATGGGTAAGATGTTAAATAAAACTAATCTTGATGAGCTTCAAGTGACTAACCAATAGATCCAAGAAGAGAATGCTTTCTTGAGATCTTGATTGTACTCCTTAGATGAGGAGATTGCTCATTTGAAGTTTGAGTTTCAAGCCAAGGATGAGCTCTTAGCATAAATATAGAGTGAAGAGAAACACAATCTTCATCAATTGCCTTCCACTACAGATGCATGTACTATGCTAAATGATTTCATTGTAAGTTATTCATCATGTATTATTGTTTCCCCTTTAGTTTTATATATTGTTTTTGGTAGTTTTGAAAAACACACTAATAGCATTGGATCTAAACTACTATTGAAAATGAGATTTGATGGAAGGGGTCTTGGTAAGAATGGCCAAGGTATTGCTAACCCAATACAGGTAGAGCATAGGTCTCGTAATGCATGATTGGGTTACACTAGTGAGAAAGTGGATATTGGAGAAAGTTCCAAAGTTACTAAGAGAAGACAAACTTTCAACAGTAAAGAGTCTACACCACTAGTACTACATGATGGATTTGGTAAGAGAACACAATGAAGAGGTAATGAGATTCCACCCCCACCTTCTTATCATAATCATAAGAATGAGAGAAATTGCAAGAAATCTAATCCACTCTTTCCATTTAAGAAATTTGGTTTTGATATTCAAAAAATATGGAATGCTTTCCCTTATACTTTCTGTGGATTGCATAACCATTTTGTTGCTAGCTATTGGAAGATAAGGACATTAATAAATACATTGATTCCATTCATCAAGAATAAGGTAGTTAATAAGGACCAATCTCATCTTGTTAAAATGAGAAATGGAAAATGGGTAACCTCACCCACATAGAGGAACTATTGCACTCATTATCATATGAGTGGACACCAGGTTGAGAAATGATGAAAACTTCACCCAATAAGCCATCCAAAAAATGGTAAGAAAAGGTTTGTTTACAAGCTAAAAGAAGTTTTTAATCCACCAACCAAGAATAAAAAAACCTTGGATATATCCATAGATTGTCCACATATGAGTCCATTTTATTTTGATATGGATAATGAAAAATCATTTGTATTCATGGATAGACTTATATAACATTGTTGATACTAATGAATAACATGTTTTTTAGTTACCCTTGTTTTTGGAGTTTAGATTTATGAAGAGGAGCTAAGAGATAGGTTTATCATGATCAATGATCCTCTTACATTTAAAAATTTGAGGAAACTCCTTTTGAATCTCCTTGCTTAGTATTTTGAGTTCCTAATATAGTTAAGGAATCAACTCATAGATCAACTTGGGGGATTAATAGTAGTACACAGGTTGGGTAGGATTCAATTTTCCTATAATACTTGTTTCAGAATAATTGTTGTTTTGAGATGCATCTATTTTTGGCATGTGTATGTTTGGATGCATTTGTAAGACCCTATTGGGTAATGTTTGAAATGCTAGACACTATACATTTTTATTATTTCCAATGTGGTTTATCATATTAAGACCCATGTCTGGGTAGGATATTATGACATGGTCATAATAATTAATTTATTTTGTTTACATTAATAAACTTGTTTTGTAGTTGTATTGGTGATTATTGTAGTGTTTGGTAATTCACCGCTTATAGGATGTGATAGTGGGTAGACAGTTGATGGATGTTGTGATTTTATTAGTAGTTGCAAGATTTAGTGTAACTCATGCCTTTGTTTTAGGCCTATACAGTTTGAGTTATGAATCAAATTTTGCCATTTTGATCTCTATGCTATGATCTGGGTTCTATATTTTGATATGTTGTAGAGCATCATTATCAAAAGAGGAAATTCAAGATCTCAAAACTCTATAGAGGCTCGTTGAAGATATGCATTAGAGGAGATCACTAGGTTTTTGTGTAGAGGCTCATTGAAGCCATGAAGTAAAAAATATCATTATGTTTATCTGTGTAGAGGCTCTTGTGAAGCCATGAAATAGAGGAATTCATCACACTCCAATTCCTAATTATGTGTAGAGGCTATTGATGGTCGTATAGTAGCAGAGATATTACAAAACGTGTTATCATCTAGTTGTTCCAAATGTTGTAATCATAATTGTGGAACTTTAGTAGACCGATAAGACCCATTGGAGTATCTTTAGAATTGACTAGCATTTTAGAGGATCAAGTTGGGTACTAGTTTTTGGTAGACCAAAAGCCTTTTTAATGGGGAGGTGTGATCCGAATGTCATTTTGGAATGATCTCAAATGGTTCTAAAACCAATGACATTACATAGATATTGTCAAGAGATTTATGATAGTACGTAGAACTCAAGAAATAAAGCTCATTTTCTCTTGGTGTAGCTAGTCAAAGTTTCGGTCAATAAGCAGTCAAAGCTGGTCAAATTGGAAAAATTAATGATCATGAAATGTTTCAAAACTAGCTCCATGGAATATATCTCATCATAATATTTCTAACACATTTGGAATACATCAAATTTGAGTCTTTATGTGGAAGTTATGACTGATCAAAGTTGTGTTCAAACTCAATCAAAGTGATGACATGGTAGAAATGTGGACCAATGAAGACATGACACATGATGCTCAGTTCATGAAAAAAAATGGGTGGTTTTCATCCTTTATCTTTGATATTATTTGGTGTTGGGTTACCCACTATCAATCTCAGGTTAGGTTCAAATTTATAAACATGGTTCAAACCTTGCCACATGGAGGAGCCAACACGCTGCCACAAAGGCAAGCTCGAATGCACATGGATATCGGATGCTAAGTAAACAATTCAAACTGCCAAAGTCCAACATAAACTACCAATGCCAGTAATACCTCAAAATGGGTCAAGCCACATCAACATAACTACTGACCATACTTAGCCTTACCAACAAAAGGCTTGTCAGTAATTACATACATGGAGGCACATGCTTAAAAAAGCCAACCCAAACCATATCTTGCCACATGTGGGATAAAAGGTAAGGATTAAAAAAAAATCAAATCCATGGGAATCAAATCATGCTCTTTTGGGAAAAAGTATAAGAAACCAACTACTACACCTAGGTGTTGAACAACTATATAAATCCATGAGATTTTATTTCAACACCAAGTTTCAACAGACTGAGTAAAGGAAAATAGAGACTAATTTGCATGTTTCCTCATTTTTGAGGCACCTAGAGTGATTTACAGACTTCAGAGTGAAATAGAGAGTTGTTATAGACTCTAAGATGGTTCCATACATATAATAAGTGTCTAAATTTTAGATTATTTAATGCCATTTTTAATACCTCAAAGCGAAGCTTTGTAGACTGTGTAATGCCCAATTTAGAACTAGTTTACATGTATCACCATTTTTGAAGCATCTAGAGTCATTTTCAGACTTCAAAGTGAACTGATGAAATGTTGTAGACTCTGAGTTGATTCTAGTAATATAATTATTTTCTTTATTTGATTTCATTTGAGCCAATTTTTAAAGGCTCAAAAATAAACTTTTGGTGGAGAATTTTAGGAACACAAGATTGCATTCACGACAGGACAGTAGAAAGTTTGACTGTGAATACCAAGAATTTTTGAAGGTCTATTGTTGATTTTTATGAAATATTAGAGGATCCATTATATGATGGTAATATTTTGGAAATGTACTTGCATTTCATAAAAATAGATCAATTCATGTTTTAAGCGAAACTGGAGACGTAGCCCGAGCAGAAGGTGAACTCCGTTATCAACCTTGTTGTCATGAGTTGTCTATTATTTTTCATTATTTTCTACATTTGATTTTTTTATTAATCATTTTGAATTTAAAGTTAATTAATTATGAAAATTTAACAGAGAATTAGAATCTTTGGGTTTAAAAAAATGGTTGAATGGATAATGAATGAACTCACATCTTTATTTCATTCAATTTAGAGATCCATTTTGATTAACCTTGAAAACACATTTTTAAAGGTAAAAAATTTATGCAATTCCTTTGAGTATTTCATGAAAATGAGTGTTTGACAAAAATTATCCATTGTAAACTTTTTGCATATGATAACAATGTAGAGTTTACAAATCACATATGAATTATTATCATGATATTTTAAAGTATGTTGATATTATTTTTGGTGGTTTTGATATATACATGGTAGTATTTTATTTCCTATATAATAGTGTTTGAATGGTTTACTCTTTACTGAATAATTATGGAAACACACATGGATTTTAATGTTTTAGTATTTAATTTTATTTTAATATAATAAAATTTTAAAGTTATTTCTGCATAATGATAATGTTTTAACCTTTCCAAAATTAATAAATAAATGTATGTAACATGATCAAGTTTCAAAATGAGCCTAAGAGAGAGGCTAAAATTAGTAAACAAAAATTGTTATCCTTCATGTCCTAAAAATATGTTTCTCTAGGGATCTTTTTATGCAGTATTTATGATAAGATCATGTGTATTAATTAGTATACATTGAGTATAGACCTATATAAGTCTCTAAAAATACTAATCTAAGATATAAAATGGATATAATGATTGATAGAAAAGGAATATCAAGAGATTGATATATAATAGACTAATTTGTAAATATATATTGAGTACATTGAGTCTTTTTTCTCTTTTGGTTGCTTTTATTTCATTTCTTTTTCCTTCTTTTTAGCTATAGAGATTTTAAATGGATATCAAGAGATTGATAAAATACTTTGATAGAATCATAAATATTTCTTTCAAGATATTTCCTCTTCTATAGGCTTTACTCTATTAGATAGATTATATTATATTATTTAAAACCTGATTCACATATACATATATTTGATAATTGAGATATAAACTATAAAATAAGGTCTACAAAAATATCTTAACCATTTCCATAATAAATAATGGCCTTTCAAATATTTTTTATTTCAATCAACAAACCATGTTAGCTAAAATATAATTATTATCTTAAACTGACTATGAGGCCATAGGGTGAGACAACTATGAAAAGTGAGGATGACAAGAAAATATATTTAAAGAAAAGCTTTTCAAGAAACTTATCGTTATATATATTCATTTCAAGATAGATGAATATGCATGCAAATAACTACACTCAGTCTTTTATTTAATTAAGAGAACATGTCTATAACAATTATGAACTCTATTATAGAGATACATAGGTATTCAAGCATAAGTAAGTTGCTCAAATACATATGTGATGGTTTCTCAATTTTTGTAGTCATTGATGCAAGCTATTGGAAGAAATGAGGCTTTGGTTTTCAATAGATTGGGATGATAAGTTGGAAATGAAGGTGCAGACAATTTCTAAGTTGGTTTCCTTGTGATTTTAAGGCAAGAGTTATGTTTCTTCTATTTTGAAGACTAAGAGCAATTGTTTGCATGCAGAATCATCTATCTTGAAATGAATAAATATAATGATAAATTATTTAATATATATATATATATATATATATATATATATTAAATAATTTATCATTATCATTATATATATATATATATATATATATATATATATATACTATCCATAATCAATAATGATAAGGTCTACCAAAATATCTTAACCATATCCATAATCAATAATAGTGTTTCAAGTATTTTGTTATTTTAATTAAAAAACAATTCCAACCAAAATATAATTATTACCTTAAGATTATTATGTCCTAAGTTACAAGTGGTCCTTAACACATTTATAAAACCAAGTAAAACAAACATGCTCTTCTTTCCATATGGTTTTAATGAATAAAAAAATTAATAAAAAATAAGTAAAAATATAATTATAAATTTGTAAGTTGAAATTTCTACGTCTTGAAGGTGTAAAAAACTAGAAAATTTTAAAAGAGATTAATGACACAAATGACTTTACATCTCAAATTATCAAACCTAATGTATATTTTATTTATAGAATTGAATGTGGTTCAGGTGGAATTAAAGCTATGGGGATTGAGGTTGAGATCTTGTACCATTTTTTAGTGAATTGGTTCCAACATATTGAAGGGCCAAATTAAAATTTAATTTTGGTCCAACATGTCATCTTGAGATTAATGAAAGTTTCTTGAATACATATTTGATGGTTTTCTCAAATTTTCTAGTCATTTATGCAAGCTATTAGTAGAAGTGAGGTTGTTGGTCTAATATAGATACTTACAGTTCATTAAACTATAGATGCCTCAAATATATTTCATACAAAATAATAAGGGAACTATAGACACCCCATTTCAGCTACAATTAACTTACAATTGGGCTTCAGATTAGTTTCTGCCAAATAGTGTAAATTAAGCCTAGGAATTATTGAATGTCCTAATTTTATCCACACATTAGACATTAGTACTCAAAATCATGTTGAGGCATCCCTATTTGGGATATTATCCTATATGAAATAGTAACCTCTCATGAATTTATCTCGAATCACTTATGACCTAGCAAATTGACATATTGGCCTTCAGACCCATTAAGAGGAGTACTTAAATAGTTTCTAAAGTGCAAAAATGTTAAATAAAATGAATAAAATGATTAAATAAAATTAAATACTTAAGTAAAATTTCCATGTGTAATTAGTGAAATTATTATTTTTTAGATAAAATCTCATTTAAAATGAGATCATGATGATGTCATCATCCTCAAAGTCAAGGAATTAATAATACCTTCTCTAAAGCCATAAATTTAGAAATGGAGAGCCATGCTTAATAAAGAGGATCTCTATCCAAAATATTAAATGCATGTCCCCTCTTTAACTCAAATAGGGTTAGTTTAATCTCAACCACAACTAACTCTAACCTAACCATACTCAAAATATAGTTTGTTTGGAAGGCTATAAATACAAAGCCTCATCCATTGTTCAATAAACTTCTTTTGTGTAATGTTGTTATGCTAAAATACCAAGCCAAGACAAAGATAAAGCCCAACCCAATATTACCAAGGTGAAAAGGAGAGGCGGTGCAAGAATATCCATTTTCAAATAATATTTGATCACAAAATTGAGCACATCAATTC
The DNA here is from genome assembly GCA_037957365.1 of Torreya grandis. Taxonomy (NCBI): domain Eukaryota; kingdom Viridiplantae; phylum Streptophyta; class Pinopsida; order Cupressales; family Taxaceae; genus Torreya; species Torreya grandis. The sequence continues at coordinate 1,010,014 of JARHVA010004153.1, forward strand.
ATTACCAACATAAAAATCTTTCTCTCATGGAAAGTAAAATTATTTGTTTTGTCTTCATTTGCTAGTTACTTGTATAGTTCTCTTGTTCCTTGAGTGTCTAGGCTAGAGGTGTAAGTTTCATTCATGTGTTTTTGATTGATTTTTATCATTATAACACATACTAATATTTTCTCTTGGATTCATATTGATCACATAATGGCATGCCTGATGGGATACTCTTCATGAGCGCATACCCCACAAGTTTTTTTATTAATCTCTTATTCTGATTTTTGCTAACAAATGTCCCATAAATTCATTACAAATTTTGATAGATAAATTTTTCTATACTAATTTTTTTGAAGGATATTTTTATGTTTCTTATTAAAATATTATAAAATTTTCATACAAAAAATATCTATATTTTAGCATTTTTCATCATATTAGTGACTACCACTTTTATTTTCTAGTTTTCTATTAAAAATGGCTAATATAGAGCTCATAACTTTTTTATATTCACTATTTTAATCTTAAAATTTTAAAAGAGGTAATAATTTCAACTTTGAACAACCTCTCAAAATTTAGTGAAGAAATGATGAGTATTTGAGAAGTTATGGTCAAAACACTAATTGTTGGTTTTTATCCTTTTTACATTCGATTTTATTTTTAACTTTGATTTTGCAGGTTGACTTTGCTTTCTTGAGCCAATAAAAGTTCTAACAAGTTTTTACAATATTTTCAAGCAATAATAAAACAATTTTACATTTGTTTTTGTGCTTTATAACCTTTCAAACAACTTTCAAGTTTTTACAAAGGCTAAAATTTTATTTCACATCTTGCTTAGTGATTTTAAAATGAACACAAATTTTAGACTAAGTGCTCTTAAGAGATTTGTTTTTATTTATTATTTTGTTTGAAAAATAGACTTTACATGTATTCTCTCTCCTCATCCCCTTTAGAGAACTTGGGTGACCCAAAACATCTTTTTATTTGCTTTTTTGTTTAGTCCAAACCTAGAAGGAATGTTGTCTATGCTCTCCCTAAGTTCAAGTAACTTAGGTGATTCAAACAATAACCTTTAAAGTCCTTCTAGTTTCATTTATTTATTTTATTACATTTGTCTTATGTGTAGGATTTCATCACCTCCCCATAAATTCTTTATGTAACCTTTGACCTAGTATTTCAACTTCCAACATCGTTTCAATCCCACTCCATGATGGGGTATATAAATTAGGGCATGTGATACTGTGATTACCAAGGTGTTGAGTGGCTAGCCTCTCTCATCCTAACAAAAACCTAGGTCAAGTCTAGTTAAACATTAGACTCTACTAAAAATTACATCGATGGACTTGTCATGTAAAGAAATAGACCCTTATATAGCAAGTTAGTAGTTATGAACCTAATTGATGTGATTGCACCCCTTATGTTAGTCACACTTGGGACCATTTAGAATGTGCAAAATTTATAGATTTTAGACAAAGCTCCACTTGCCACAAAATCTCATGTCAAATTCCAAGTGCTCTTCACTCTAATTTTATGTCACATATCAATGCTTGAGAGATAGAGGGGGGTGTAAAAAACTCTACCTACACATGTACTTTATTTTTTAGATTAACACTTAATTCCTCAAAAGCATTGATATATCAGTGAAAACTTTGGATGAAGCTATACATACCCATGTTAGTTATATGAATAAGATGATCCATTTGAGCTATTTATATTTTATTTAATTTTCATGTCTATTTTAAAAACTAATTTTTTTTGTTTGTCACAAGTCCAAAACAAGTCATAAACAAATCACATTTTTTTACACCCCTTTATCTTAAGAGGTGTTATTCTGTCCATTTGATAACACACTTTGTTTTAGATATTTTCAAAACATTTTGTGTGTGTGTGTGTCACTTGTTTGAAAGGAGCATCGTTACGCTGCACATTTTGTCATAAGTTTTTACGTTAGAGTTTTGAAACAAAAACCATTGTCATACATTTTGATCGAGATATCATAGTTATGCTTCTAATATTATTTTAAAACCTTTGCCTTATGTAAAATTAAGTTTGAAACCATGTATGACTTTTGGTCTAAAATTGGTATCATTATACCATCTATTTGGGCTTAGAATGTTGTCTATTTGAGAACCCAAGTCTTTTTAACCAAGTTTGAAACTTGTCTTAAAAATTTTAGATTCAAATGTTAAGTGTTTTATACCTATGCCTTGTTTAATTTTTATTATTGAAGAATGTGTGTGTGTGTGTGTGTGTGTGTGTGTGTGTGTGTGTGTATAAAATAAGAATATAGTACAATGTTAATTATTAAAAAAAGGTGGATAAATCACACCTCACGAGCAAAGTCACACCAAGAGAAAAAAACCTCAAGAAGAGTCCAACACGTGGTCAATAAATGACCACTCAAAAAAAATCACATCAAAAGTTTAGAATAGCTATGAATGAATAAAAAAAGCACATAACAATAAAGAGAATAATTAAGTAGTTGTAACAAAGATGGATGTCAAGGGAGGTGGTGGAAACAATGAGTCCTGAGGCTTATCACACCATCCTACCAAAATAGGAGGATCATCATCCGTAGGTAAGGGCTCCCAGTCATCAGTTTATTGAGATTATAATACATCATACTTGTGCATTTTAAGAGAGATTTCTATAACTAGTCACATAAATTTATCTTTATGAGAAGGACCCAAACCCTTGTTTTTACCATTATGATTCAGGGGAGGAGGGCCCTAGCCCCTGCCATCACCTCCAAATATGGAAGAGCCACTGAGACCATGACATCATGGAAAAGACCATCGAGGTGGTGAATGATGAGGAGAATGACTCTTGTGTCTGGTTTTAGAATGTTGCCAAGATTGTACCACATCCTCACACTCAGGGAGGCATAGGAAAATGTGGTGGCTTAGGAAGTTCTTAGCTATTCATGTATGAGGAATTTCCCTAGTGGTTGAGAAAACACTAGATATGATTAATTTCCAAGAAAAATTTATTAGTCTAACTTTAAATTTGAAGAGTAACTTTAATTAGAATAATAATTTTATTTGTAATAGAAAAACTACATTCTAACTTTCATGATTAAAATAAACATAATTTCTAGCTTTCCATATTTGAAATAAAATATCAGCTTGAAAGATCTACCAAAATAAGTTATATTTTGTAGGAATCAGATTCAAATCCGCAAGAAAGCCATTTTTCATGTGAAGAACTTAGGTTGGAAAAGATAAAATAGGAAATGAATCTAGTGCCATGTAGATTGTGCATGAGAGAAAAACCAAAAAGGGTGATGAAACGCCTTAGGTTGCTAACAAGTCAGGTATATGGGATTTGAAACTCCCAGATGCTTGATTTGGTCCCCACATACAAGCCCTGATAAATAAGACACCATAAAAAATGAGAATTTTTAGGCTTAATGATAATATACCACACAATACTAATTTGATTAGCCCAAACTCCATGATTGGAATGAATATTCCATTTGAGGTTGAGCATTTCATATAGAATGTGCTGAGGAGATAACAATTTATAACCTAGCCAAGGAGAATATCAAGTGAAATAAGTGGTCATAGGCCAATGTCAATCCTTCCACCAAGGAACAAGAGAGTTGACCCTTAGTTTGTGCAAATATTCATCAAGTATGGAGCCTTGACTTTATATTATAGCCTTTGCATTTGAATTAATTAAATAAAATTTGTTCTTAATTTATTACCAAGTAAGCCAAGATTGATTCATCTTGTAGAAAAGATCACCTATATTTTTCATACCTTTCTTGAATAGTCTTAACCCTTTAACCAATGGGACTAAGGCAAAGGAAACATTATGAAAATTTAAGCAAGGTGACCACCAAAGAGAATGGGAGTTAATAGAGAGGCCATTCCTAAAAACCTTACCTATCTAACTAATATGGGGTTTAAGCTTCTCCCAGGCCTTCTATAGACTTTACACAACAAAAGTACCCTTAATTTTAACTAGCATTGGGGTGAAAAGAATTGAATGAATTCCCAACCCCTACCAAGCCTTCTTGCCATAGGGAAGCCCCTGAGAAATACAATGGAGAAGAAGAATATTCTAGTATTCATCACTGAAAGGACCCATAATGATCTATTTAACACTAAAAGCAAGGCCTTGAATTTTAATATCCAAAATACCCAAACCACCTGCTTCTATAGACCAACAACATATGTTCCAACCAACTTTTTTAAAGCCCTTGTGACCTTCATAATTAGCCCATATAAAATATCTTAGGAGTTTTTCTAGTTTTATATAAGTAACATTAGAAGGGATCTAATAAGAAGAGTAATAAACATGCATAGCTATGAAAACCTAGGAACATATGTGAAATTTACTTGTTTCACTAAATTTTGAATCTATTTGATGATTAAGGAGAAATAGAGATGAAGGGTAGGGATTAGAGAATAGAGAGAACTTGGATTGGTTACACACCATATCCAGATGATGTTGAGCATTCATCTTTGGCTAGGGAAGACTACCTGTAAATAAGAAAGCCCTACCACCAAAATATTTGTTAGTAGATATATGAGTGGGCTGCTAAACTACGTGCTTGTTCTTGGAAGTGTCAAACTTTCTTAGGGATGATAATCTAAATTTTGAAACAAAATTGGTAATGCATAACAAAATAAAAGAGAGATTAAGAGAGATATTCATACTATTCTTTTAGTCTGAGTGTAGTAGAGAGTGACACAGTGTAGGTAATGTGAGTTATTGATGTTTTTGGAGGTTGTTTGTGTAGGCTCAGGGAGGGTAGTGGAAATGCCCAGTTGTCAATATCGGTTAGGCCACCGATGTCAGTAACAAGATATGGATGATGTCAGTTATGTGGCTGATGTTGTTAGGGGCAGTAGGTTCTCAAGGGGTTACATGAGACTTTTTTTAGTTGGGAGGTAGATGTTGGTCAGGTTTATGAGGTTGAGAAGAGTCATAAGGGAGTGTGTAAGACTCAGGGGGGTCTAAACAAAAGCTTGGTATGTTTGGAGCATAGGAAAATAGGTAATGAATTTTTACAACTCCTTCACAGGGAGAGTCAAAACGTTCATAAAATGATAAATATTATAATGTAAAGTAATTGTAAAATGACTATTTAAAAGAATTACGAAAATATAGAGATATACTTATCTGATGAAATGGATGAACCATGGGTACTAAATAGATGTCTCTAATGAGGTGTGTTGAAGCAATAGGTAAACAAAAAGACAAGTGTGTGCTACTGGTTTAGAAGAATCTAAGCTCTGTGTAGTATATCAATTCCTAATCTAGATTGATTTATGCAAAGTAATGATAAGCTTGGATGTAGAAAGTTAAATGCTAAAGCCTGCATGTGAATAACCAAGTTTTTTAAAATTTTACTGACTTGAATAACAGGTTGTAATTTAGCTTAAGTAATCAATGTTGGTGATCTCATTGACATTAGCCATGGGTTGACCAATGTCGATGGCATGAGAATAGGTAAAAGGGATATTTTTAGCTTGTTTTCTATTCTTTCTCATGCCAAGTGTGGTATCCATTAGGAAATGATAGAAATGCAAGGTTAAGAAGGACATAGTTAATAATTTATTTTTGGGGTGAGAATAAGTCATGGGTAGTTAGGATTAGGTGACTAGGTTTTGATGTGACTTAGAGGGTAATAATTAGTCTCAGGATGAGGTGACTAGGTAAGGTGGCATAAATAGTTTTTAATTAACTTAATTGAATATTTTAAATTAATAAAAAGTGTGAGGGGTGAAAACATGGGTTAAGAATGATAATTATTAAAAGGGGCTTAAGGGGGGTTTTGCAATGAGGAGTTATCACATGGGTAACATAATTTTGGTGTCTACATTTTCCCCTTTTTGTCTTGTAATTTTTACTGATAAGTTGCAAGACAAAAACAGAAGTTAGATGTTACAAGTATTGGATGAGGTATCCCCCTTCAAAATAAGAATCAATAGAGGAGAATTTGGAATCGAGTATCAATTTGATAAAGAGTTAAGTAGGTGGGTGGATGTTAATTGAGATCATGGTAAATTGTTTCTTGTGCATATACTATGATAAGCTATAGTTGACATAATCAAAATCAGGTGAAGGAAAGGAGGACTCAGATAGAAATAACCAAATCATAGCTTGTAAGTGATAGCTAATAAGGTTTAAAATGATCAAAGTTGTAGCTACAATGGTCCATGTATTCTAGGTATCTAAGGTAGGAAGTGCTCCTGATAAACACAAAAGGTTGTAGGTGATAGGACTAGCTTGGTCACAATCTAAAACATCAGATATACATGTGTGTATATAATAGCCAACTATAGTGAGGTAGCATAAGTGGTCAAGATAAGCAATGCAAGTTTGGTTTAAAATAGTCAATGGTTGAGGAGATATTCATGATCTCTCGTCAAAATCATCATGGGTGGAGATTTAAGTGATCTCCAAGGTTGGTTGTCATGATTAGGGAGATATATGTGATCTCCAAGTTGGTTTTCATCGTCAAGGAGATATAAGTGATCTACAAGTTACCCTAGATTTATGGTGTAGTCCAAAAGGTTGTGGTTGGGGTTAGAAACTCTAATTTAAAGGTGCCAATGTTAGTTATATCACTGATGTCAGTAGGAAGTATTGACAATTTTGATGACTTAGTCAAGGCTATTGATGTCAATGGGTGACCAAACTTGATAAAAAGGGGTTTGGTGGCCCACTAGAACTCATTTTCAACATTTGATTGGAGAGAAAACAGGCTCTGAGTTCTAGTGAGATGTAGAATGAAGAGGGGACCCAGCTAGAGACACACCACTATAAAGGCCAACTATTCCAACTTAGAGAAGATGGAGAAATGAGGTAAGATCCTCCATGAGTTGAATTTGAATTTAAGTCTGTTAATTTATTATTTTAGGATAAATTTAAAATTTGGGGGGAAAGAATTCTATTAGAGGGGTGGGAAATGGGGTGGGGTAGGTTTAGGTGAATTTGGGAGCGATTTGGGGGTAGTTTTTAGGGAAAAACTCAAAACTGGGAGATGGGTTGTTCGGCCCTAGGAATAAATTAGTCATTGATATCAATGAGTTTCACTGATGTCAGCTAATACTAGTGCTAATGTTGATGGGGTTTGCTAATGTCAATTGACACCAAGCATGGATATTGACATATAAGACTGATGTTGATGACCTTAAAAACCCTAAAATAGGAGAAAAGGCTAATTTTGGATCCCCAATTGAGTTAGTCAACTATCTTAGTGGTTGAGCTAGCCTTAGAATACCCCATGTCGACTAAGTGCTACCTACATAACCTAGTTGAGGGCCTCAGGCTAATGTAGTTCTCCTAGTACGTAGAGAAAAAGGGTGAGGTATGATTAAAAATTTATTAAGGGAAGTGGTTAGGAAAAGGTAGGTTGAAATAGGTCATGGGACCTAGGGATTAAGATATAGGTTGTAGGGTCAAGGGTTTAAGATATAGGCCATGGGGCCTAGAGTGTTGATAGGTAGTTAGGCCTAGGGTGGAGAGACAAGCAGTGAGGGCTAGGGTTTAGGTGGGTGAACAAGTTAGATAGTTAGGTGGGTATATGGCTAAGCTAACCTCAGAAGACCCCATGTCGACTGAGTGCTACCTACATAGACTAGTTGAGGGCCTCAAGACAATGTAGTTCTCCTAGAGACAAGGGAAAAAAAGGGTGAAGGGTTATATTATAAAGTATGTGACTTGAGGTTTGCATGTGTGGATGCAAGATAGGTAGGAGTTGATGTTACAAGATCGACTACCTACACTACTAACATGGATGAGGAGGGATGTCACCCTAGATGAGTGAGAGCACATGAAAATTTTAGGGTTAAGAGGAGTATACTGATATTTCCAGGTTGCATGTGATGTGAGTTTGATGATAAAATTGATAGAGAGGAAGGATCACACCACCAATACCTTCCATTTTTTGATTATAGAGTTGAAAATGACATAGGAGGATATGTATAAGATTTTACGATTGACACTCTAGGGTGAGGAGATATTCCCTTATTTGAGAGAGGAGCATGATATTTACATGGTTACATTATTTGGAAAGTTAGCAAGGTGACCTATCACTTAGTGAGCTTTGAATATTAGCCAATTTATATTATCGATGAGTAGTAACACTAATTAAGTATCTTGATGATGATAGGGACTATAGTATATGCACTACCAGACATAGATAGGGGGAGATTTCTGATTGCATTGACAGGTGTTCTAGCATAAATGGTTGAGCAGTAGCTCATAAATGCATGGGGACCAACATTTATGGCATATTTATATAGAGAGTTGTGGGGTTTGAGGCTATAAAAATGGTACAATTTATGCACCGATCATTTACTCCATTCTTGGGCATATGAGCATATCATGGAGACATGGCCATTAGGGATACCTACCATGATTGTAGTTAGTTTTAGGGTCAAGTTTAGATGGTGGAGAGATGGTATGGCCTAGACATGAGTAGATGGTATAGTGCAAGATATTTATTATTATAGACATATGATAGAGGGATTGATTCTCTTAGATATTATTTAGATGCCTTACCTGACATACCCTACATTTAGAGGACATGTAAAGTAGCTTGTCAATTTATAGAACACATTATGGGTTAGAGGGAGATGAGCTAGAGAGCTAAAAATGATACACATGGCACGAGTCAGAAGATAGTTTGGATTGTTATAGGATGTGCCTCCTACCTTTCTTGATATAAGAGGGATGATATAGAGGCACCCCTACCCTTACCCTAGGAGATAGATGGGTCAAATTTTGAGTAGCTGCCAACAAGCTCAGCTGTGGTTGATCCTAGATGTATAGTGGCTTATCTTGTCTGGTAAATAGGTTTACATCCTATGGTTTAGGTCAATAGGCCACCATCAAATTTCTAGGGAGTGATGAGAGAGATATATGAAGCCATATAGTCCCAAGATGCAGTAGTACATGCCTGAGATGTAGTAGTATAGGCCCAAGATGCAACACAAGCACAATCATTGATCTTACAGGGACATGTTGTGACATTATAGGGATAGGTCAAGGCATTACAGGGCTAGGTCAGGGCATTACAGGGTTAGGTTACTACACTGACAATAGAGAGGGATAGTTTGAGAGCAACAAGATAGGCTGGTCCTCATTCTCTACAATAGGGACTAGTACAAGGGCATTCAGTAGGTGTGATGGGTCCACTACAAACTATATCTCTAGTGAGGTACAACATTACCCTTAATGATATTTCTTACTATGAAAGAGCCATCAGAGAGTTCTCAAAGATTTAGAAGTATTTTTAGTTTAGAGATCAGGAGAGATCAGTGACATGTGCCGTGAAGTCTAGCTCATGTAGACACAGATAGGTAGAGAGTGGTGATGACACTGATTCTTTATGACCACGAGTATAGCCTCAAAGATTTTGAGTGCTAGATTTTGTTATTGATATTGTTATATATGTTATATACACACTAGCCTATGAGATGAAGATGAGAGATGTATATTTTAAGGGAGAGATGATACTGATATGATCCATTGATTTACATTCATATTCATTATATATATATATATGTATATATATATATATATGTATATATATATATGTATATATATATGTATATATATATGTATATATATATGTATACATATATATATATATATATATATACATATATACATATATATATATATATGTGTGTATATATATATATATATATGTATACATATATATATACATATATATATATACATATATATATACATATATATATATATATACATATATATATATATACACATATATGTATATATACACATATATGTATATATATATATATATATATATATATATATGAGATGTGTTATTTTGAGATGTGTTTATGTGATGGTGATGATGTTTATATTATTATAATGATGTGGATGTTTATTTTATGTTAGTGTTGATCATGTTAGTTGAGTTAGAATAGCATTTCTCATATATGTGATGGTATATGCATAGTTGATTTGTTAGCTTCATCTTAGCATTTCCTATATGTGTGATGGTGTATGTTATTTTATTTCAGCATTTTTCCATATTTATGATGGTGTATGCTTAAAATAAGTGGAGTAGGCTTGATAGTTTTTCTATTTATTGTTGTTTAGAGAAACTATGGTTACATGTTGGGTATATTTTTCATGAGCAATGGTTTGTTAGTTTTAGTATGGTTTGGAGTAGTTATGCTTGAGACAAATATGTGTTAAACACATAACTCTAAGAATCAAGAAGAATTGGTAGAAAGGCAAGATGGTGATTGAATATTTTTATGAGATTTGATCTTAGAAGATAAATTGACATGTGATTGAGATGGGAATGAAAGAGGAATAATGCTCATCTATTGGAAAAGACCATAATCATAACATAAATAGGCTCAGAAATATAAGCCTCTTTCATACTTTGCATCATTTGACCATTTTGTTTGTTAGAGAAGCATCATCCTCACCTTGTATCAAGTGAGTTCAAAGTCCCTTAAAAGAGTATGAAGGGTAAAGGGTAAAATGAGTGAGAGTGTGTGGGTAGCATAACCTTCTTAGTGGGGATGGTATGCCCCTTTGGTGGGTGACCCAAGAGCTACTATATGCAAGCCATGACTTAAAGTTTTTTTTTGGTGTAAGATAATCAATGCAGGAAGCCTACAATGAGATTTCGTTTGTGTTGAGGTCATATGAAGCTTATCAATATGAGAAGCTTCTAAGTCATTATTTTCTCTTGATAACAAATCCTATCCTAGCTATCCTTCAAGGGAGTGGTCTAAGCTTTTATTTTTGAGTTTTAATAGCTATCCTTCAAGGGAATAATATATTTATAGTATCAAAGAAAAGTTATGTAGTTGTAATTCAAGGGAGTAGTCTATGTTGAGACTCATGACTTGAGAGATTATAACTTATCTATATATCCCATTTTTTAAAATTGTACACTTTAGTCATGGACAAGACCATAGAGGCTCAGGGGTTTTCCACTTTGAGGGAAAAACCATAGCACTTCGTAAGTTAACTAAGTGTGTAAGAGTAAGGGTTAAGAGGAAGGGAAATGAATGTAATAGGGTTGCTCAAGGGATGAGATCAAGTTAAACATGAGGTGAAGCATCATTTGATTAACAAAAGAATGGTCATAGGTGCAAATCATTTAAAGGCTCAGGTTCTGGTCTTCCTTTGAGAGAAGACAAGCGATAAGTTCTTGAGCCATACTTGAGAGTTATGATTTAGGGTCTGAGCCAATTAGGAGAGAACTTACCCCATTTGCTTTTCTCCATGTTCATCACATGTTGATTTTCCTTTAAGATGAGATCTTCGATATTGAAATCTCATTCTTTGATATTTTTATTCTAAGTGCATTTGATATGCTCTTGATAGATTTAGAGGTGGTTGAGAGTTATGAGATGATGTTCATCAAGTAACTCAAGTTGAGCCAAACATTCTTGGCAAAAGTCATCATTATTAAATATGTATTATAGAGAGATGTGAAGAGAAGGAATTTGGACCTCAAGAGGCAAAATATCTTCCATCCCATAAACTAAAGAAAAATGTGTAGCACCTATAGGGGTTTAAATTCTAGTGTAGTAAGCCCATAAAGCAAAAGGAATGTGTGCCAATCTTCACAAGTATCATTGAATACCTTCATGACGATTTTGGTCAATGTTTTGTTAGAAGCTTCTGCCTATCCATTTACTTGTGGATAGTATGGTGATGAAAAGCTTAATTTGATTCCAAAGGTGTCACAAACATTCTGGATAGTCTTGTTTTTGAAAGATTTGTTGTTATATATTATAATTTTATGGGGGATACCAAAATTATAGATGATGTGATGATTGATAAAGTCAAAAAATTTGATAGCCTTAGTAGAGATGAGAGGAATGGCCTCAACCCAATTGGTGAAGTATTCAGTAGTAGTAATGATAGAACAGTGACAGAGAGATGAATGAGTGTTAATCTCACTGATTAGATCCAAACCCCATTGAGAGAAGGGTCAGAAGTCTTTGGTGACTTGTAATACATGGCTTGGAACATGAAGGACGTTATCGTGTTGTTGACATTTGATGCAATGTTGAACATAATCACTATAATATTGATGCATTGTTGGCCAATAATAGTTGAGTTGAATAATATGCTTGGCAACTGTGTTACCATTGAAATGTTCACCACAAATCCCATCATGGACTTCCTTAATGGTGAAGTATATCTCAGTACTAGTGAGGCATCCAATGAGGAGACCATCAAAACCTCACTTGTAGAGAAGTCCCCCTATCATAGTGTAATAAGTGGCACATTTCATGAAGGCACATATCCCATTATTGGAGAGATTAGAAGGTGTAATAGAAAAGCAAAGGTAATCCATGAGTTGCTTGTACCATAAGTCATGTGGGTTGTGTGTTACATTACCGATAAAAAGGATGTTATTTGAAACATAAGAGGGAAATGTCAAGTGATGTACAGTGACATAAATTTTTGAGGAAGAGGGTGAAGAGAGTATTTGCGAAGCAAGTGAAGCCATTGTGTCAGAAAACTTGTTTGTATATCAAGGAACAGTTTACAAGAGATAGGAGTCAAATGATTCTAATAGCATATCTACATGATGTTTATATCATTTTAAAATTTTGTTTTTGCATAGGTAGGAACCATTAACCTAATTAACCACTAGCTAGAAGTCACAAAAAATGGTTATTGATTTGATACCCAATAAAATATCCATTTGAAGCCCTAAGATCAAAGCTTCATATTCAACCATATTGTTAGTACATTAAAAATATAGTTTAAATGACAAAGGCATAGGCTCACCATCAAGAGGGATGAGGATGACCCCTGCACCCCCATCGTGTTGACATTTAGATCCATCAAATAACATCATAATTTGATAGGAGATGTCATTAGTAGAGAGCATTACGATGGATTCATTAGGGAATTCGAGGTTAGAAGGTTGGTTGTCAGGTAAAGGGGTAGAAGCTAATTGGTCAATGATCATTTTCCCTTTGATAGACTTTTATTGAATAAATTCCAAGTTAAATTCATCAAGGAACATGAGCTACCAAGCTACACGTTGGTTGTGATATGGCTTGGAATGCATGTATTTGAGGGGATTAGTATGGGTGATGATGTAAGTTTTGTGATTTAAGAGGTAATGATGAAGCTTGGAAGCTACAAAGAATAATGTGAGACAAAGATTTTTAGTATCGGTATATCAAGTTTCATAATCAATAAGTGTATGGCTTATGTATTAAACTACTTGTTTTTGATGGTGATCATTCTGATGTGCAATCATAGCACCTAAAGAATGGTCTGTTGTAGAGATGTAAAGATAGAAAGGCTAATTTTACTTAGGTAGAATAAGAATTGGTGGGGAAAAAAGATATCATTTGAGTGCATCAAAGTCTTCCTGGCAATCTGTATTCCAATGGAAGGAGACATATTTTTTGAGGAGATGGTGAAAGGGTTGGAAATGATTAGAAAATTGGGAGATGAAATAATAGATTGATTGAAGCTTGCCTTAAAAGCTAAAGAGTTGTTTGATATTAGTAGGTGGAGGAATCTCTAGTATTGCTCGAACCTTAGTAGGATCGACTTAAATACCACAAAGAGAAATGATAAAGCCTAAGAGCTTACTAGAAAGGACACCAAAGATGCATTTCTTTGGGTTTAGTCAAATGTTATATTGGAGGATATGAGTGAATATGATTTTGAAAATCAACAAGAGATCTTAGAAAAGTTTAGACTTTCTGAGTAATTCATCCATGTAGTCTTCCATAATTTTGTGTAGGAGATCATGGAAGATGTAAGTCATGACACATTGATAGGTGACACTAGTGTTCTTCAGACAAAAAGGCATGACCCGATAATAGAAATTCTCCCATGGAGTAATGAAAGTTGTCTGTTTTGATCCTCAAGAGCAACTAGTATTTGATTGTAACTTGAGAACCCATCCATAAGTGATAGTATCTCATGGTTGGCTATTATATCAACAATTTGGTCAATACTTGGCAAAGGGAAGTTGTCCTTTGGACAAGTGATTTTTAGATAATGACAGTCAATGTAGATGTAGATTCCCCTTGTCACTTTTGTGAAAGGAACAATATTAGAAACCCATTTTGGGTAGTCGATGGGTTGAATAAAGTTAATAGAAAAGAGGCATTAGAGCTCTTCTTTGACAAGGAGAGAAATATGAGGATACATTTTGCAAAACTTTTGCTTAACTGGTTTAGCATCTCAATTGGTGACAATGTTGTGGGTGATGATAGAGGGGTCGATACCAGGCATGTCATTATAAGACCAAGCAAAGGATTTTATATAGTCATTAAGAAATGTGGCATAATTTTCTTACTCAGAGGAATCTAAAGATTGGCCAATCTTAAGAATACAGGGGTTATCGTGAGAGGGCAAATTAATGTAAATGGTTGATTCATTTAACATAGCTTATGTTTCAGATGGGAGTGAGCATTGGATATAAGAATCATCTACACCCATGTGTGTGAGAATAGCATCATCATCTTAACATTGAATAGTTTTGATAGTGGGAGAGTCTTCATCAATCATTTCAAGATGAATGAGAGGAAGGGATCTTATTTCCTTACCTTGGTGATAGGTGAGGGGTCCCAAATGGATATCATTTATTGAATTTTTTTTAGGAGCTATAGATACCTCTGATTCAGTAGCTGATGGTGGGCGAGAGGATGGAGAAGTAAAGAATGGCTCTTTGATAATTGGTACATGAGAAGTTTTAGTGAGTTTAGTTGGTTCATCAAAACCCACTCCATGACATTTTTTGGCATTTTCAATGGTTTTGCTAGTGGGATATTTAATGGGTGTATGAACACCCTGCTTGCAATAACCCAAACCAAATCCTTTCTAGGTACACTTATACAGATAGGTGTGAGTGAAACTAGGCTTTATCAGGAAAGAGAAGTCACAGGTAAATCATTATGGCGAAGAAGATGGATTATTGATAGCGGGAGATTAATCAATTCCCCCATATGTGAAATTAGTTCAAAGTTTAGGGGAACCATACGAGATGACCATCACAATACGAGGATAATAATTGTGGTGCATATGAATATTTCCATACTCTTGTGGAGTATGAAACATGTTGAGTCTTAACAAACAATATTATTTGAGTGATATATGCTTGAAAGTTTCCTCCAAGGGGTCTTTTTTAGAAATTTATGTCGTCGATATCTATGTAACCAAAGTAGTGGAGCTTGTGGAAGCTTCAAAAGTATCATGTGGAGAAGATGATTTATTTAATGTAATGAGAAAATCATTTGGGCTATAAGTCATGTTGCATGTTTTGAAAGGATGTGGGTTGGAAGGAATAACATGTACTTACCCATTGTGCTCAAATTTGACATAATAGTGCAAAGTTGAGGCCACACATGCCATAACATGTATCCAAGGTCATCCAAGTAGTATGTTGTATTATAAATATCCTTATAAAACATATAATATCTCAAGAATTATGCAGGGACCCACATGGATATGTAAGACAATAGTGCCCACCGTATTAGTTGTGGTATCGTTAAAGGAGTGGAGCACCATGTCAATTTGAGACATGCATTTATCAAGAAGAGATAGCTATTTGTAGGAATGGGTGGAGATAATATTAATACTATCTCCCCCATCAATCATGAATATTTTAGCAGAAGTTTTATTGATATATGAGATGATAAAAGGTAGAATCTTGATCTTCAGGGTGTTGAAGTTGAATTTTTGAATCACTGAAGGAAATCAGGGAGTGGTGTTAAGAGAGCTAACCAAAGATGCAAGAGGTTAGGGATCATCAAGTTTTACCTCAACCATTTTTAAAGTAATAATAAAAGATTGATGATATTGGGGTGAGTTTTGGATTAACTCATACAAGGACATTTTTAGAGGGTTTTGGTGAAGTTGTTTCATCATCAAGTTTTGAATAACTTCTAAAGATGTTGGTTTTAGGACACCCAAGTTGGAAATCTTGGGATTTAGAGGAGGAGTGTATTTGGATAAGGGATGAGACCAAGGGGAAGTGACCTTTTCCTTACCTTTATCTTTTTGATTTTGTGACTGCGTGGCTGTATTAATTGTGTTAATGTGAAACATAGGTGAAGGATGTGGCAAAGGGGGTAAGACAACATCTTTGGGTTTCAATTTAGGTGAAAAAGTATGAGGCATTATGGATGCCACAGGTGTAATAGTAGTAAGGTTAATGGGAATATCAAAAAAGAGAGTGTCGACATCAAAGTGTTTTTGAATGACTACCGTGAGAGCTTTACAACTCTCAGTATCATGTCCAAGTGAATGATATTATAAACAGACTTTTGTATCATCGAACCAAGATGGATTCAGTCCAAGAGGGATATAAGGCTTAATGGGATGAAGATTTATTATGGAAGATTATAACAACTAGCATAGGAAAAATATCTAAGAGCCTGTGAGTGGGCTAGCACTTGTTTTTGTAATAGGAGTGGACACCTTTTTTAGTTTGGGAGTCACAGGGGCGATTTTGCATAGCACCTTTTTAAGTGGTAGTGGAGTCATGTGTTTTACTAACACTTTATTAGTGTTAGGTATCATGGTGTTAGATGTGAAAGGCCTACTAGGTAACAAAGGTAGTAGTGGAGCTAACTTAGCCTTTTATTTTGCTTGGATTAGCAATACTCCAACAAAAGTAGAGGGGTTTGGTCCTAAAATTGAAGGTAAAGTTGAGGGTGGAAGAGGGAAGGATTGATGAGATCTAGGAAGCTTAACATTTTTCTAGAGTTCAAGCCATGAAACTCCAACTTGTGGTTGGAGAGTTAGATCTAATTTCACTTATGGATGAATTAGATTAGAGATTGAATGTATGCCTAAAGACCTGATCTATTTTAATGTGGTAGATGCCTACGAGGGTAAGGGATATGACATAGAAAGATGAGCTTCTGGTGATTTTGGTGAATAAGATCTGACTTTATCAAAGAACTTAGGGTAAAGGGTAGTGATAAGGTTGGCGGTAAAGGTTGACACTCATTATGTAGGATAAGGAGTTTTAATTTGGTCTCAAAATGCCACATGATCTAGCTTTATGGAGTTAAGAAATTTTAGACTTTTCACTAACCATGAGAAGGGTTTAGATGAAGTTGACATAGGCCTTATGGTTTCTTATTTAGAAGGCTAAGGTGATTGAGAAAGAGGGAAATTGTTGGTTTCTACTACCTCAAGCCAAAGATGAGAAAGAGCTACAATAAGGTCTTCTTTGATAGAGACAGGAGAAGAGGCATGGGCTTCCATTGGTGGGGGAGAGGTAGGCAAAAAAATATCATCAAGGGGGTAGAGAATAGGTATAATTTCTCCCTCAACATGTGGGTGAGGTACAAGTAAAGTATGATCCTCCATAGGTAAAATAAGTGGTAAAATTGGTTGAATCAGAGTAGGCATAATAGGTCTCTCATCTAATGTAGGAGTAGATAACACTGGCTCTTCTAGGTGAAAAGGAGGAGTGGATGGGGTATTACTTTCTATCAGTTGAGGAGATACAAGTGAAGAGGGCTCCTCAAGAGGGTATAACATAGGAATGGTGTTCCCCTCAACATGTAGTTATGGAACAGGTAAAGTGTGGTCCTCAAGTGGTAAGAGGATAGGTAACATTGGTGCAAAATGAAATGGAAATATAGGCCCTTCTTGTGGCAAAAGGAGTGGTAAAGGAGGCTCTTCCTCACATGGGAGTGGAATGGGTGAAGTAGGATCTTCTATCCAAGGAGGAATAATGAGCAAAATAAATTACATTGATTATGGGGGAGGAGTAGGTAAAATGGGTATCTCTTATTGTGGGAGAGGTTGGACTGGAGGTAAAGGAAAGACCATATTATCTATATGGATATTATGATCACATGAGTTATTAGTCATGGTCTGAACAATATTTTGATTAGGTGAATGGTTAGGAAAATGTTGTTTGAATACATCCATATTTTGATTAGTAGGCACATTAGGGTTATCCAAGATGAGATCACCCCTATCAAGCATGTCTTGAACAATGTTCTTGAATGTTTTATAGTTATTATAATTGTGGCTTTTGACTCGATGGTAGTTACAAAACTCATCCTCCTTATACCAAGTTGGAATAGGATGGGAGGGGTCAAACTGTATAGGAGGCTTGATTTGAGGAAGGGTTATGGCTCCTTGTTTCAATAATTTTTCCAAAATAAAAGTATATGACTCCCCAATGGGAGTGTATTATCTTTGTTCATACCATTGTTAGAATTGCTTGGTTGGATTTTAGGAACTCAAGGAATTAGGTTGGTTTATGGTTATGGAAGAAGCTGATTTAATGACCACCACATTGGCAGAGCCTTTATATTTTTGGTTAGAAAGATAGTTTTTAGAAGAATATGAGTCATTTGATTTGGAATTGGCATTCTTACTGTGCAACTTGACTTTGTCTTTGTCTATAGCCCAAATCTTGAGTTTTTACACCATTGTAAAGACTTCATCAAATATGAAAAAAAATTGTACTCAGAGTGTGGATTAAATTTGCTTAGCACATACCCTTGAGAAGAGATCAATAAGCTCAAGTTAGGGTAAAGAGAAGGAGAGTTGATTGATTAAGCCTCTCCAGTGAGTGAAAAAATCTATGATAGACTCATCATCAAATTGTCTAATAAAATAAAGGTCTTTAATAGAATTTTAAAAAAAAATGTTAATAGAGAAATGGTCTAGGAATATTTGTGTGAGTTGGGTAAATGAGAAAAGGGAGTGCCAAGTTATAGATCTATACCAATCCAGGGCAGCACCCGAAAGAGACATAGGGAAAGTGCAAAGTAGTAATGCATCATTATGCCCTATTAAATAGCAAGCATGTCTAAATGCTCACAAATGCTATTGTGGGTCCTCTTTACTCTAAAAATGAGTAAATTTTGGGAGTTCCCATTGGCTTGGATAAGGGTGAATAGGCATAGAATGGTGGATGGGATCATTTCATATATGATCATAAGATAACATATTCTTTGAACTTGACATGGATGTCTCTAGATTAGACATCTTGTCCATCAGCATCTTAATGGGGTCTAGAGGGGTATTAGTTTGGCAAATACCCTCTAATTTATAAGGAACTTGATAGGAAGTAGAGGGAGTGTATGACATAGCTTGCTTCAGTTGTGTTGACATAACATAGGGGTAGTGAGTCATAGGCTAGGGGTGAAAATGAAAGGGGGTTATCCCGGTGGGTTGGATGTTGTTATTATAGGTTGGGTTATTAGCATGGTTATAATGGGTGAAGGGTGAGCCATAACTTAGGTAATTAGAGGTACAAGAGTATATGGGATGGGTACCACCAAATTTTTAAATGGGGTTAGAATTGACTGAATTGCTTGTGGTTGTGAAGGCAGGGAAGTCACACTAGGGTTAAGGTGGGATTGGGTAGTTGGTGATGCTAAACTTTGGACATTATTTATGGTTGGGTTACTTGTTGAAATGGTGGTTTGAGTAACCATAGGGAACATAGTGGAGATAACTAAAACTGAAGTTGTCTCCATCAGAGAATTTGGAAACCATATAGTGGGTCATTCGAAGAATTACAAGTTTGGCTCATGACAAGGTAATGTTGAAGGGCTGCCACATTGCAATCAATAAATTTAGAAAAATCTTGAACTCCTTCATGCACAATGGGAATTTTTTTGGGGCTAAGAGAATGCTCTGTATCTAAAGTATACTCCATGATAGAATTAATAACAAGAGGAGAAGATGGAAGTGGTTGCCAAATTGTGTAATCAGCAAGAAGTTTGGCTTGGGTTCACATCAATACCATGTAAGAGGAAGTATAAACAATCTTAATACTCTATCTTAGTGACAAAATAAGGAAAAACCAAGTTCGGGTACAGGTAAGTAGGTTATTTTAGCTTGCTATTTTGAGCAAACTAAAATTACGTAGTCATTGACATTGGTCACTTGATTGATGTTGATAGGTTAAATTATGCTGACATCAGTGGGATTAATTGATGTCGATAGGATAAAGTCTACCAATGTTAGTGGGATTAACTAATGTTAGTCACTGTGATATCTTAAGAGATAAAAAATCCAATGTTTTAAAAACCCATAGGTAAAATCTAGGTAAAATAGAGGATGTAAGAGGTTTGTATAAGAATAATGAACACTTAAAAAAATGATATAATAGGTTATACAACCTGAGTATTATAAATGGTGCTAATTTTGTAAATCAATGGAAAAACATCCTTACCAACTCCAAAATATAGAAGCCAATAGAAAAGTAGAAAAAGAAAATACAACCACTAATTATTAACTCTTAGAGATTAATTTTAGTCTCGTGTTGGCTTATACCTTAATCAGATGGTGAGATGAGAGTTTGGTTACCGAAGGTACTAGAAAGCAATCTAGAGCTGGTTTCAGATTAGTTTTGGTTCTCAAGAGGAAATCTATGTTAGACCAGGTATGTGGCTTGTTATAAGAGCTTGCTCCCCACATTTCATGGACTTGAAACCAAGCCAGACCACTTAGCAAAAATATACCTTCTACCTAGAGTTTATACTCTGCCAAAGAATGGATTGGGTTCTCCCCTTGGTGGTGAAATCTAAGTAGGATAACCAGGTAGGGTAAGGTGATCCATCAGAGGATGAAATCCTAATGGGCCTTGTCTTAGGTGAATTTATATGTTTGTTTTTGTGAGTGTAATCTAGTTGTGTAACATAGGTGTACTATGATTCATTCATAATGCTTATAATCAACTAGGAGAGCTAATATGCAACAATCAAACAATGAAGTGCAGTATGTTTTAAACCTAAATTTGAAGTGTTTCAATTCAAATGAAACCAATGATGAAATAAGAGAAGAGAATTAATTTCACTATCCTAATGTGCATGCAAGAAAGAGAAAAAGAAGAGATTCTTTTAACTTGCAAGAAAAATGATAATTTTATTTTAGAAGCAAAAGAAAGAGAAGAGTGGCAAGGAAGAAGAAATTTTAGTTTATTACCTTTAAATAGAAAATAAAATGTTGAATATTTTGTTTTGAGGGAGAAGAGAAGGAGAAAGTGTAAGGAATGAAATTTTCACTAGAATGCACCTATATGAATGCTTAAAATAAGTAGTGAACCCAAGGAAAACTCCAGGGTCCCACCGAGCATGCCAAAAATGTTTCATTAAATTTTGAATCTATTTGATGTTTAAGGAGAAACAGAGATGAAGGGTAGGGATTAGAGATTAGAGAGAACCTGGATTGGTTGTGTGCCATATCTAGATGATGTTGAGAACTCATCTTTGGCTAGGGAGGACTACCTACAAATAAGAAAGCACTACCACCAAAATATTTATTAGTAGATAAATGAGTGGGCTACCAAGCTACATGCTTGTTCTTGGAAGTGTCAAACTTCCTTAGGGATGACAATCCACTTTTTGAAACAAAATTGGTAATGGATAACAAAATGAAAGAGGGAGTAAGAGAGACATATCTATATCATTCTTGTAGTCTGAGTGCAATAGAGAGTGACACAGTGTAGGTAATGTGAGTTATTGATGTTTTTTGAGGTTATTTGGGTAGGCTCAGGGAGGTTAGTGGAAATACCCAGTCGTTGACATCGGTAAGGCTACCGATGTTGGTAAGGAGATATGGTGGATGTTAGTTATATGACTAATATTAGTTATGTGACCGATGTCAATAGGGGAAGTAGGTTATCAAGGGTTGTAGGAGATTTTTTTGAGTTAATAGGTGGATGTTGGTTAGGTTTATGAGGTTGGGAAGAGTCTTAGGGGAGTGTGTAAGACTCAAGGGGGTCTGGATAGAAGGTTGGTATGTTTGGATCAGAGGAAAATAGGCAAATGAGCTGTATAACTCCTCCACATGGAGAGTCAAGATGTTTTTAAAATGATAAATAGTATAATGTAAAGTAATTATAAAATGATTGTTTAATGAAATTACCAAAACATAGAGATATACTTAGCTGATGAAATAGATGAACCATGGGTGCTAGATTGATGGCTCTGATGAGGCATGTTGAAGTAATAGGTGAACAAAAATACAAGCATGTGTTGCTAATTCAGAAGAATCCAAGCTTTGTGTAGTATATCAATTCCTAATCTAAACTAATTTGAGTAGAGTAATGGTAAGCCTAGATGTAGAGAGTTGAATGCTAAAGCCTGTATGTGAATAACTATGTTTTTTTTTTAATTTCTACTGACCTAAATACTAGGCTGGAATTTGGCTTAAGTAACCAACATCGGTGATCCCATAGATGTCGGCCATGGGTTGACCGATGTTGGTGGCATGAGAATAGGTAAAAGGGCTATTTTTAGCCTATTTTTTGTTCTTTCTTGTGCTAAGTGTGGTATCCATTAGGAAATGGTAGAAATGTGAGGTTAATAAGGATGTAGTTAGTTAGGAATTTATTTTTGGGGTGAGAACAAGTCATGGGTAGTTAGGATTAGGGGACTAAGTCTTGAGGTGACTCAGATGGTAAGAATTAGTCTTATAATGAAGTGGCCAGGTAAGGTGGCATAAATAGTTTTTAATTAACTTAATTAAATATATTAAATTAATTAAATGTGTGAAGGGTAAAATCATGGGTTAGGAAGGCTAATTATTAAAAGTTGCTCAAGGGGATTTTTGACATGAGGATTTACACACGTGGGTAACGTAATTTTGGTGTCTACATTACCATCTAAAGACAAAGGCTTTGTGATCTAGAAAGATTTTTTTTTCAAACCTTTGAACCACATAAGACCATAAATCAGAGCAAGAATACCAAAAATCAAAAGGGATGCTAATGAATTTAAATTAAACCCCTGAAAGAAGCCATTACGATTATTATCCCTCCAGCCAAGGAGGCTTGGTACCTAGATCTTGGTGATAACATTGAGTCTTTCTCCATTAAATAGATGATCCTGAATCCAAACAAAAAATATGAATGTATTAAATAACATTCTTATCTAACTCTCCTTCCTCTTGAAGAGTGACTATAAAGGAATCATTCATAAAATGGGCATTTAACAACTATCAGTCAGATTGAGGGAGGGAAATGCCTTTTACCAAACCCTTGATAGTGTAATTAGCTAACAAGTAGCTAAAGCCCTTTACTGCTAGCATGTATAATGAAGGTTTTAAAGGACATCCTTATCTAATAGAATGATGAAGTTAAAATCAAAAAAATTAAGTGTTATTGATGGTAATACATGACCTAACATCCTGAAAGAGCATGTTAACCATGTGAACAAATGTGGGGTTAAAGCCAAGGACTCGTAACATGGCCAGAATAAAAGGACACTCAATACAGTCATAAGTCTTTTCAAAATCAATTTTAAAAAATAGGGATTTTTAATTGGAGACTCGAGTCCATTCCATACCTTCCTAGACACCAATGCCATTATCTATAATGAATTTGTGTTGAATAAAGCCAATTTATTCACTTTTGACAATTTAAGGAAGAACATATTTTACCTTGAGGACTAAATCCTTAGAGATAATATCATAAGATACATTGATAAGAGTAATAGGTCTCCAATTTGTGATAATTTTAGGGTCACCAAATTTGGGAATAAACTTAATACTACCTTGGTTCATAAGAGGTCCCAAAGAATTAGTTAAAACAACTTTAAAATACAACTTATAAAGATTGAGACTTATAGTGTCCCAAAGAGCCTGGTAGAATTCACATGGGAAACCATCAATCCCTAGGGATTTATCAATTGCCATCTACTTAACTACCTCATTTAGATCACTAAGAGATAAGTGCCTATCATAGGCAATCCTTTGGGAATTAGAAACTTTGTAATGAACAACTTGAATACATTGATTGAGAGTTGCTTCTCATTCTAGAAAAGAGGCCTAGGATGAAAAGACTCCATGATAGTGATGAAAAAAATATTTTATAATGTCAAGAAGTTTGGTAAGCTAAGTATTTCCTTCTTTAATAGCTTTAATTCTATAAGACTCTCTTCTATAATGGAGAAGGGCAAATAAGTCCTTAGAGACTCCGTATCCTATTTTTAACCAAAGTATAAAAGTTCTCAACTGAGCTCCCATGGCTTTGTGGATCTCCTTGAATCTTGTGATGCTAATGGGCTACATGAGTTTGAAGTTCAACATTAAAAGGAGATGGTTCTAGCTCCTATGAAACCTAAAGGTATTCATGATTTGTATCATTATGTAGATGATGTCAGAAATAGGAAAATTATTTACCATAAATTAGAAGAAAAGAGGTAGTATAAGTTAAAGCATCTAACTACCACTAAATCTAATTAATATTCCCCTCTGGCCATGGAACCAAGTTCCAAATTCTAATTATATTCCCCACTATTATTTAATGTTCAAGATGAGTAGTATTGAGATAAAACTAAGTTGAGATAGGTTTCACTTGAGGTGTGGACCAATTGATATTGAAATAGTTAGGGTGGTGATTTGATAAAAAGAATCAAGGATGACCAAAATTAGATGGTCATGCACCAGGGTAAGAAAAGAAATCTTGTCCAACTAGCAAAGCTTAGTCTAGCCACTAAATCACCTTATCTTCTCCTTATCAAACATTTGACCAAATAAACTAGGGGGTTCTAAGTTTTTCCTCTGATAATGATCATGATCAAACACCCTGAGTTTGTTATGCATATAGAAAAAACCTCTCATTCACCAGCACACCAACACATGAGAAGGCACCCTTCCTTGTCCTCAGTATATTCCACCATGTTAAAATTACCATAGAGGATACAATGCACATCAAGAAGTAAGTCAAATATCCATATCCAAAGTGAGGTCCATTCCACAACATCATTAGAGGCATACAAGTTATCAATCCCAATAATGTGATTATTAAAGTAAAAAAAGATCCAAACCACATGATGGGTGTAGTCTGATCCCCAAGAAATAATGTTTTGAGAAAGCTCTAGAGATAATAAAGTGATGGTCCCACCATGCCCATCTTCATGCCCAATAGCGTGACAAATATCCCTAGGCCAAATAATTTATGTTTCATTCTGTAGTAAAAATCTAGAAATACTTACCTCTCACAAGTAGAGAATTTTCATACTAATAAAAAGTTGACAACT
Source organism: Torreya grandis (assembly GCA_037957365.1). NCBI lineage: Eukaryota > Viridiplantae > Streptophyta > Pinopsida > Cupressales > Taxaceae > Torreya > Torreya grandis. The sequence goes on from JARHVA010004153.1 coordinate 1,034,967, forward strand.
ATTCCTAACTATATGATTACATAGAGGATCAGTAACACCCTTAACATTCTAAGAGTAAATTACCATTGGGAACCATTGAGGTGCATATCATTCTCCTTTATGAGATCTTCAAGTGCAATAAATTGATTAAACATCAGCTTATTTGACATGTAATAAATCATTTTAAATAATTATCTCTTATGATCCATGTATTCCTCCTCCTCAGGAGAAGGATAGGTACTTTGGGAATGTTGGAAAATTGACTTGCGATCTAAGGTGACTAAACTCTATTATTCTTTTGAGATGTTCACCTTAGGAGAGGGTTGTGATGGTGGAACTAAAGGTGGCACCTCAACTAGAGAATCCAATGATTATGGTGTATGTACAAGTGATGTTGAAGATTTATTAGGAAAAAGAGATTTGCCAAAAAATGTCAAGGCATGATTATTCACAATAGGTCTATATGAAGAAGCTTGTGGCTTGCCACCACCTTTTGATGAATTATTATTTTTCTTGGTGATTGTGGTCTAACCATAATTTTTTCCATTGTGGGGTTTGGCCTTAGGTCCTTCCTTTTCCCAATAAATAGGAGGCACAGGAAATATCAAAGGACATTCTCAGATCATGTGGTCTAAGGACTGGTATTGAAATCAAGTATTTAGGAGATTGATATATGAAACCCATTGAGAAAATCTATTAGTCTCGATTTATATATCAATGGAGTCTTTTAAATGTTCGGATAAATCAACTTCTACAAAAACTCTCTATTGGGGATGAGCCATAAATAACTTGGTATAGTCATGGCATATGAAGTTCCCAATGGGTTTTATGAGTTGATCAATAAAACCCCATAATGGGAAAGGTAATCTAGGAAACTCAATCCAAACTAATATTTTTAGCTTTACCTATTCTAAAACTTGAAAGTATTGAGTCTAATGAGAAAAAACAACAAAAGTGTTATGAATATATTAAGGACCATGGTTTAAAAAGTCTTTACAATGTTTAGGGTTAGAGAAACGAAGCAAAAAATATCCCTTGGTAAGATTCTAGACTTCTTCCAATTTTACTTCATGGCCTTGCCAGTGATTGTGAACGCAATGTTTCAAAATACTCTCAAGTGGGACTCAACCCATAACATAAGAAATCAAAGTAAAGTTTTCAAAAAAATGGTAGGATTTGTCAAATTTAGGTATATCCAAAACAATATTAAGTAATAGAGAGTCAAAATTAATAGCATTACCTCGTGAAAGACTTCTAAGATGAATTTACTCACTTGTTTTAGTGCCATAGTTACTTTCACTCACTCCAATGTTATTTGAACCCAAAGATTCAAAAAGAAATGTGGAAGTCAATTAAAATAGGGTGACCCTACTACCTAAAGGGTGAATCACTAATTAAAATTAGATATAAATGCAAACTAAAGCAAAATCTTGCCTAGATTCACGATGATTGGTAGCATGATAAATAAAGCTAAAGGCTCATCAATACATAGATCCCACATATTCCTAACTTAATTTTGGCTTAGGTGTTTACCTTTTACCTTTGAATTGTTCAACTTGGACTAATTCCTTACTTTCTTTAAATACTCCTTTTCCTAAATTTTAGGAAGTTGTCTTTTTTGTGTGCCTCACATCTATTTTATTGCCTAGAACTAAGTTCAAAACTCTCTTTCAAGTACTACCTTAAGCATGATTAATTTACATTTGAGTCTTGTTTATCAGTTAGGATTAAATTATTTACTCATCATGCTTATTTTTTCTTACATAAGATTGAATTTCCCAATTAGTTTTAGGTGCAGGCCTAGGATAAACTTGTCTTATACCAAGGACAAATTTGTGTTTGAATCCATGTGCCTAGTTTTATTCCAAGTGTTTCAAATTATTTTGGAGTTATATTAAATTGCCTTGTAATTTTTACCTCGACTAAGTGTGTTTTCAAGTCTAGCTTTGTGCCTTGTTTCTAAAGACCTAGAATGTGCCTTAGTTTTTAGGTTTTATTCATATCATTTTAAAGTCGAGCTTTGTGCCTTGTTTCCAAAGACCTAGCATTTACCTTAATTTCTAGGTTTTGTTCATGCCATTTTGAGCCTATCTTTTTACCTTATTTCCAAAGACCTAGCATCCTTTTCATTTTTTAGACTGAGATTATGTTTGTTCGAAACACTTTGCCAAAATGAAGATTCAAACTTACCATTAATTTAACCATTTGTGTGCAATGTTAGGAATATAAAACATAAAGCAATATGATAGAATTAGATATGGAAATAAAATGTAGAAAATACAACACAATAGAGACATAGATTTAATGTGGTTCACCCAATATGGGCTATGTCCACACATAAATAGCTAGTCCTTATTATTCAGTCCAACAAATGAAGGGAAAAAACTAAAACATATCCACTACAATATCCTCTTCACTCACACACAACATGCTACCATGATTACATTGCCCTCATATCAAAGGAGGGTTACATATTATTGAAAAAAATGCACAAACATAATTTTTATCGTTAGATATGTGAAGTAATAGTGAATGGTCCATATTTACTATAAAATTACAATATTTTACAATGTATTTTTTAGAAAAAAATTACTTGAGGGGCACTACCCCCAAACCCCTACCAAGGGGGCTCTAAGTATGTTTTACACCCCCCATGGACCCCCATGGGGACCCTAGTGGGAGGGGAGTTACCCCCCCACACCCCCTATTGAGAACTAGGCATTATAATAAGATCATGATCCATCATCCAACATGAAAGATATTAGACCTTGAAGACATTTGAAACCAAGCTTATCATTGAAAGTTTTGGAGAAGATATCCATTCTATTCCAAGTTTAAACCATTTGTAGCAATATACCAAGTACTTATTCCTAGACCAATGTTGTTTTCAAACCTAAACCTAGACTTAAACCATTTTCATAGACCCTATTTAGGCTAATTGTCAAATCTAGCTATGTTAATTATTACATGCCAAGATCTCCCTTCTTTAGGCCAACTAAAGTACCAAGTTCATCTTTTCAATGATAATGGTAACCAATCCACTACCTATGCTACTAACCCTCTTTTGAATTGCATTATCAACCAAGCTAAAAAATGACTATGGATGACCATTCCAAACCTTCATCTTTTGGTTTACAGTATCAAACAAGCTTTGTAGTGCCCAAGGATCATTATTCTAGGCCCTCTTCCCTTAGAATGCATTATCAACCAAGCTTCGTAGCACCCCTTCATTACCGTTATAGGCCCTCATCCTTTATCCTAGATTATCAACCAAGCTGTACATCACCTATTCATTATCATTACCAGATCTCATGCTTTGGAATGTGTTAACAACCAAGCTCCATAATGCCCATTTATTACCATTTTATGCCCTTCCAAATATAGTAGCTCATTATACCAACAAGGCTATACAATTATGACTAGATAGATCCTAATTACCATCCTATACCCTAGCTAATATTTTTTGAGCCCATCATAGATGACCCTATTTATGAAGAGCCCATTATCTAACCATAGGTCATCCTTCAGCCATTACCAACCCTACCCCACTCTAGAAAATCCAAGTTGGTTTTTGAGCCATAATAGATCCAATCATTACCTCTTCATGAGCCATCTTTTAAGGACCAAAATGTGTTCAAATATGAGATTTTTCAACCAATTATAAGCTAAGGTCAACATAACCAACCAATCCATGATTTTTTTTAAAACACTTAATTGTGATGAGTTAACTTGTATTGAATCACTCTTTAACCATTGCCCTATTTTTAAAGAGCCTCACATTGACAAGCTAGTCTCTGTGGATTTTCTTCTTGACCCGTTTCCTTTGGTTGAGGAGTCTCACTTTGACAAGACAATCTTTGTTGATTTTCCCCTAATGATTATAACCACCTTTTGGAAAATTATTATCTTGACTATTTCACTATTTTTAAGGAACCTCACTTTGATGAACCAGTCTCTGTGGAGTTGCCTATTGACCATTTTCCTTTTGTTGGGAAGCTTTAATTTGATGAGCCAGTCTTTATGGAGTCCTTCTTAGATGAGACTATTTTTGAAGACCCCATTATTCAACCCTAGGACATTACTCACCCAATACCAAACATTCAAAATAAGATCTTTGTCGTAACACTAGATGAAGGATCAAAATTAAAGTTAGGTTCTATTTTTGAATAGATATCAGATTTAACATCATAAATTGAATCAATGTTAGTCTCAACATCAAATTTAGAGTCCTTTTAGTTAGACTCAACTTTAGAATCATAATACATTCATGGTTAGTACAACATTGGTTACACATGCCTTAAAGATCAATTTGAATACATTTGTGATCCTTCCATAGTTTTCGAGGATGACTACTTAAGAATCAATATAAGTTATTTTAGTATATTCTACAAGGATTGTGATACCTTTTACCATTCCATTATTTCTCCAATTTACATTAACATCTACTATCATAGCCATTATATTGACATTCCACCTCTCATAAGTGTTGATTGGGACCAATAGAATCACACTTTGTTGAACTACAACCATGGAAACATATCAGTTGCAAAATATCAAGGGGACTAAGACTACATTCATGAATAAGAATAAAAATCTCCTAGTGAAACCTTTTCAGAGGTGCTAGGGGGAAATCAAAGTGCAAACTCAACATCTTCTAGTGAAACCTTGTTTGAGGTACTAGAAGATAATCAAAGTCAAAAGTCAACATTCCTTAGTGAAACATTTTTGGAGGTGCTATGGGAAAATCAAGACAACTTTATTGGTGAAAACCTATTTGAGGTTCCAATAGCTGAGCATAATAGTTCTTCACCACTTGATGAACACATTATCAGAGATAATATTAGTATAACTTCCATTCTAAAATATAATCAAATGGTAGCTACTCTCAGACCCAAATAATATAAAAATATAGTGGTCCTATTAAGATCATATTCAGAAGTCTTTGGACTCACAAAAACCAAAATTAAGTTGAATATGGAATCAATAACATTATGTGTTACTAAAAATACTAATCTTCACTTATTATACAACCATTATACATTCCATTATTATCCATCTCTCTAGTGCCAAATCAGACCTTTTATCCAATGTATATCTATATTTACCATCCCTAGATGCACTTTCCTTTGTAGAGACTATGAAGACATCTTGTCTCAAATTTTGGAAGAAAAATATTTAAAGACTACCTAAGATCAAAACAATGCTGTTGCAGTCCAAATTGGCAGTAAGTTCTTGATAGAGTAGGTATTCAGAAGGAGTGTGGGTTAGCAATTTACATAATTAACTATTCTAGTTATATCATATGCTGATCAGGACATGCATCTCCACATCAATAGGAGAAACATAATCATTTACTTTGAATTTTCCTTACCATTGTTTCATACCCTACCATTTACCTTACCTTATCACTTGGGGGAAACCCCATTACTATTATATCCCATTGTCTATTCTGGTTATATCATATGTTGATTAAGACGTGCATCTCCACATCATTAGGAACAATATAATCATACCCTTACCATACTTTTCCATTTCCCTTTCCATGTGCCTTGCCTTACCCTTTGCCTTGCCTTACCATCCTTTCAAACTTAGCCATATGTTTAAACTACATTGACTTGAGGTTCTTTGGGTCTATGTAGGAAACACTTAATTTACATTGAGGTCAAGTTGGTCACCCCTTTTGTCATAGCATCACCTTCCTTGTACCATACCATATACCATTCCTTACATACCTTCCCTATTGATTGAAGTTGTTTTTCCCTCCCTCCCCTAAACTTTTTTTTACCTTGGTTCTAATCCATTAGTTATTTGGGCACCTTCAATGATTGGGATTAGATGATGTTTCAGTAGTTGATTTAGCATTTAACAAAGAGATAATAGCTTGGACCAATATGACAGTGGTTTGGTAATTGCATTCTTCATTGTTGTCATGTTCTATTTCATTCCTAGTGTTACTAATTATAACCACATTTGGGAAAATTAGTATCATTAACCTATGTTGTTGTTTCCTAATTATAACTACCTATGGGATAATTAGGAGTAACACCTTTACCATGTATTTCCACATCACCTTGCTATTACTATTGCTATATTATGTTATTTGCCTAATTATTAAACTTGCTATTACCTAGTCAGATTTCTCTATTGTAAGTCATAACTATAGTGACTTGAGGTACTAATAGGACTATGTATGCAGTTCTTGATTCACATTGAGGTCAACTCAGTCACCCTTTTCCATGGTCTTACCATTTTAGGAGCATTTTAAGTTTAAACACTCTCTCCATTTTTTGAGTAACCAAAACCACGCTGTCACTTTTTTTTTATTTGGACCATTCAGTAAGTCTTAATTATTGATTGAGTTGAGATGCTTATAAAATCCGAAAAACATTGGTAAAAAAATGCCAAAAAATCCTCAAAATTATAAAATCATGAAAATTATCTTAGAATTTCCTCATGAGATATAAAGCCATCAAGTTTTTTTGGGATGGGCCATTTTGTCTATTTAGTTTATTTCTAGACCACCTTAGCATTTTTCCTCCCATTTCTAGGAGAACTACATCAACCTAAGGCAATGCTTAGATACATGAAGTATCTTGAGTTAGCTCATCTATACCTTTTTTTTTTACCACATCTTTGCCTTGAGGATCTTGGGACTCCTACCTACCTCATGAGTAACCACTTATCATTTAGTTTCCCCATCCTTATTGGCCTTAGCCTTACACTCTCATTATTTTATGAGTTTATATTATGACCATTGTGTATTCAATTTTGATACACCAATGACCACTTGGATTCTTATTACACTCTCATCATTTTTTTAGCAACTATTTCTAATGCTCTTGCCATTTTATGAGTTATTTACACTCTTATCATTTTACTTATTTATTCTCCTTCTCAACCTTAGATGTAGTAAGCATTATGAACCCAATTAATTGTACATGCTTGTTTATTGAATTTTAGTGTGGTTTTTGCCTAAAGCATACTCTCGCGCTCATGCACTTTGTTTTTTTTTATGCTTTCATGATTGTGAACATCATTCCTATCTTTTTATATACATTGGTCATTTTGTGAGATCGTTCATATTTTCCTTTCCACAACAATCATGTTTCCTTATCATCATTTTCTTCTATCCCATATCTTAGGATAAATACATTTAGCCTGAAGTTCATGTTGGATATTATGTCCATGGGACTATTTAGGTAGTGTCCACTTTCCTAGTGCATCTAGAGTCAGCTCGATTACCCCTTATTTTTATTCTATCCCCCCATTTTGTTTATTTGTTTCATTGTCTCTTATATCTTAGGGGAAATGTTTGTCATCTTGTTTGTGTCATTATTTTCCAATACCTAGGGGAGACATTGTGCTAATTATTTATGTGTTGTTATACTTACATCGTTGCTATCTAGCTTAGGGGTCACCTTGTTGCTAAGAGTAACACCTCTATTACACCTATTTTATTTGAATTGTCTTGTTTTATTTGTGGCCATTTTTTTATTGGTGTTTTATTGTGTGTTTGTTTATTTTTATTGGTATTTTTTTGTTTATTCATATTTTTATTGGTGTTTTATTTTATTTATTGTTGTTTGTTTATTGGTATTTTATTTTGTTTGTTTGCTTATTTATTTTCTTTTATTTCCTTGCCTTGACTTAATATATACATATTCATTGGTTGATTCCTTGTGCATGATACTTAATTCCATCTATATTCATATGTCAACATTGTCATCATGGTTTTTATCATTGGTGTATTATCTTCACTTATTTATTGGATCGAGTGTCAGTCCTTATGCATATTATGACTAGGTTATCATACTATTATATCATGGTGCATACTATAACATGCTATAATAAAACTTAGTTTGGTGGAGATCACACACAATGGTGCCATAGTACTTCTCCTTGTTCATGATTGATAACTTTTAGACCTATCTAAATATTACCCAAATATAGTGTAATTAAATGATAAATGCATTTTAATCCCTGTCAGTTAGGATGTGCATCTCCATACTAGCATGTCGCTTAAATTCATGCATATCGTCTATACCATCTTAATTTTACTTTGTGCCTAAAAATTTAGTACATTAGCCCCCCTTTTTATGATTTGACCTACTAGGGTAAAGATGAATTCTATCATGCTTCCATCTGCCCTTTCGAGGCCAACCATAGTGTTAATGATTATGGTCATCTTTGGGCAAATAATTGTGTTTTAATCTATATGGAAGTTAATGATTATAACTACATTTAGGAAAATCATTATCTCTATCTACCCTACTGGGGGAGGTTTTCATTATTCTATTAATTATAACCACCTTTGGGTAAATCATTATTTTCACCTCACTATGTTGATGATTATAACCGCCTTTGGGCAAATCATATTTTTTATCTACCCTATTCGGGAATCTCACTATACCACTAATTATAAATATCTCCCTTTTACCTCTTGGTCTCATCATTTATTTATTTTCAAGGTAACGTTCACTGACTTTATTTGCTACCTACTCCCTCGAAAGAGCATCTAGGGCTCATCTATCACCTTTTAGGGCACAAGGCATTAACAATTTTTTCATTCTTTGAGAAGATGTTATTGTGCCTATGTATTGAAATGCCTTCCCAAATAAGAAAAAATTGTAGACACCCCGTTTTGGCCATAAGTGGCTTCCAATCAGACCTCAAATTGATTTCTACCAAACATTTCAAATTAAGCCAAGGGATTACTAAATGTCCTAATTTCATCTGCATATCAGATATTAGTGCTCAAAATTGTGTTGAGGCATCCTTATATGGGGTATTATCCTATACATAATAGTAACCTCTCATAGATTCATCTCCAATCAAATCACAACCTAGAAAATTAACACATTGGCCTTTAAACCCATTAAGTGGGGCACTTAAACAATTCTTAAAGTGAAAAAATGCTAAGAAAAATAAATCAACTAATCAAATCAAATTAAATACTTAGGTGAAATTTCCATGTGAAATTAAATTTACAAAAAAAAATCAATAAAAATGAGGTCATGATGATGTCATCATCCTCAAATTTAAAGAATCGAAAATATCTTCCCTAAAGCCATAAATTTAGAAATGGAGAGCCATGATTAATAAATGAGTTCTCTATCATAAATATTAAATTCATGTCCCCTCCTTAGCTCAACTAGGGTTAGTTTAAACTCAATCATAGTTAACTCTAACCTAACTACACTTGAGTTAGAATTAGTTTGAAAGGATATAAATACAAAGCCTCACCTATTGTTCAATAAGCATATTTTATGTAATTTTATTATGCTAAAATACCAAAGAAGCCAAAGCCAAAGCCAAGCCAAACCTTAATAAGGTGACAAGGAGAGGTGGTGCAATAAGCTCCATTACCAAAGAATCTTTGATCACACAACCAAGGACATTATTTCATTTCTAATATAAAACTCTTGCTACCATACAAGGTAAAATTATTTGTTTTATCTTTATTTAATAGTTATTTGTATAGTTCTCTTACTCCTTGAATGTCTAGGCTAGAGGTGTAAGTTTCATTAGTGTGTTTTTGATTGATTTTGATTATACTAAAACCATACTAATCTCCCTAATTGGATTCCTATTGATCAAAAAAACACCATAATATACTTATTCATCTCTATAATAAAGTTTACAACTATTATATACATGTTCTCTTAATAAAAAAACACAAAAATACATAAATTACGTTTTAATAATTTATATGCTATGTATTATCCTCAACAAGGTTTATCAAAATGCTAATAAAATAAATCTCAAAATTGATCACAAAATTTGTAATCCTTCATAGATCAACCTCAAATTTTTTCTACCTAAATTTTGAATTTCAACATTGATCCAGGTGGATCTCTCCATTTGTTAAAAAAATTAAGTCTCCATATTTTAATAAAAAATATTTCACATCAAAGATCTCATTGAGAGCTTTCTGACACTTTTCATGATTTGCAAAATGGACACCGTATGCAAAAGATATGGTCTATTGAAGTTTTCTTACAACAGGAAAAATGTGGTGTCACAAGATGATGTGGCGCAATGTGGACACACCAAGTGGACCAATCAGGGGGCAACACATGGTAGTGAATAGAGTTTGTAGATATGTGTAAATTCCCTAGAAACTTTTGGTTTTTATATTGCATTAAAAATTACAAGTCCGTAGAAATTTTAAAATGGCAAGTCCATAGAAATGCTTTGTAATGCCAAGTTTGGGAAGTTCATAGAAATGCTTTGTAATTCTCTGTCTGGAAAGTCTGTAGAAATGCTTTGTAATGCTTTGCACCCATGTGGAGGATCCACATAACACCATTGCCTAGACCAAGGACCGAGCATTGGACGTGGTATATGCCTTAGCCAAAAGGCATCGGCAACTATTATGATGGAAACAAGGCTATAAAAAGCCTTTTTAATTTACTACCCCGACAGATGTGGGATATTTGATTAGTTTCAAATGAAAACATAGGTCATTTCCAAATATGGAATTAATTTGGATAACCCAAGCACCCACTAATAGCACTATCGGCATCTTGAGCGCCCACAAAGGAGGCCGATGGGATTGGAACCCCTGACCTACCGTGTAAAATGATAAGAGCCTGACCAACTCACCCGTTGGAGATAAGATAGAAATAAGCCCACAAATTTGTATTTAAATAGGGTCATTCAGCTGACTGTGTAAGGAACAGAATAGACCAGTTTGTTGTATTTCTTCATTTTGAAGCCCTTAGAGGCCGAACCAGAGCTTAGAGTAAACTACAAAGTTGTTTAGAATTCTAATACGCTCTATGTAGTATATTCATTTGCCTATTTTGGAGAATTGGTGTTCCATTTTGAGCTATATAAGTTTTCAATTTTGATTTGGAGAAGCCTTTGCTTGTGATTCAGGAAGGTGAAGGACGTGCTGAGTCAACCAAGGTCTTTCAAAGGTCTGATCACTATTATTGTAGAGTGATATGATATTTTGTTGTTTTTAAGTATTATTTTGTCTTGCAAATTTAGCAACAATTAATGGATCAGTTCGATAAGAACCCGGGGACGTAGGAATTCCGAACCTCGTAAACAATTTTTGTGTTTTGATCTTTGGTTCAATTTTAGTTAAATTGTAGATTATAATTCAAATTTAAATCAGAATGAAAAATTTAATCATTTGATCATTTATAGGAAATTTGATAAAATTGGGAATTTGGTAAAATCTAATGGTTTCCATGGATAACTGAAGTGAGCTTTCAATTCACTTTATTTCAGTTTTGAAACTTAATTTGGATCAGATTTTCATCAATTTCTAAATACTCCAACATCTTATAAGTTGAGAATTTTCCACTTCCAATTCAGTTAAATTTTTGGAATTGAGAACTTAAGATATCTTGGTAGACATTTATAAACAGTAGTGAAGTTCCTATTGGTGTTTACGGATCAAATTTTGGTATCAAAGTAGTTGATCAATAGGATTTAATAGTTGGTTGTTGTTTTTGCTTCTATTTTGACATTTGTTTCTATTTTTGTGATTCGATAGGTGCAATGGGCAAGTTGTCAAACAGAGCCAAGCTTGATGAGCTTGAAGCATATAACCAACAGATCCAGGAAGAGAATGCTTTCTTGAGAGCAAGATTGTACTCCTTGGATGAGGAGATTGCCCATTTGAAAACTGAGTTACGAACCAAGGATGAGCTCATGGAAAAACTACATAATGGTGGACAAGTGAAGGATTTACCTTCCACTGTAAATGTAGGCACTATGACAGATGAAAACATTGTAAGTGCATGTAAGTCATCAATTGATTTTCCTTCCCATGAAGAATCTAGTGACAATGATTTTGGTAAATTTGGACGATATACAAAAGGAATAGGTTCAAAATTAATTTTTAAAATGGGATTTAATGGAAAAGGTCTAGGAAAAGATGGTCAAGGTGAAACTAACCCCATTTAGGTAGAGAATAAGCCTAATCGTGCAGGGTTAGGATACATATCTGGTATTCAAAATGAAACAAGTGAATGCTCCAAGAAAGTAGAAGCAAGATGTGCTATGGAGAAGTGTAAACCATCTAGGATGGAAGGTAAAACACATTCTTTTCACCACACTTGCAATAATGTTGATTCTAATTCTACCAGACAACATAAATATTTCAACATTCCTTTTGATTATTGTACACACAATTTGTGGCATGTTTATCCATGTAATTTTTGTGGATTGTCTAATCTTTGTGTAGCTAAATGTTGGAAACATAAATCTTTGTTAGGAAAGATTTTGAAAGATTATTTTCCTAGACAAAGTTCTGAGAGTAGCAATAAGAATATGTTTTCCAAAAGAGTGGACAAAAGGTTTTGTACTCATTGTAACAGAAGTGGACATCAGGTTGAAAAGTGTTGGAGACTTCAACCATCACACCATCCTTAAAATGGTAAGATTAAGATGGTTTATAAAACTATCAATAAGGTAATTAATGAAGTTAAATCAACCCATACCAATGTTACTAAATCCACTAAAAAAATCTCACCAACTAATTAGGAAATTTGATTAAGAGGGTTGGTAAATAATTTTTGACATTCATGTTGTCATGATTAGTGGATGCATTCATGTTGCAAAGCAATTTTGGGATCCTTGTTGTATTCATAAAGGACATTTACCATGCTTTGAATGATGATATGGTTTATTGGAGTGGCTCGTAGAGAAAAACCAAGGGACAGGTTTAACATACTTGGAGTATTCTCTCATGTTTGGGATTTTGAAACTTCATTTTTAGACCTTGACAACAGTATATGCAGTTTATATGGGCATGAGAAATATGTCTATTTTGAGAAATTTGCAATGCAGTTTATATGTTGTCTTTTATATTTTGAAAATAGAGGATTATAAGACCCTTTATGGGCACCGTTTGTAATTGTACTAATTATACAAACTACTTGTAGCCATGCATGATATTTGCACATTCTATAAGACCCTTATTCATTTTGGGCATTTTATTGTAACTATCAATTATGGTTACAAATAGCTTGTAAAATTATTACACTAAAAAATTGGTTTGCAGTTGCACTTGGTGAATAATTTGCAGTGATTGGCAGATGCACCATTTTTGAGATGCGACATTTGAGCAAGCAGTGTGTTTCTATCCACAATGTGGTAATGGGTAGATATTTGTTTTTCACTAACATTTCAAAGATTTAGTTTGAATTTTGAATTGTTACTATGATATGTTGCAGTGATGTTTTTGCAGAAGCATTTGTAATGGAGACCATGCTTTTGGGGTCCAAAAGTGCTTAGTGGGGAGGTTTGATCCAAGTGGATCTCTCCATTTAAAAAAAATTAAGTCTTCATATTATGATAAAAATGATTTCACTATGTAGATCTCATCGAGACATTTTTGATGCTTTTCATGGTTTGCAAAACAGACACTGTATGCAAAAGATATGTTCTATTGAAGTTTTCTTGCAACAGGGAAAAATGTGGTGTTGCAAGATGATGTGGCGCAATGTGGACATGCCAAGTGGACCAATCAGGTGGCGACATGTGGTAGTGAATGGAGTCCATATATTTGTGAAAATTTTGTAGAAACTTTTGGTTTTTATATTGCATTAAAAATTACAAGTCCGTAGAAATTTTAAAATGGCAAGTCCGTAGAAATGCTTTGTAATGCCAAGTCTGGCAAGTCCATAGAAATGCTTTGTAATGCTTTGATTGGAAAGTCTGTAGAAATGCTTTATAATGATTTTCACCCATGTGGAAGAGCCATGTAACACCATTTCCTAGACTAAGGACTGAGCATTAGATGTGGTATATGCCTTAGCCAAAAGGCATCGACAACTATTATGCTAGAAACAAGGCTATAAAAAGCCTTTTTATTTTACTACCCCCACGTATGTGGGATATTTGATAAGTTTCAAATGAAAACCTACGTCATTTCCTAATGTGGAATTAATTTGGATAACCCAAGCACCCACCACTAGCGTTGTTGGCATCATTCAAGGTGGCCGCTCATCTTTAAAAAGCATGTAATCCGTTTTCAAACAACAAATGTGGGATAAATGGATAAGCTTGAGCACCCACAAAGGACGCCGATGGGATTGGAACCCCTAACCTGTCGTGTAAAATGATAAGAGCCATACCAACTCACCCATGGGAGATAAAATAGAAATAAACCCATAAATTTGTATTTAAACAGGGTCATTCAGCTGATTATGTAAGGAACAAAATAGATCAATTTGTTGTATTTCCTCATTTTGAAGCCCTTAGAGGCCGAACTAGAGCTCGGAGTAAACTACAAAGTTGTTTAGAATTCTGATAATCTTTGTGTAGTATATTAATTTTCCCATTTTGGAGAATTGGTGATGCTATTTTGAGCTATATAAGTTGCCAATTTTGATTTGGAGAAGCCTTTGCTTGTGATTCAGGAAGGTGAAGGGACGTGCTGAGTCAACCAAGGTCTTTCAAAGGTCTGATCAATATTATTGCAGAGAGATATGATCTTTTATTGTTTTCAAGTATTATTTTGGCTTGTAAATTTAGCAACAATTAATGGATCGATTCGATAAGAACCTAGGGACGTAGGAATTCCGAACCCCGTAAACAATTTATGTGTTTTGATCTTTGGATTCATTTTTGCATTTCAATTTTAGTTAAATTACTAATTATAATTCAAATTTAAATCAGAATGAAAAATTTAATCATTTGATCATTTACGAGAAATTTGATAAAATTGGGAATTCGGTAAAATCTGATGGTTTCCATGGATAACTGAAGTGAGCTTTCAATTCACTTTATTTCAGTTTTGAAACTTAATTTGGATCAAATTTTCATCAGTTTCTAAATACTCCAACATCTTATAAGTTGAGAATTTTCCACTTCCAATTCAGTTAAATTTTTGGAATTGAGAACTTAAGAGATCTTGGTAGACATTTATAAAAAGTAGTGAAATTCCTACTGGTGTTTACGGATCAAACATGCCAATTTTATTCATTTTGTTCTTGATAATTATTATTTGCATTACTTTAAAAAAAAATTGGACTCAGATCAAGTATTGTAGGACTATAATGTGTTTAAATAATTATTAGTCAATCCTCTTCTTTTAGTGTTGACTATCAAATTGTCAGAGCTCTATCAAATGAAAAATTGAGGACATTATATCTAGTTGTATAGAGCCTTAAGAAAGTATCCAATTTTGTCAATCTTGTTTCTTAACTTTGACTTTAAAAATGATAATGCAATAAAAATTCTCTCATCTTCCACTGAGCCCCAGTCATTATTTGAAATAAACTAGTAAGATTAAAATATTCTAAGATACTATCATGTAGTATTTGACTCAAACTTAAGGTAGTCCATAGTCTAGTAATCAATCCATCTTTGAAAGCATGACACAAAAATTTAACTTATTCCAACATTGTTGTGGCAAATCAAACATACTACTCCCTTAGTTTTGACATATCTAAAATAACTTTAGTTTGTTCACCATTGAATTCTACACTCTTGTAGAAGTGTTGGCCAAGGTTTTGATTTTATTATGAAAATATGATTAGCTAACATTTTTATAATATTGATGGTACATCATAACTATGGATTTTAGTAGTTCATCCTGATAAAAACAATATCTAATCTCTGAAGAGAAACATTTTGCAATTTCCTTCAAGGTGTAAGTTACAGAGGATACAACCTCAAGGAATTGATCCTTTGTAATATAAACTTCTTTCCGTCTATTAGATTGACCATGTCAAAAGTGTGAGTTGTGGTTTTTATGTAATTTATACTAAGTAATGCACATGATCTTACTATATGTATTACACAAAAGGAGTCCTAGAGCCTCATGATCATACTATATTTTATTTTAAAATTTAATAATTATATTCTGGTTGGCATGGTTTGTTAATTGAAATAAAAAAATTGAAAGGCCAATATGGATATGGTTAAGACATTTTGGCAAACCTTATTATATAGTTTATAATTTTAAAACTATGAAAATGTTTTGAATATATTTTTTCAGTTATGTCGTTCTTGATTTTTATAGTTGTCTTGCTCTATGGCCCCATAGTTGATTTATACTCTATACTTTGATTTTTTGACACTATTTTTGTTATACTCATTTTATTATATTATCTAGTTTGTATTTACCGCATACTTATTTTAAACAAACAAGAAATTGATTTTCTTTGAGAAATAATGACATGCAAAATACTTCTTTTTAATAATGCACAAAGAACAAACTAAATAAATGCAACAAAGCGTCATGATTATACTGCATTTTATTTTTAAATTTTTAAGGTAATAATTATATATTGGTTGGCATGGTTTGTTAATTGAAATAAAAAAATATTTGAAAGGCCAATATAGATGTAGTTAAGACATTTTGGTAGACCTTATTGTATAGTTTATAATTTTAAAACTATGAAAATATTTTGAATATTTATTTCAGTTATGTCATCCTCACTTTTCATAGTTGTCTTACCCTATGGATTCATAGTTAGTTTATACTCTATACTATAATTTTTTATAACAATTTTCTCTACACTTAGTTTATTATATTATCTAGTTTGTCTTTTTGAGATACTTAAATAGGTCTATACTCAATTTATACTTAGTTGTATGGCCATTAAATTTAACACTTAAAAATAACAAATTTAATATTTAAAAATAACAACAAATTTAATCATTAAAAATATAGGGAACTATAAATAAAATCTTGACTTTAGACTTCTCATTCTCTAACCTCTTTCTCCATTGGTTTTTTAATTAACACAAATTACCTATTATAAAATAAATCTACATAAGTGATTCAAATTACTTAAAACCCTAGAACCATGAAACCATAAAATATAAATTCATATAGCTTCATTTATATTAGAGG
The DNA here is from genome assembly GCA_037957365.1 of Torreya grandis. Taxonomy (NCBI): domain Eukaryota; kingdom Viridiplantae; phylum Streptophyta; class Pinopsida; order Cupressales; family Taxaceae; genus Torreya; species Torreya grandis. The sequence goes on from JARHVA010004153.1 coordinate 1,051,771, forward strand.
TTTATTCCTTTGTGGTCATATGAATCTCAAAGCAAGGGAAAATTGCAAGAGGAGGCCAAGAAGGAGTCTAAGCAACCAATAATGAAGTATAATCCAAGTAAGAAATACAATCCTTACATGCCATGGGAATCATGAAGTGAGCGATAGTTATAGTAAAAATCCAAGGAGGAGTCTAATTAGACAATAATGAAGTATAATCCAAGTAAGAAATGCAAACCCTACATGTTGTGGGAATTGTAAAGTGAGTGACATTTGTAAGAGAAGGCCAAGGAAGAGTCTAAGTAGCTAATAATAAAGTAGAATCCAAGTATGAAATATAAGATGTACATATCTATAATTTTTTTCACACTTTTAATGAATTTTTCCTATCTTTTAAGGGATTCAACTTATTAACATGTTATTTTTTCATCAGACCTTTGCTCGTAGTGTGAAAACTATTTTTATCTTATGTCAAAATCTTTAATATTAGACATAATTTGGTTATCACATGGGATTGCTTATTTCGTAATGAGATCAAAAATATATTTGCATTTGTTTGGGATTGTTTGATTAGTAATGAGATCAATAAGACCTCAAAAATCTTGTGAATGTGTGTTTAGGCATTGATGTGGTGATGAATTTTTTTTTAGAGTCACACACACCTACTTAGGGTTTAGGTTTAGGATTGGTCTGTAGTAGTTCTTATTCATGCTATATGTCATGTCCTCATTTCTTAGATTTATTCATTTAGGCAAGTGTTTGAAATGGATGGACTACCCCTAGTTTCATAGGTTAAAACAAAAATAGTTGTTTTGAAAAACATAGGGTATTCATTGATCACAATCATTATTCCACCTCAAACATATTTGCCTCGTGAATGTGTTTGGGGAAAGGGGTTTAATTTGGTTTTTTCATCATTATTTATTGATTTAAATATGATGTTTAATTATCTAGATATATATAATTTTTATGAAAGAGATAATAGAAATTGTCAGTCAGTTTATACCTATATAGGGATTTTGCCAAAGATTTACTAGTGGAATTATACATAAAGTCTAGGATTCACTAAGATTTTATAGTAAGTTTTAGGGGTCCATTCTTAAAATTATCCCTAGTTTTAGAATTCTCATTTTTTGTATATAAGTTTGATTGTCTACAATGACATAATAATGCCAATGTCTATTTTTTTCTCTAAAAACACTTATGCCAAAGTAATCTATCTCACTTAAATTCAAGAACTTGTATACTTCTGAGGGAAAAGATCAAGTCTCAAACAACATGTTACATGAGTTTGTTGATACTTAAATACATTGGACATGTATGACTGTATTAATGCATGCATATGGTGTTGCTCTCTAAAAACAACAAAAATATGCTAAAGTAATGACTTTGCTTCATACTGAGGATTTGAAAATGCTTAGAGCATTCTTAGACATTTGATGAAAATTTGAAGGAAACACACAGAAAAGTTATTAGAATTAGGGGAAAATATGAATATCACATCATCTTTCATGATACCATATTCTTGTAATCCACTTCCCACTTATTTGCTTTGTCTTTAAATTCTTTATGTGTGCATCTTTAAATCTAACCTCCTTTGTCATGATGTCACCATGTTTTGTCACAATATGCTTGTAATGTATCTATAATAAAATATATATGTATAATATAATTAATATAATACTATTATTTATATAAATATTATACTTTTAATATATGTATACATATTATATTATTACAATATAATATAATATATAAACATAATATATTAGTATATATAAAAGTATACTATATAATAATTATATTAATTAAAATATTTATATAATTATTATAATTAAATAATTTTTTCCTATATAAATATTATGAAATCTTAACTTTATCCTCTATTTATGATCCACATTCAGTGGGTTCACTATCACAACCATCTTATTTGCATGCTACCCACATGGTTCACGATGATCATCTATGTTGGAGACTTTTTTATCATTTCAGTATACCATTCCATGTGTTGCTTACCATTTTTGTAGAAGGAAAACAACAAACCCACTAATGCATATGATGTGGGTCCATTAATATCCCCTCTCTTTCTTGTGCTATAAAAAAAACCTCATTATCCATCGATGAATAAAACATAAATAAGTCTGTAGTTGCTTTTGTAGGTCAATATGAAGCATTATGAGATGTGGTTGATTAAGAATGGTAAAAAAAGAATAGATAAGTTAATGAAAATTTCAAACATTAAAATCCTCAACTGAGATGATGGTTGGAAGTGTAGTGCTTCACTAAAACTAATTATTTGGTTGTTTAAATGGGAGACCAAATTATGTTAAGGTTTACCTTGTGGTTAGCAAGTATCTTAAATGTTAACATGTATGCCTTTAGAAAGATAAATATTTATTCTATTTGCTTGAGATTAAACAAAGTAGAAATTAACCTATATGAGTAAAGCTATTTTTAATCATCCAATCGAGAGGTCTTTTAGTCTTGACAAAATTTATGTGCACTAAGACCTAAAAGGAAGCGATTGAAGGAAACCCTATGAAGTGTCATACTCTAGTCAACATGATTTAAATAAGAAGAAAAGACAAGTTGACCTAATACAAAGATATGTATATAAAAAATTCACCATAAAGAAATCAAATCGAACAAATGACTAAATGACCAAATTCCATTGGACAAATTAGATAGAAAAAGAGACAAAAAATATAAAATTCAAAAAATCAAAAAATTACATCCCCTCCAGCATTCCTTGCACCATCAAGGCATTTAGGTAAATGCTAGTTTAACCTTTGCCAAGTGTCTATGAATATGGGAGAAGTACATTTTTGTCAAAGTCTAGGTCATGAAAATGGGCAAAGTGAACAAATGTATGGAGTTTTAAAGGGTATAGATCCTCCAAAAACTTGTATTGGTCTACAATACCTAAGGTACTTTGAATGGTACCACTAGTGTGGTGGAGGAAGTAAAAGACAAATAAAGTAAGTGTGTCTTAAGAACAAAAATTAGGTACACATTAGAAAGGTTCAAAGGAGACCAAAGAACATGTGTTTTTTGTACCTATTATGTGTTAAAGGCAAAAATCATGGATTGTTAGTACAATGTAAATTTAAATTAAATTTGTTAATTAATTATTTTTTATTTAATTTGATTTTTGGATTAAATTTTATAAAGATTGGTTTTTTAAATTAATTTGATTTAAGTTTTTTTTAAATCTAGCTAATTTATTATTTTTATTAATTCAAAAAAATATTGAATTAAAAAAATTAGCTCAAGTGCAAAACTGCATGGAAATATGTTTTTGCTCATAACTTTAGCCTTAGAGTTTCATTTTCTGAGCCATTAATAATATTTAGAAGTTGATATTGGTGACTTCATGGTGGTATTGGTATCATACAAATAAAATGGAAATTATAAAACATGTCATTTCAATACTTAATTATATTTCTCATAAATGATGAATTTTATTTAATCTTGCTTATTTTCGGTCAAAATGTGATATTTGTTATTTTTTGTAGGGTCAAGCGAGGGAAAAATACCCCCAGTTGGTGAAGAGTAATTTTTTATATTAAAAATATTGTCATACCCATTTAATTTATATAAGTGCACCAAAACACATGGCAAATATTTATTAGTATAGCTCATGCAAAACCAAAGTGACAGTTTTTCATCTATATATTTCAAACTGATACTCCTTTTCACATGTTTCTTGAAAAATTATAAATTTGGTTCTACCATATTAAAAATGTTTTTGTTTTAAAATGGGGAAGGCATAATCCCTAAAACTTACCATCATTTTGCATGGCATAGTTTTATTGTTTGCTCGAGCACAAAGAAAATGTACTGTTCATGACATGTTTACCAATAACCAACTATTACCATAAATTTATTTTGGCTTCTAGGTGCCTAGTGAGACATATTAATTATTTAATACTTGGTAGGTGAAGTTGATCAATGCTTATAATAAACTTTATTTTGGGGGTGGGGTGAGAACCCAAATTGGTTAATGGACTAAATTATTATATATAACTAGTTATTTATTGAGGAAAGAGTTGGTTCATTTTAGCATTTTGCATCTAGATAAAGGATCAAACATTATTTTCCTACATTTCCTTGATTTCATAGGTTTTTTATTTTAATTCTCAATGGGCCATGTTGTTATGCTTACATGATTTGTAACTGGATTGATTATTGTGAACCCAAATTTATGCTTCATGCATATTTTGATTAATTAAAAATTGTGGGTTTTCATTTCCTACACACAAAATATGGTGGTTATGATTTGTTTAGCTCATATTTAACTTCCCCTCAAACTTATGAATCATCTTATATTTGTGGTTACATGTATACTGTCTAAGCTGAAGATTGATTTAATGGGATTTTCTGAATCAACCATTTCAGATATGTCATCATAATAAAATAAACTTTTTATTTCCTCTTTATCTTAATTTTTTTCTTTTTATGAATATTTAATTTAAGGTTAACATATATCTAATTTCACTCTATATTTTCATGTTTATCTCAGTTGGAAACCCCTATTTTTTGTTACTAATGCATTGTTGAATCTATGTGTGTAATGAATGAATGTTAAATCAATTTCACCTTATTTGATAAATTTGAAACCACTTATTTTCTTGGAATTATGTGTTTTATTGTCCCTTGTCTTGCACCTAAAACTCAATTTGGAAAAAAAACTTGCATTACCCATCTCACTTGTTTTGACATGGATTTCAGACTAATAGACCCAAATGAAACCATTTCACATTAACCAACTAGGTTATATAATACACCATGACCAAGTAATATGGACCTTGGGATATTTTGATATCATTTTAGGAGGGGTTGGATGGCTCCCATCCTACCTAAATTGGGTGTGCCAAATAACACATCACCATGAATATCACTTATTTTAGTGTCTATCAGAACTAATATAGGTTTTAGAATGAAATAAAAATGTGTATGCTCTTCCTTTACCACTTTCAAAAATTATTTTCCTAAAACCACCATCATTTTAGAACTGTTGTCCATTTCACTCCTTTATAATTCAATGGAATTGAGGTGAACTTATTTTAATCCTTCATAAGAGTGGAAGTGTTTACTTCCCCATCATGTAAAAATATTCTACCATATTTCCATGGCCTTCATAACATCACTTGACACACATCCATGGGAATAATGTCACCCAACACTTTATTCTTATATGAAAAATTTACCATGCATTGTTAATTTATGAGCACTTGATGGCCTTTATATAACTTTGAAACTTTATATGGGGTAGAATGTACTAGCCTTTTAGCTCAAGTTTCTCCACCATTTATTGAGATAATAAATTATCTATGTTACCATTATCGATGACTACCTTACAACATTTACCTCTTGATTTTAAAATTGTCCATAATAAACTCTTTCTTTTCATATGTTCATTCACTCTATTAGCTAGTTTCAAAAACACTCTTATCATTATAACAACCTCTCCTTATTCTAGCTCTTTTATATGTGTTAGATAAATATGTGTGTTTCTCTTAATTTCCACTTGTTTCTCAATTTGGAAACAAGTAAGAAACTAGTAAAAGGAGTGTGTAAAGGAGTACCTCGTAAAAGTGTGCACGTGATCTAGATGATGATGAGAACTCCACTTTGGCTTGGAAGGAATAACCTATAGATAAGAAAGACACTATAAAAAGGGTTGTTAGATGGATGGTTGATTGGATTTCCTAGCATGAGCTAGATCTAAGAAGTGTATGCTTGCTAAGAGGCTATCAATCCACTATTTATAAAAATTAAGTTGATATGAATGAAAAGAAAGGAAACTTACATTCAATAACATGAAATTAAATGCATGTAATACCAGATGAAAATAAATTTATTATTAAATAAAATGACTAAATATAGATAAAATGGGTCAATACTCATGCTAAGATAGCTGGGGTTAGGTTAAAAAAATATAGGAAGGTTCTATGAACAGGTGAGAACACAAAAAACAAGGTTTGGTAGAGGTAGAGGGACTAAAAATAACTTGTTATTTTGACACAGTGACCATCAGTGGTTGGGGGAACCATCAGTGTTTGGGCTAACCATTGGTGGTTAGGTGACCATTGATGGTCGGGGTGACCATCAGTGGTTGGGTTAACTATTAGTGGTTGCTTGTGAAATTATGGAAATGTTTAGAAAGGGAATTACATATTAAGTAGATGGTCAGGTGAGGGTTGGAATGTGGGTTTGGTTAGAAACAAAAGGATGGGAGATAAGTTTGATCAGGTTAGGGGATTTAGAAATAAATGTTAATAATGAAACAAGTATGAAGTTACCTATAACTTGTTAGATGGCTAATGGAAAGTTGAATAAATTTGTCTAGAGTCATATTACTTTGACCTTAAGAGTAATCTAGATAGAGGTTTAGGTATTTGCTACTACTACTTTCTTGTTGAAGGAATGTTGGACACCTATGTGCAAGAATATTTGATAGCTCAAATGCATATTTGTGGATTTCTAGATCCTTTTCACTTTCTTGTTCTCTCCTTTTATAAGATGAAGTTACTAATTATGTAAGAAGAAGTTGCTAATTAGGATGAAAGAGAAAGTTACTTATTACAATGCTTTAAAGATTATTAGCATCGCATGAGGGAAGTTTCTAAACTATACCATGTTGATCTTGTACATAGCTAGAATTGGCTTTAAAGTAGGTTTGATGACTTGACTATTGACGGTCAAGCTAATCATTAATGGTTAAGATGATTGTTAGTGGTCTAGTGTCTAGATGAAAATGGGTGAAAGTTAGCTAAAAGGAGGTGGATTAAAAGGTTCAGTTAGTAAATTAATAAGTGGGCTAAGTCAACTAGGTGGTCTAATATCTTAAGAGTTAAGTAGGTGTTTACGACATTTTGACATCTAAAACTATGTAGTTTTTGAGTCTCTATATTTTCCCCCTTTTTATTATGCATCTTTGTTTAACAAGATACAAAAAAAATGGATTGTTAGTCAAGGTCTGATTGCCTTGAGTATGGGAGGAGGTGTTCCCCCTCAAACTAGGAGTTGATGGAGTGAAAATGAAATTCAGTTAGGGTTTGATAAATGGTAGATGGTGAGTCATAAAGTAGGTGACACAAAAGGGTTGGGAATTTGAAACACAAACATGCATTCCAAATATGACTAAGTGTGATAGTTAAAATTGTGTAAAGACTAAAGTTGTCAACATTGGTAAAAATAAGGTCAGTTCTAGCGAGATGTATGATAGGGGCAACTAGTCCATTGGTCATAGCTGATCAATTCATTCCTAACAAGTCTACTAAATAGGGTCAGTGTTGTTCATAGGTATCTAGGGTAGGAAGTGCTCCATTGAAACAACACAAATGATCTATTCATGCATGAGGTGGTGTAATTTTCAAAAATTTCAACATGGCAAGGTCAGTTGGTGTGGTCGAAATGACCAAGGCAAAGTCATCACAAAATATGAAAATAGTCTAGGTTAAAATGGCCAATATCAAGGTGGACACAGTCAAGTGGGTGGGTGGGTATCTCTTAAAATGTCATGGTCTAGGCATGGTGGGTTAGTTCCAAAATTGAGCATCTAGGTTGGGTAAAGGGAAGGTGGAAAAAGTTAGGGATCTTAACCATTGATATTTAGGGGTTTACTTAGGTTTAACCATCAATGATCACCCTAATTGTTGATGGTCAAGTAAAACCCTAAAAAATAGGATGGTGAAAAGTTAAAATGAAAATAATTTACACCATTTAACATGTGATTTTTACTCTAGTTGTTTTATGTATTTTTTCATTTTGTCATGTGAGTGTGCTGAGGTGGAAGTGATTAATTAGGTGATCAAGTGTGTGAGTCTTATCAACTGTTGAGTTGATGGAGGGTGGATGAGGATGCGGTCAAGTAGTTAGATGAGGGCTTCAACTATGACATCGATAGTGGAAATAGGTGGGTTGTGTTTTGAATTTGATAGGAGAGTTGAATTTTTTGTGTGGGAGTGGTATTGAGTAGTTATGAATGATTGGGGTAAGGTTGTAAACATGTTTAGATAAAACAATGTCCTAGTGTAGGTTTTATTGAATATAAGAAAATTAATGGGGGAAATGGGGATTGGAAGGGTAGAATAAGTTATTAATAGGGTGTAGAGTAGTCTTATGTAGGTGACTTATAGAAGTTAGGTGTTTTTATAGATGTTGAGAGAGGTTTAGGGTTTGAGTTATGCTACTGATGGTCACACACAATGACCATTGATGGTTCAACTTAACCACTGGTGGTTAAGGTTTGGGGTAAAAGTTCCTGAAGGGACCATTGATGGTTCAATTAACCATTGACAATCGATGTTTTAGGGGTAGGTTGGGCAAAGGTAGTAGAAAAGGTTTTAATGGGGTTAAAGTTTGTAAAGTTGTACAGTAATGTTAAAGGTTATTTAGGGTTTGTTAAAGTGCTTAGGGTTTTAAAAGTTGTGTTTAAATAGGGTGAAGAGGTTGTGAAATGTATGTTATTTGAAGGGTTTAGGGTTTAGGGTTTTGTGTGGTGTAAAGTTAAATGAATGTATAAAAAGTGTGATAAAGTGTGTAAGGTTGTTTAAAGTTAAAAAGTAGTTTTAAGTGGTGAAAAAGGTTGAATGTAGGTGTGACAGGATGAGATATTTTTAAAAAATGATTGGAGGATATAGTCAGTAAAAGAAAGGTTAGGTGAATAAAATAGTGTGTTAGGGTTAGGTGATTGAATAGTAGTTATGTGAAGTATGGTAAGTGGATGATTGATAGTGGTAACAAGGTGGATATGAGGGATTAGATTGGAATAGGGTAAAAAATATATGAATAGATTTGTATTTAGTTTAAGGGGGAAAACTAAATGGGTATGCTAATATTATTATTTTACAAGACTGTGACCAGATTCAGATGAGGGATCAAGTCTCTGAGATATTTACTGAGGTCCATGATGGGATGATGGATGATGAGTAGAGACACATGGAGAATGTTGGCCTAAGGGCCATGAGACATTACCAGTACCTACCATGAGATGTGTCAATGATTGTGACACTCATCAAGAAATAGGATCTAGCCATAAACACATTTGTGTTATCAATTGGAGAGATGACTATCCTCTTAGAGGATATTCAATGGATCACACAACTACCCATTTAGGGGGAGCTAATTTATCACATAAAGAGTGAGGAGAGGGACTACCACATGGATATGATATATGGAGCAGATTAGGTCTAGGCCGGGTATCATAAAAGTGGGATTTGTTATGGGCCACTCTACCATAAGGTTCTGCGGGATAGATGTTTATTGAAAATGATGATGATGGATATGCCCTGATTTGGACTACTAGATTTGATCAATGATCAATTTCCATACCTATTACTAAGGGTGCTAGTGGAGATGCTTTTAGGGAGGACTATGTTTAGTTGGGCCCCAATGTTACTAGTCCATATATAGGGAGCTATGGGCATTCAAAGCATGAAGGTGATATGAGATCAGTGTTGGCTTTGTTTTCCATTATTGGGTGTACAAGCATATATAGGTGGTGAGACCATTAGGGCTACCATGGGATGGCTTTGCATCGATGGACTACAAAGTGGGGTTTAGGGGTAGGTTGTGGTGCCATGGACATAGAGTGGTTCAAACATGCTTTGGAGGGTTTTATGGAGGGTGATGTAGTGTGGAGGCTATATCTAGGATACCTGAGGTGGGCAGGGTATAGCTTTCACACTCTATAACTATAGAGTTGGCACTAGATTTATGGGAAATAGGATGGCTAGATTGAACTTATCTCATTTGACTGAGTTTAGAGGTATTTTGGTCTCATGTAGGGGATTCTACTATATTTTATATGATATAAGAGGGAGGATGTTGAGTTATTTCTCCCATATCCACATCCACAAGATGTTATTTTAGACCATGAAGAGTTATCGATGAGAGTTATGATAGATGATGTAGGTATTGTAGATGGTTATGTAACATGGTACTAAGCCCGATATGTAGTGGCCAATTTTGGATGGGGTGATGAGGGGTAGTAGCCCATGGATGTGGATCTTACTAGGGCATTGACACAAGATGGATAGATAATAGTGGTAGTAGTAGTGGAATAGGCTTAGATTACCAGCTTACAGGGATAGATGGCCACTTTATAGGGTCAAATAATCACCTTATAGGGTCAGGTGGCCACTTTAACTAGAGAGAAAGATTAGGTAAGGATCTCTCTTGGGTTAGTGACATAAGAGAGATATTAACTAAGATAGAGGGTAGGAGTGGACATAGTAGTAACAAGAAGACCACATGACATAGGTCTGGGGACATAATAATTATCCACTATTAAGGAGTTGAGATATTATGAGGTGATAGTGTTGGTGTAGTTGCCACTGGAGATGAGATATGGAGAGTATAAAGCTAGTTTAGTAGGTGTTCTATCTATAAAAACTCCTAGATAGTGAGCCTCAATAATGGGGTAGATAGGGATACCATAGGGGACCACCACTAGATGGTAGTGTAGGTGTAGATGGGGCCAATAGTAGTGGTGCCCCAAGGGCCTGATAAATGAGATTGTATATGTTTTGGATTTTGATGTTGACCTATGTGTCGATGATGTGACATGTATATATATCAAAGAGATTTATGTATCATGATTATATATATTATTTTATTACATGATGATGTATACTATATTAACATGTATGACTAGTATTATGATGTATATGATGATTATGCTGAATGATATTCATGATGATATAGATGATGATGTGTATGATGATGATTATGGATGATTTTATTATCTTATATGATGATGTGATGAGATGTTTGATCTTATGATGAATATTTGAGGTTAGTTTAGGTGATGATGGGTTTATACATAATTGATGATGTGTGTGTTTATAGATTTGAGTATAGACATGTGATTGATGGGTTGATTTTGTTTAGATGATGTTTGCGATTAACAAATAGAATTTCATATGATGATGTGGTTCATAGGAAAAAAAATTATATGATGATGTGGTTCATAGGCTATGTGATAGATGATTTAGTCATGGTTATTGATGTTGTTTAGGATATGATGTGTTTTATGTTTTTTATGATATGATAAATGATTTATTATTCTGATGATAATGATGCTACGATGTGATTGTGACTATTTTATGGTTTTGATGTTTTGTGTATGGATAGGATCTGGTTTATGGACATGATTCATAATGTTATGATTTATATGGATTATGTAATGAGAATGATGTTGTGAATGTTTGGATATGACATGTGGACATAATGAAAGCACATAAAGTAGGTGTAGATAACACACTATATGTAGAAATGATATCAAAATCATGAGACATATGTCCACCTAAACTAATGAATAGAGGGTAAGAAAAGGTAGGATGTGTTCAATGATAAGGGCCTCACAAAACTAAAGTTGGATGGGAGTTAATGAAAATAATCCTTTTGAATGCTTTACATGAGCATTCTTTGATCAAAAAGGAAGGTATCTTGATCACCTTGTATCAAGTAAGCTCATAGTCCCATGATTTCAGAGAGGGTATGAAGGAAAAATAGGTGATAGGTGGATGGTTGAAATGGGTGATATGGTAACCTGATGTGGGTAAGCTTGCCCCTTATATAGGTGACCAAAGAGCATAATAGACAAGTCCATGCCTTAATATAATGTGTATACTAATTAATGTGGGAAGTATACTTATGCCATATATAAAAAGCCAATTATGGCTTACTTTCTTTAATTTAGACATAGGGTTATTTGTTGTTTTTATTTTTTTGATAGGTTGATGAAAATGATTGATTCAGGGAGCTTCAAATAATTATTTTGATAAACTTAACTTAGCCATCCTTCAAAGGAGTATTCTAAAGTTGGATTTTTTTATAGCTATCCTTCAAGGGAGTAGTCTAAAGTTGGAGTAGTCTAAGGACAACTGATCATCTGATTCCATTGAATTAGAGACAAAAAGTATACATGAGAACCATGCCATGGGTAGAGCCATGGTATCCATGCTTAGGATGAGGCTATAATTGTGATGAATAATCACATGGTCTTATGTTGTAATCAATTATGCCTAAGAGGAATATGGATAGGTAGGTGAAGGGAAGTAAAAATCTCATAAACCAAGGGATAAGCTTAAGTTAGACACAAAGGTGAGTTCGATCCTTATTTTAACAATAGAAAGGATGTAAATGCAAAGCATTGAGAGGCTTAGGTTATAGTTTTCCTTTGAGATAAGATAAATGATATGCCCCTGATCCATAGTTATGGGTTATGATGTAAGGTCTAAACAAATTCAAAGCAAATTTACCTCTTTTGTTTTTTTCTATATTAGTTACATGTTGGTTTTATTTAAGGATGAGGTATTCAATATTGAATTCTCATTATTTTAGGTGTTTGTTGTAAGTGTGATTGATTCATTCTTGATAGACACGAAGATGATTAAGCACTATGAGGTGATGTTCATCAAGTAGTTTAAGATGTGTGAGATGTTCCTAGTGATAATCACTCTTAGAAAGGATCTTGTGCAAAGATATATGAAGAGAGGTAATCTAGACTTTGATAGGTAAGACATCTTCTACCCCAAAGACAAGAGAGAAAGGGGTTGCACTTGTAAAGGTTTGAATGCTAGTACGATAGGCCCATAAAGTGAAAGGGATGTGTAAGTGCCAATCCTAACTTGAAGCACTAACTACTTTGGTTCACATTTTATTGAGGATCTTATTAGAGGCTTATACCTACCCATTTTCTTGGGGATGATAGGGTGAGGAAAATATTAACTTTATGCCAAAAGTGTCACAAATAGCTTGAACTTTCTTATTTTTAAAGGATTTTACATTATCAATGATGATCTTATGAGGAACACCAAAGCAATAGATGATATGATGATTGATGAAATTGATAATATTTTTAGCTTTAGTGGAGATAAGAGGGATGCCCTCCACCCACTTGGTGAAATATTTGACATTGGTAATGATGGATTGGTATCATTGTGAATAATGAGGATTGATTTTTGTAATAAGATCAAGACCCCATTACGAGAAGGGCCAATAGTCTTTAGATACTCAAAGGACATGGGCCAGTGCGTGATGTAAATTAGCATGTTGTTAAAATTTGATACACTTTTTTACATAATCACAATAGTCTTGATTGAGGGTGGGATAATAGTATCCAAGGCAAAGGATACATTTAGTGGCAACTAGGCCACGAGAGTGTCCCCCATAGATTTCATCATGTGTTTCCTTGATAGCATGGGAAGCTTCATGACTATGGAGGAAATGGAGAAGGAGTTCATCAAAGCCATTCCTATAAAGGATTCCTCCTAGTATGGTATAATGATAGGTACTTTGAAAAAGTCTCTTTGGGAATTCCTTGAAAGGTTGGGAGGAATAATGCCGAGGTTAAGGTAGTTAAAAGTTTGGTTGTACCAAAAGTCAAAAGGAGGTGCTTCCACACTATAAATGGTAGGAAGGTCAAAACTGATATATGAGGGTGTGATACATCAATGGATGGTGACAAATAGTTTAGGTTCAATAGGTTGAGATGGGATTTGGGAAGATAGGGAAGCCATTGTGTCCATGAATCTATTGGTAGACCAAGGAAATGATTGGATAAGGTAATGATTGAATTATGCTAAGAGTACATCTATGAGTTGTTTTTAATTCAATAAGACATCATTTTTACATTGGTAGGATCCATTGACTTGATTTATGACAAGATGGGAGTCACCAAAAACACTGATCATCTTTATTCCCAGGGCTAAAGTAGTTTGGAGACCTATGACTAGGGCTTCATACTCAACCACATTATTGGTGAATTTGAAGTCAAGTTTAAAGGAAAGGGGAAGAGGTTCAAAATTAAGGGGAATGAGAATAACTCTAGCACCCCCACCATGTTGGCATTTGGATCCATAAAAAAACATGGTCATTTAGTAGGTGGGTTTTTCTTGAAAAAGAGTCATGATGGACTCATCTGGAAAAGCAAGAGAAAGTGGTTGGTTGTCTAGTAGAGGAGCTTCAACCAATTGATCAATGATGAATTTCCATTTAATGGAATTTTGATGAAGGAACTCAAGATCAAACTTAGCTAGGAACATAATCCACTTAACCATATGATAGTTTTGGTATGGTTTAGAGTAATGCACTTGAGTGGGTTGGTGTTAGTGATGAAATAGGTTTTGTGATTAAGAAGGTAGTGATGGAGTCTATAGGCCACAAAGACTAAGGTGAGGCAAAGTTTCTTAATATTAGTAACTAAGTTATATAATCTATAAGTGTGTGTCTAATGTAGTAGATAACTTATTCTTTATTCTGTTCATCATGATGAGCAAGTATTACCCCTAAGGAATGGTCTATGGTGGATATATAAAGGTATAAGGTTGGTCTTCCCTAGGAGGGATGAGCGTAGGTAGAGAGAGAAGGTACTCCTTGATTGAATCAAAGGCTTGTTGATAGTCCTTGGTCCACTTAAAAAAGGTGTCTTTCTTTAAGAGATGGTAAAAGGGTTGACATCTATATGATAACTACGAGATGAAGTGATGAATGGATTGAAGCTTACCCTGAAGGCTATAGAGTTTATTAAGGTTGGTAGGAGGAGGCATCTCCAAGATTGCTCTGACTTTAGTGGGGTCTATTTTTATTCCTCAAAGAGAGATGATAAAACTAAGAAGCTTTCCTGATAAGACCCCAAAAATGCATTTTTTAGGGTTGAGCTTGATATAATAATGGATTAATTAGATGAATATGATTGCAATAATGGCTAGGTGATCCTTGTGATGTTTAGATTTCCCAAGGAGATCATCTACATAGTCCTCTACAATTTTATGGATGAGATCATGAAAAATGTAGGTCATGGCACGTTCATAGGTTGCTTTAACATTATAAAGACCAAAAGGCATGACCCTATAGCAGAAGGTTCCCCATGGGGTGATAAAGGAATTATTATGTTGATTGTTGGGAGTAGTCAAGATCTAATTATATCCCAAAAAACCATCTATGAGAGATAACATCTCGTGGCTAGCTATAAGATCAACAAGTTGCTTGATGTTCAATAAAGGAAAGTCATCCTTTGGTTAAGTGAGGTTGAGGTCATGAAAGTCAATGCAAAATCAAAGGCCCCTTATGGACTTGGAGATGGGAATGATGTTAGAAACCCATTATGGATAGTTAATTGGTTGAATGAAGTCAATAGATAAGAGATGTTGAAGTTCTTCTTTGACAAGAAGGGCTATGAAAGGATGCATCCTATGAAGATTTTGCCACACTGGATTAACCTCAAGATAGGTGACAATGTTGTAGAGGGAAATAGAAGGGTCAATTCTAAGCAAATACTAATAGGACCATGGAAATGTTATATTATGGTCACAAAGGAAAGAAGGGTAATATTGTTGCTCCATGGAATTTAAAGATTGGCTAATTTTGATGGTATGGGGGTCATCTTGAGTACCCAAGTTGACATCAATAGTGGATTCATTCAGCATGGTTTGGTTCTTAAGAGGATGGGATTTATAGATAGAATAATCCTTCACACTAATGTAGGTGAGAATAAAATCATCATCCTGATGTTGGATAGTGTTGATGGTAGGAAAATATCTTTCTATCATTTTAGGATGGATGAGAGGAAGGGTCTTAGTTCGGCTATCCTTTTGATAGGATAGGGGGCCAAACTAATGATATTGATAAAAAAAAGTTAGATGGGATGATATCAAAGTCTTCAGACTTTGAGGGAGATGGTGTTGGTAAGGATGGATCATCTTCATCAATGGTGGTCATGGGTTTTGGTGAGGTTGGTTCTTCTGGTGGTATGAACCCAAGGCTGAATAAATCATTAGGTTTTTGGGTTTTGATTATGGGTAGCTTGTAAATTCCCTGTTCATAAAGGCCCAAGCCAAACCCCTTCCAAGCACACTTATAAATGTAAGCTTTAGTAAAGGATGGTTTGTTGAGATAAGATAAGTTGGAGGTGAATGGTCAGATATGAGATGTAGTGGTAGAAGAGGGAAGTGGCTGATCAAGTCCCCTAGAGATGAAATTTTTTTGATGGTTGGGGAGCCCAAAAGGGATGATAGCTTTGATGTTGGGATCATAAGAAGGGTCATGTTTGAGGTTCCCATACTCTTTTGGAGTAGGGAAAATATCCAAGGCTAAAATATGATACTCCTTAAGGGAGAGACATTAAAACATGGATTCCAAAGGGTCCTCTATGGGAATCAAAGAAGAAGGGATAGATGAGCTAGTTGAAGCTTCATCACTGTTGTGGGTGGGAGTGCTATGGTTTTTGGCTAGTGGTGAGGTAGTATTGATAGTAGTTGATTATGAGGTGGATGAGGGAGGAATAAGAACATAATTAGGCTGATATGTCATATTAAAAGAGGAAAAAGGACTAAGGTTAGCTTTGATGGCAACAACTTGGCCTTCATGCTCAAATTTGACACATTGACATAAGGTAGAAGGGACACATTTCATAACACATATCCAAGGGCATCTGAGTAACACATTGTATTATAAATCACCCTCTATAATGTAAACTAGTTCAAGAATGGTACAAGGTCTCAAGCGGATATAGAGGAAAACTGTTCCCAAGGTAGTGGCCATGGTATCATTGAAGGAGTGAAGGACTGTTGCACTTTTTGACATGATGTTCTTGGGCAGCTAAAGTTGGTCATAAGTATGGGAGGAGATAATGTTGATGCTATCTCCTCAATCAATCATCAACCTTTTGATGCAAGTTTGATTGATGTACATAGTGATGAAGAGGCAAGGATCAAGATCCTCAAAATGAATAGGAGGTATTTCAAAATCTTGGAAGGTGATGAAGGCAAAAATTTGGAGGGCTCTGATAAAGGGTGAAAGAGGTTGAGGGTCATCTAGTTGAACCTCTATATATTGTAGAGATTCTATCAGTTCTTGATGATGGTAAGGTGAGGTGTTGATTAGTTCATAAATTCTCATTTTCACTAGTGTCTAGTGAAGTTATTTAAATACTATCCATTAGATGGATGCAAAAGGGTTAGAGGGGGAGGCACCCATAATAGATACCTTGGGTTTTGGTGGTGGCATAGGTGAAGGTGTAGGTGTTTGGGTTTGATTAGAAGGCTGAGGGGTTGAAGGTTATGTCCAAGGAATGGAGAATTTGGATTTTCCATTATCCTTTTGTTGGGCTCGAGATTAGGTAACCATATGAATAGTGTGGATGGGAGGATTTACCAAGTTTGATGGTTTCTTCAGTTCCTCCTCCTCACTCTTGGGTGAGAGTAGGGGAGTAGGTAAATGTTGGATAGTTTGAGTTGATGCTTAGATTGGTAATGGAGGTAAAAGAGGTTAATCTGATAATAGATCATCCTTGTCATATAGGCTATGAACAAGTGCATAGAGAGATTTGAATTTCTCTGTGTCATGTCTTGATGCCCTATGATAGCACATATCAAGCTATCATTGAACTAGGAGGGTTTGATAATGGAAGGGTAGAATGGTTTGATAGGTGGTAAGTTAATGGAAGAAGTTTGCAACAAGCTTTGTAGGATGGTTGAATAATATTCATTCAAAGGTGTTGGAGGTGATGGGTATATAATTTTAGGGATGGAAGCCTTCTTAGAAGCAATTTTCACCTTAGAAGTTATAGTTAGTGGAATGGTTTTAGTTGGTGGTTGGGATTGGTTGGTTATGGTTGGATTCGAGGTAAATGATTTGAAAGTGGAAAATTTATATGATGAAGGGTTGGATATAGGTGGGAAAGTAGAGGTGGATAGTTTAGTTATGAATGAAGGAGAACTAGATGATTTGGCAGGGGTAGGTGTAGAGAGAAAAAGGGGGATGGTTTACTAGAGGAAGAATAGGTAATTGGGATGGTAGAAGGATGGGGTCCTAAAATAGAAGGTAAGTGGGAAGGAGGTGGTATGAGCCTAGTTTGATGTAGAGGTTTGGGAAAATCTACCTTCTTAATTGGTTTGGTTGGGGGTTTCTTTGGTGGAATAGATGGAGTTAAGTCTAAATTCAAAGAGGGGTGAGTTCGACTAGGTGTGGGAATAATTCTTAGATTCTTGATAGGTTTGGTGAGAGAGGCATAAGGATATTTGGCTATGTTAGATGGAGGTAGTTGGGATGGGTCACCTATGGTTTTGGAGGAAGAGGTGTTTGATGAAGAGGTAATAATGGGTTTAAGTGTAGATTCAAGTGAGGTTGAGGATTCAAATTTGTGTTGTTAAGGGAGCCTAAGATGATGCCAAAAGGTGGCTCTATCAAAGCTAGGTTGAGAAGTGAACTCTAGATTTTGAACTAGTCTAGAAAAGGGCTTGTAGATGGGTTTGGTTCCTTGGTCATTGATTTCAATAATTAAGCCCTTAAGTGGAGAAGATGGAATGGTTCCTCCATCCTTGCTTTTGATGGAAGGTTCCAAAATTTATGATTGGGTGGATAAGGTAACCTTCTCTTGTGGGATGGTTTCAAAGGAGGGAATGGATGGTTATATGATGGGGGAGGTAGGTGTAGTGTCCTCAAGTGAAGGAATAAAAATGGTTGCTTCCTTTATTTGAGTGTTCAAAGGAATAGAGGGTAGTTATACCACTTCAATGGTTGGAATGGAGGAAGAAGAAATGGCTAAAGAAAAGGTTGTCTCCTTTGGTGTTTCCATCAAAGGAGAGGTGGATATAGCTAAGGGCTCATTAGGTGAGGTGAGAGTGGTGGTTGATTCCTTCATTTGGTTTTTAAAAGGAATGGAAGGTGAGTCCACTATTTTTATGAGTGAAATGGAGGGAGAGGTGGTTGAGGTGATGACCTCAATAATTGGCTCATTAATAATAACATTGATTGTATGTACTAATTCACTAAATTTTGAATCTATTTGCTGTTTAAGGAGAGATAGAGATGAAGGGTAGGGATTAGAGACAAGAGAAAACATAGATTGGTTACACACCATATCTAGATGATTTTGAGAAATCCTCTTTGGATAGGGAGGACTACTTATGAATAAGAAAGCACTACCACCAAAAATATTTGTTAGTAGATATATGAGTGGGATACCAAGCTACGTGTTTATTCCTAAAAGTGTCAAACTTCATTAGGGATGATAGTCCACTTTTTGAAATAAAATGGTAATGAATAACAAAATGAAAGAAAGAGTAAGAGAGAGATATTCATATCATTCTTGCAGTTTGAGTGCAACAGAGAGTGACACAGTGTAGGTAATGTGAGTTATTTATGTTTTTAGAGGTTTTTTAGGTAGGATTATGGAATTTAGTGGAAATACACAATCATCAAAATTTATTAGGCTATTGATGTTGGTAAGGAGATATGACCAATGTTGGTAGGGGTAGTAGGTTCTCAAGAGGTTGTAGGAAACTTTTTTGAGCTAGGAGGTAGATGTTGGTCAGGTTTGTGAGGTTGGGAAGAGTCATAAGGGAGTGGGTAAGACTCATTTGGGTCTAAATAGAGGGTTGGTATGTTTTAATTAGAGGGAAATAAGTGAAGGATTTTTACAACTCCTTCATAGGGAGAGTCAGGATGTTTCATAAAATGATAAATAGTATAACATAAAGTAATTGTAAAATGACTATTTAAATGAATTACAAAACACTGAGATATACTTAGTTGGTGAAATGGATGAACCATGAGTACTAGATAGATGGCTCTAATGAGGCATGTTGAATCAATACATGAATAGAAAATAAAAGTGTGTGATGTTAGTTCAGAAGAATCCAAGCTCTATGTAGTATATCAATTCCTAATCTGGACTAATTTGTACAGAGTAATGATAAGCCTAGATGTATAGAGTTGAATGCCAAAGCCTTTACATGAATGATTTATTTTTTTGATTTCTACTGACCTAAATATTAGCTTGGAATTTGGCTTAATTAATCAATGTCCATGATCCCACTGACATCGATCAAGGGTTGACTGATGTCGATGGCATGAGAATAGGTAAAAGGGCTATTTTTAGCCTATGTTTTGTTCCTTCACTTGCCAAGTGTGGTATACATTAGAAAATGGTAGAAATGTGAGGTTAAGAAGAATGTAGTTAGTTAGGAATTTATGTTAGAGGTGAGAAAAAATCATGGGTAATTAGGATTAGGGGACTAAGTCTTGAGGTGACTTAGAGGGTAAGAATTAGTCTTAGGATGAGGTGGCCAGGTAAGGTGGCATAAGTAGTTTTTAATTAAATTAATTAAATATTTCTAAATTAATTAAATGTGTGTGAGGTGAAAACATGGGTTATAGAGTCTAATTATTAAAAGGGGATCGAGGGGGGTTTTGACATAGGGAGTTACGCATGTGTGTGATGTAATTTTGGTGTTTACATTTTCCCCTTTTTGTCATGTAATTTATACTAACAAGTTTCAAGATAAAAATAGGATTTGGATACTCCAAGTATGGAATGAGGTATCTACCCTCAAAATGGGAACTGATGGAGGAGAATCTAGAATCAATTACCAGTTTGATAAGGAGTTAATTGGGTGGGTGGATGTTGAGTGAGAGCATGGTAACATCACTACTTGCATGTATACTACTATGAGCTATAATCAACATAATCAATAATAGCTAAAGGCAAGGAGGAATCATATAGAAATAACCAAATCATAGCTTGTAAGTGATAGTTGATAAGGTTAAAATGATTAAAGTTGTAGCTTTAATGGTTCATGTGTTTTAGGTATTTGATGTAAGAAGTGCTCCTAGTAAACACAAAACTTTGTAGGTGATAAGACTAGCTTGGTCATGAACCAAAACACCTAATAGACATGTGTGTGTATAATAGCCAACTATAATGAGGTAGCATAAGTGGTCAAGACAAGCAATGCAAGGTTGGTTCAAAAGGGTCAATGGTCGAGGAGATATTCATGATCTCTAGTCAGAGTCATCATGGCTGGAGATTTAAGTGATCTCTAAGGTTGGTTGTCATGGTTAGGGAGATATACATGATCTAAAAGTTACCCCATACTTAGGGTGTGATCCAAAGAGTGGTGGTTGGGGTTAAAAACTCTAATTTTAAGGTTGTCAATGTCAGTTATGTCATTGATGTTGATAGGAAGTATTACTGACATCAATATCTTATGTTAAGACTACCGATGTTGGTGGGAAATCAAATCTAATAAAAAGGGGTTTGGTGGCCCAACAAAACTCATTTATGACAATTGATTAGAGAAAAAGAGTTTTGAGTGTTGTGGGGCATAGGATAGCTCTAGCCTATCTTTTTGTGGTGAGTTGGAGAGAGATAAGTGGTTGAGAATAATGTGTGAGAGTGAGGGTTGGATTGAACACTTGGTGGGCTATGATGTGACTAATAGAGTGTTAGTGTGGGTAAAGATGGTAGAGGTATGAGGGGACCCCACTAGAGGTGCCCCACCACAAGTGTCAGCCATTCTAGCTTGGAGGAGACAAAGAGATGAGGTAGGATACTCTTTGAGTTTAATTTTAATTTAAGGTAGTTAATTTGTTATTTAGGCTAATGTTAAATGTTTGGCAAGAGAGTGAAATTATAGGGGTAGTAAATGGGGTAAGGGTAGGTTTGGGTAAATTTAGGAGGGGTTGGGGGTAGTTTTTAGCAAAAAACCTAAATTTTGGAGGTGGGTTGTTCGACTCTAGGGTCAAACTAGTCACTGATGTCGATGAGGCTCATAAGTGTTGGATGACAACTGACACTGATGTTAGCTAACTCCTAGTTTCAATATCAGCATATAAGACTGATGTCAATCATAAGAAAAACCCCAAATAGGAATAAAATGCCAATTTTGGATCCCTAATTGAGTTATTCATCAAGCCTAATAGCCAAGCTAGCCTCAAAAGACCTTGTGTCGACTGAGTGCTACTTACATAGCCTGAGTGAGGGCCTCAAGCTAATGTATTTTTCCCAGTGCATAGGGAAAAATGGTGAGGTATGGTTAAATTTTTTTTAAGACATGTGGTTAGGAAAAGGGAGGTTGAAATAGGTCATAGGACTTAGGGCTTAAAAGATAGGTCATGGGGTTGAGGGTGTGAGATATAGGCTATGGGGCCTAGAGTTTAAGATATAGGCTATGGGGTCTAGAGTTGAAAGATAGGTAGTTAGGCCTAGGGTTTAGAAATAGGAAATTAGGCCTAGGGTTTAGAGATAGGTAGTTGGGCCTAAGGTTTAGAGATATGCAATTAGGCATATGATTTAGGTGGGTTAACAAGTTAGATAGCTAGGTGGGTATATGGCTGATCTAACCTTAGAAGAATCCATGCTGACTGAGTGCTACCTACACAGTTTGAATGAGGGCCTCAAGCCAATGTAGTTCTCCCAGAGAGAAGGGAAAAAATGGTAGAGGTTTATATTGTAAAGTATGTGACTTGAGGTTTGTGTATATGAATGCAAGCTAGATAGGAGTTGACATTATGAGATCAACTATCTATGCTACTAATGAGGATGAGGAGGGATGTCACCATGGATGAGTGGGAACACATGTCAACTATAGGGTTATGAGGAGTGTGATGATATTTCCAAGTTACACGTGATGTTAGCTTGATGATAGCTTTGATAGAGAGGTGGGATCGCACCACCAACACTCTCTATTTGCCTATTAGAGAGTTGACAGTAACGTAGGAGGACATATACAAGATTTTATGGTTGTCACTCTAGGGTGAGTAGATCTTCTCATGTTCAAGAGAGGAGCATGATATTCACATGGCTACATTATTTGGGGAGTATGTCAGTGAGGCGACCTATCATTCAATGAGTTTTGCATATTAGCTATTGTACACTATTGATGAGGAATAACATGGCCTGATTATCTTGATGATGATATGAATTATAGTATATGCACGTTCATACACATATGAGTAGAGATTTTTGATTGTGTTGATAGGTGTGTTAGCGCAGATGGTTGAGCAGTGGATAGTGTATGCATGGGGTCCATAGTTTATCACAGAATTATACAAAGAGTTGTGGGGTTTAAGGCTATGATAATGGTATAGTTTATGTGTTGAGAATTTACTCCATTATTGGGAATATGAACACATCTTGGTGACATGGCCATTGAAGCTACCCACCATGATTTTAGCTAGTTTTAGGGTCAAGTTCAGATGGTGGATAGAGGGTATGGCCCAAACATGAGTAGATGCCATAGTGTAAGACATTGATTATTATAGGCACATGATAGATGGATTTATTCCCATTAATATTTTGTGGAGGCCCTACTTGACATACCCTACATTTAGAGGACAAGCAGAGTAACTTATTGGTTTATAGAACACATTATGGGTTATAGGGAGATGAGCTAGAGAGTTAGAGATGATACATACGACACAAGTCAGGAGATAGTTTGGCTTATTATAGGAAGTACCTCCTACCTTTCCTCTATATAGGAGGGATGATATAGAGGCAACCCTACCTTTTCCCCAAGAGATAGATGGGTCAAATTTTGAAGAGCTACTAGAAGGCTTGAGTGTGCTAGATCCTAGATACACAACTTATCTTGCATGGTTGATAGGTACATCCCATGGTTCAGGTTAGGAGGCCACCACCAGATTTAGAGGGAGTCATGTGAGAGAGAGGGAGAGAGAGAGAGAGAGAGAGAGAGAGAGAGAGAGAGAGAGAGAGAGAGAGAGAGAGAGAGAGAGAGAGAGAGAGAGAGAGAGAGAGAGAGAGATGCAATGGTATAGGCTTGAGATGTAGCATAGGCATAGGCTTTGGTCTTACAAGGGTAGGTTATGACATTGTAGGGATAAGTCAGGGCATTACAGGGCCATGTTACTACACTAATAGTAGAGAGAGATAGTTTGAGAGTAGTAGGACATGTTACTCCTCTTCCACCATAAGGACCAGTACAAGGTCCTATAGTAGGTTTGATGGGTCTATCATAGACTATATCTATAGTGAAGTACAACACAACTTTAGATGAGATTGCATAATATGAGAGAGCCATCAGGGAGTTCCCATAGATTTAGAGGTATTATGAGGCTAGAGAGTAGGAGAGATTAGTGACATGTGCCATAGCTTCTAGCTCACATAGACATAGACAGGTAGAGAGTGGTGATGATACTAATACTTCATGACCATGACTATAGCCTTGAGTATTCTGAGGGCTAGATGATATTTTTGATGTTGTTATATATGTTGTATATACACTAGCCTAAAAATTGAATATGAGAGATGTAATTTTTTTGAGACAGATGATACTGATATGATTCATGGATTATATTCATATTCAATATATATATATATATATATATATATATATATATATATATATATATATATATATATATATATGAGAGTTTGTTATTTTTAGATGTGTTTATGCGATGGTGATGATGTTGAAGCTATTATAATGATGTGGTTGTTTATGTTATGTTAATGTTGAGCATGTTAGTTGAGTTATACTATTATTTCCCATATGTGTGATGGTATATGCACAGTTGATTGGTTAGCTTCATCTTAGCATTTTTCCATATTTGTGATGGTGTATGCTTAAAATGAATGGGTTGGGTATGTTTTTTTATTTCAGCATTTTTCCATATTTGTGATGGTGTATGCTTAAAATAAATGGCATAGGCTTGATAATTTTCCTATTTATTGTTTTTTAGAGAAACTATGGTTGCATGTTTGGTGTATTTCACATGGGATTATATGAAATGAATTAATGGGAAATGGTTTGTTAGTTTTAATATGGTTTTGGATAGTTATTTTAGTATCTTTGCTTGAGATGGATATGTGAGTGATAATATTTGTTAAACACATAACTCTAAGAATCAATAAAAATTGGTAGAAATGTGAGAAGGTGATTAAATCTTGTTGTGTGATATGATCTCAGAAGAGAAATCAACATGTGATTAGGATGGGAAAGAAAGAGGCATGATGCTCACGTATTGGGAAAGACCATAATCACAACATAAATAGGCTCAAGAGTATGAGCTTATTTCATGCTTTGCATCATTTGACCATTTATTTGTCAGAAAAGTGTCATACTCACCTTGTGTCAAGTGAGTTAAAAGTCCCTTGAAAGAGTATGTGGGGAAAAAGGTAAAATGAATGAGAGTGTTTGGGTAGCATAACCTTCTTAGTGGGGATGTTATACCCCTTCTATGGGTGACCCGAAAGGTACTATGGGCAAGTCCATGACTTAGTTTTTTTTTGTGTGAAAGTTGATCAATACGGGAAGCCTTCAATGGGATTTTGTTTATGTTGAGGTCATATGAAGCTGATAAATACAAGAAGCTTCTAAGTCATTATTTCCCTTGATAAAAAAGCTTGGAGTATTTATCCTTCAAGGGAGTGGTCTAAGCTTTTGTTTTTGATTTTTAATAGCTGTCCTTCAAGGGAGTAGTCTACGTTGAGAATCATGACTTGAGAGATTATAACTTGTCTATGTATCCCATTTTTTTAAATACTTTAGTCATGGATAGGACTATAGATTATTTGAGGTTTTTTACTTTGAGGGAAAAACCATATCACTTTTTAGGTTAACTAAGTGTGTAGAATAAGGTTTAAGAGGAATTGAGATGAATGTAATAGGGTTGCTCAAGGGATGAACTCAAGTTAAACACGAGGTGAAGAATCACTTGATTAACAAAAGAATGGTCATAGGTGAAAAGCATTTAAAGGCTTAGCTTTTGGCCTTCCTTCGAGAGAAGACAAGCGATAAGTTCCTGAGCCATACTTGTGAGTTATGATGTAGGGTCCAAGCCAATTAAGAGTAAACTTACCTAATTTTTTTCCCATATTCATCACATGTTGATTTTACTTTAAAACTAGATCTCTGATATTGAAATCTCACTCCTTGAGCTTTATTCTATAAACATGTTTGATACTCAATAGATTTAGAGGTGGTTGAGGGCTATGAGACAACATTCATCAAGTAACTCAAGTTGAGCGAAACATTCTTGGAAAAAGTCATTGTTAGTAAGTATTTCTTATAGAGAGATGTGAAGAGAAGGAATCTGGACCTCAAGAGGTAAAATATCTTTCATCCCATAGAGTAAGGAAAAATGTGTAGCACCTGTAGGGGTTAAAATTATAGTGTGGTAAGCCCATAAAGCAAAGGGAATGTGTGTGTGGCAATCCTTACCAGTATCATTAACTACCTTCATGAGGATTTTGGTTAAAGTTTTGTTAGAAGCCCTTACCCGTCCATTTGCTTGTGGATAGTATGGTAATGAGAAGCTTAATTTAATTCCAAAAGTGTCATAAAGCTTTTGGATAGTCTTAATTTTGAAAGATTTTCCATTATATATTATAATTTTATGGGGGACACCAAAATGATAGATGATGTGATGGTTGATAAAGTCAAAAATTTTGGCAGCCTTAATGGAAATGAGAGGAATGGCCTTGACCCACTTGGTGAAGTATTCAGTAGCAGTAATGATGGAATAGTGACAAAGATATGAATGAGGGTTAATCTCACCAATTAGATCCAAACCCCATTGGGAGAAGGGCCACAAGTATTTGGTGACTTGTAAGGCATGGCTTGGAACATGAAGGAGGTTAGCGTGTTGTTGACATTTGATGCAATACTAAATGTAATCACTAAAGTCTTGATGGAGTGTTGGCTAATAGTATCCAAGTCAAAGGATACATTTGGTAACTATGTTACCTTTGAAATATCCACCACAAATCCCATCATGGACTTCCTTAATGGTGAAGGGGATCTTAGTACTAGTGAGGCATCTAAGGAGGAGACCATCAATAACTCACTTGTAGAGAAGTCCCCCTAGCATAGTGTAATGAGTGACACATTTCATGAAGGCACGTCTCCCATTATTGGAGAGATTAGAAGAGGTAATAGAAAAGGAGAGGTAATTCATGAGTTGCTTGTACCATAAGTCATGTGGGTTGTGTGTTACATTGCCTATAAAAAAGATGTTAGTTGATACATAAGAGGGAAATGTTAAGTGATGTATAGTGACATATATTTTTGAGGAAGAGGGTGAAGAGGGTATATGTGAATCAAGAGAAGCCATTATGTTAGAATTTTTTTTTTGTAGATCAAGGAATAGTTTGTAAGAGGTAGGAGTTAAATGATTCTAATAGTGCATCTACATGATGTTTATATCATTGCAAAATTTCATTTTTGCATAGGTAGGAACCATTAACCTAATTAACCACTAGCTGGGAGTCATAAAAAATGCTTATTGATTTAACACCCAAGAAAATAGCCATTTGAAGCCCTAAAATCAAAGCTTCAATTTCAGCCATATTGTTAGTACATTCAAAATCTAGTTTAAATGACAAAGGCATAAGCTCATCATCAAGAGGGATAAAGATGATCCCTGCACCCCCACTGTGTTGACATTTAGACCCATCAAAGAACATCATAATTTGATAGGAGATGTCATTGATTAAGAGCATTGTGATAGATTCATAAAGTAATTCAAGGTTTGATGGCTGGTTATCAAGTAAAGAGGTGGTAGCTAACTGGTCAACAATCATTTTCCCCTTGATAGACTTTTGTTGAATAAATTACAAGTCAAATTCAGCAAGGAGCATGAGACATTGACTTACACATTGGTTGTGATATGGCTTGGATTTAATATATTTGAGGGGATTAGTATAGGTGATGATGTAGGTTTTTTGATTTAAGAGGTAATGGTGGAGCTTGGAAGCTGTAAAGACCAATATGAGATAAAGCTTTTTGGTATGTGTATATCAAGTTTTATAACCAATAAGTGTTTAGATTATGGAGTAAACCACTTATTCTTGATGATGATCATCCTAATGTGAAATCATAACACCCAGAGAATGGTCTATTGTAGAGATGTAAAGGTAGAAAGGATAGTTTTCCTTATGTGGAATAAGAACTGATGGGGAAAGGAGATACCATTTGAGTGCATCAAAGGCTTCATGGTAATCTATATTTTAATGAAACGAGACATATTTTTTGAGGATATGGTGAAAGGATTGGCAATGATCTGATAACTAAGAGATGATGCAGTGGATTGATTGAAGGTTGCCTTGTAGGCTACAAATTTGTTTGATATTAGTATGTGAAGGCATGTCTAGTATTGTTCAAACCTTAGTAGGGTCGACTTCAATACCATATATAGAAATAATAAAGCTTAAGAGCTTATTGGAAAGGATACCAAAGATGCATTTCTTTGGGTTTAGTTGAATTTTATATTGGAGGAGATGAGTGAATATGATTTTGAGAATCACCAAGTGATCTTGGTGAAGTTTAGACTTTCTAAGTAAGTCATCCATGTAGTTTTCCATAATTTTGTGTAAGAGATCATGGAAAATGTAAGTCATGGCACATTAGTAGGTGGCACCAACATTCTTCAGACCAAAGGGCATGACTTGATAATAGAAAGTCCCCCATGGGGTAATGAAATTTGTCTTGTGTTGATCCTCAAGAGTAACCAAGATTTGATTGTAATCAGAGAACCCATCCAAAAGTGATAAAATCTCATGGTTGTTTGTTAGATTAACAAGTTAGTTGATACTTCGCAAAGGGAATTTATCCTTTGGACAAGTGAGGTTTAGGTCATGGTAGTTGGTGCAAATGCAGATTCCCCCTGTCACTTTTGTGATAGGAATAATATTGGAAACCCATTTTGGGTAGTCGATGGGTTGAATAAAGTTAACAGAAAGGAGGCATTGGAGCTCTTATTTGACAAGGAGAGAAATATGAAGATGCATTTTATGAAGCTTTTGGTTAATAATTTTATCATCTCGGTTGGTGACAATGTTATGGGTGATGATAGAGGGGTTAATACCAGGCATGTCATTATAAGACCAAGTGAAAGCTTTGCTATGGTCATTAAGAAATGTGGCATAATTAGCTTGATTAGAGGAGTCTAAATATTGGCCAATCTTAAGGATGTGGGGGTTATCGTGAGAGTGAAAATTGATGTCAATGATTGATTTATTTAACATAGCTTGTGTTTTGGATGGGAGTGATAATTGGATATAAGAATCATATGTACCCATGTATGTGAGAATAGCACCAACATTTTGACATTGGATAGTGTTGATAGTGGGAGAGTCTTCATCAATCATTTAAGGATGAATGAGAGGAAAGGACCTTGTTTCCTTACCCTGATGATAGGTGAGGGGCCCCAAATGGATGGCATTTATTGAAAAAAAATTAGGAGGTATAGATACCTCTGATTTGGTAGGTGATGGTGGAGGAGAGGATGGAGAAGGAGAGACTGGATCTTTGATAACAAGTATATGAGAAGCTTTGATGAGTTTAGTTGGTTCATCAAAACGCACTCCATGCCACTTTTTGGCATTTTCAATGGTTTTGTTGGTGGGATATTCAATAGGCATATGAACACCCTGATCATAATGACCCAAACCAAATCCTTTCTAGGCACACCTATAAATATATGTGTGAGTTAAGCTAGGTTTGCCCAAGAAAGAGAAGTGATAGGTAAATGGTTGTGGTGAAGAGGATGGATTGTCGATAGTGGGAAATCAATAAATTCTTCCATATGTGAAATTAGTTAGAAGGTTAGGGGAACCATATAGAATGGCCATCTAAATACATGGATCATAATTGGGGTGCATATGAAGCTTTCCATACTCTTGTGGAGTATGGAACATGTCGAGTGTCAAAAAATGATATTATTTGAGTGATAGATGCTTGAAATTTTCCTCCATGGGGTCTTTGTCAGGAATTTGTGTTGCCAGTATCTGTATAATTGGGGTAGTGGAGCTTGTGGAAGCTTCAAAAGTATAATGTAGATGAGATTATGTCTTTAATGGAATTATAACATCATTGGCATTATAATTCATGTTGCATGTTTTGAAAGGAGGTGGGTCGACGAGAATAACATGCACTTGCCCATTGTGCTCAAACTTGACACAACGGTGTATATTCAAGGGCACACATGCCATAACACGTATTCAAGGTTGTCCAAGTAGTATGTTTTATTGAAACTCTCCTTCTATAATGTATAATAGATCAATAATTGTGTGGGGACCTACATAGATATGTAAGATAATAATGCCCACCATAGTAGCTATGGTATCGTTAAAAGAATGGAGTATCGCATCGATTTGAGACATGAAATTGTTAGGAAGGGCTAGTTGTTTTTAAACATGGGTGGAGATAATATTAATACTATCTCTTCCATCGATCATGACTCTTTTAACATGAGTTTGATCGATATATGTGGTGATAAAAAGGGTAGAATCCTTATCTTTAGGGTGTTGAAGTGGTATTTTTGAATCACTGAAGGGAATCAAGAAGATGGTGTTAAGAGAGATGACAAAAGCTACAAGAGGCTTAGGATCATCAAGTTATACCTCAACCACCTGAAAAGAACTAATTAAATATTAATGATGTTGGGATGAGTTTTGGATTAACTCATATAAGGACATTTTCATAGGGGTTTGGTGAAGCTGTTCCACCATCGAGTTTTGAATAACTTCTGAAGATGTTGGTTCTGGGACACCTAGGATGGAAATATTGGGATTTAGAGGAGTGTCTTTTGAGAAGGGATGAGCCCAAGGGGAAATGACCTCATGGTCATATTAATCATGTTGATCTAAAACATAGGTAAAGGAGGTGACAAAGGAGGTATGATAATATCTTTGGGTTTGAATTCAGGTGGAATGGTATGAGGCATTGTGGATGCCATGGGTGAAATAGTAGGAAGGTTAATAGGAGTATCAACAAAGAGAGTGTCAATATCAAAGTATTGTTGAATGACTGTTGTGAGAGATTTACAACTCTTAGTATCATGTCTAGGTGAATGATGATATAGACACACTTGTGTGTCATTGAACCGAGATGGCTTCAGTCTAAGAGGGTTATAAGGCTTAATGGGAGGAAGAGTTATTGTGGAGTATTACAATAACTAGCATAGGAAAAATATCTGAGAGCCTATGAGTGGGCTAGCACTTGTTGTTATAATATGAGTAGACACCTTATTTGGTTTAGGAGACATGGGGGCGATTTTGCATGGCACATTTTTAGGTGGTGGTGGAGCCACATGTTTTGTTGACACTTTCTTCATGGTAGGTGTTGTGGTGGAAAATGTGAAAGGCCTACTAGGTAGCAGAGGTAGTAGTGTAGGTAACTTATCCTTTGGTTTTTCTTGGATCAGAAATACCCCAACTAAAGTAGAGGGATGTGG
This sequence comes from Torreya grandis, assembly GCA_037957365.1. Lineage (NCBI taxonomy): Eukaryota > Viridiplantae > Streptophyta > Pinopsida > Cupressales > Taxaceae > Torreya > Torreya grandis. The sequence continues at coordinate 1,082,740 of JARHVA010004153.1, forward strand.
TCCCAAAATTGAAGGCAAAGTTGAGGGTAGAAGAGGGAAATTGGTGAGATCTAGGAAGCTTAACATTCTTTCTTATTTTAGGCCATAGAACTCCAACTTGTGGTTGGACAACTAGATCTAATTTCACTTGTGGATGAATTATATTAGTGATTGGGTGAATGCCTAAAGATATGATCTACTTTAATGTGGCAAACACCTATGAGGGTGAGGGATCTAACGTAGAAGGATGAGATTTTGGTGATTTCAGTGAAGAAGCTTTGACTTTGTCAAAGACCTTGGGGTAAAGGCTAGTGAGAGGATTGGTGGTAGAGGATGACACTTGTTGTTTAGGATAAGGAGTTGTAAGTTAGTCCCAAAATGCTGCATGATCTAGCTTCATGGAGTCAATAAATTATAGATTTCCCACTAACCATGATAAGAGTTTAGATGAAGTTGACATAGGCATTATGGTTGCTTATTTATAAGGCTTAGATGATTGAGAAATAGGGAAATTTTTTACCTCTATTACCTTAGACCAAAGATGAGAAAGAGCCATAACAGGGTCTTCTTCAATAGAGATAGGAAAAGATGCATGGTCTTCCATGGGTGGGGGAGAGGTAGGTGAAGAAGGCTCCTCAAGGGGGTAGAGCATAGGTATAATTTCTCCCTCAACATGTGGGAAAGGAATAGGTAAATTATGATCTTCCATAGGTAAAATAAGTGCTGAAATTGGTTGAATTGGAGTAGGCACAAAAGGTATCTCATCTAATGTAGGGGTAGATAACACTAGATCCTCTAGGTGTGAAAGAGGAGTGGATGGGGTACTACCTTCCATCAATGAAGGAAAGGTAGGTGAAGAAGGTTCCTCAAGAGGGTATAAAACATGAATGATGTTCTCCTCAACATGTAGTTGAGAAATAAGTAATGTGTGGTCCTCAAGTGGTAAGAGGATAGGTAAAATGGGTGCAAAAGGAATTGACAATATAGGCTCCTCTTGTGGCAAAAGGAGAGGTAAAGGAGGCCCTTCCTCACATGGGAGTGGAATGGGTGAAGTAGGCTCTTCTATCTGAGGAGGAATGATGGGAAAAAAAACTCCATTGATTTTGGGGGGGGAGTAGGTAAAATGGGTACCTCCTATTGTGGTAGAGGTTGGACTGGAGGTAAATGAAAGACCATATTGACCGTATGAATATTATGATCACATGAGTTATTAGTCATGGTTTGAATAATATTTTGATTAGGTTAATGGTAAGGAAAAGGATATTTAAACACATAAATATTTTGATTAGCAGATACATTAGGGTTATCCAAGACAAGATCACCCCTATCAAGCATGTATTGAACAATGTTCTTGAGTGTTTTGCAATTATTAAAATTATGGCCTTTGAATTGATGGTAACCACAAAACTCATCCTCCTTATACCAAGTAGGAATAGGATGGGAGGGATAAAACTATATAGGAGGCTTGATTTGAGTAAGGGTTATGGATCCCTGTTTCAATAATTTTTCCAAAATGGAATAATATGTCTCCCCAATGAGAGTGTATCATCTTTGTTCGTACCATTGTTGGAATTGCTTGGTCAGATTTTGTGAGGTCAAGGAATTAGTTTGGTTTATGATTATGGAAGAAGATGATTTAACAACCACCACATTGGTAGAGCGTTTATATTTTTGGTTAGAAGGAGAAGGTTGAGAATAAGATTCATTTGATTTAGAATTGGTGTTCTTACTATAAAACTTGACTTTGTCTTCATCTATAGCCTGGATCTCAAGTTTCCATGCCATTGTAAAGGCTTCATAAAATGTGGGGAATGTTTGTACTCAGAGTGTGGATGAAATGTGCTTAGCACATGCCCTCGAGAAGAGCTCAATAATCTCAGGTTGGGGAAAAGAGAAGGAAAGTTTATTGATTAAGCCTCTCTAGTGAGTGATAAAATCTATGATACACTCATCATCAAATTGTTTAATAGAATAAAGGTCCATAATAGAAACCTTTTTAGAAATGTTGATGGTCTAGGAATAATTTTGTGAGTTGGGTAACTGAGAAAAGGGAGTGCTAAGTTATAGAGCTATAACAATCTAGGGAAGCACTCGAAAGAGACATAGGGAAGGTACAAAGTAGTAATGCATCATCATTTCCTATTAAATAACAAGCATGTTTAAATGCTTGAAAATGCTATTGTGGGTCCTCTTTACTCTAGAAGTGAGTAAATTTGGGGAATTACTATTATCTTGGATAAGGGTGAATAGGCATAAAAGGATGGATGGGCTCATTGCATATTTGGTCATAAGATAAAACATTATTTGAACCTAATACAAATGTCTCTAGACTAAAAATCTTGTCCATCAACATTCTAATGAGGTCTGGAGGAGGATTATTTTGGGAGATACCCCTTAAGTTATAAGGATCCTGATAAGAAGTAGAGGTAGCATATGACATGGCTTTCTATGGTATTGCTGACATAACATAGGGGTAGTGAGTCATATGCTAGGGGGAAAAAAATGAAAGGGGCTTGTCTCACTAGGTTAGAGACAATGCTTTGGTTGAATGTTTTTAGTGTAGGTTGGGTTGTTGACATGGTTATACTGGGTGAAGGGTGAGTCATATCTCATGTAATTATAGGTATGAAATTAGATAAGATGGGTACCACCAAATTATGAAATGAGGTTAGACTTGACTAAATTGCTTGTGGTTGTGAAGGTAGGGAAGTCACAACATGGGTTAGGTGGGACTGGGTAGTTGGTGATGCTAAACTTTGGACATTGTTTATGGTTGGGTTACTTGTTGAATTGGTAGTTTGAGTAACCATTGGGAACATAGTGAAGATAGCTAAAACTGAAGTTGTTTCCATCAGAGAAGTTGGCATACCATATAGTGGGTCACCCAAAGAATTGTGGGTTTGGCTCATGGCAAGGTAATGCTGAAGGGCTGCCACATTGTGATCAAGAAATCTAGAGAAATATTGATCTCCCTCAGGCACAATGGGAATTTGGTTGGGTCTGGGAGTATGCTCTATATCTGAAGTATGCTCCATGAAAAAATTGGTAACAAGAGGGGAAGGTGAAAGTGATTTCTGACTTGCGTAATCAACAAGAATTTTTGTTTGGCTTCACATCAATAGCATGCAAGAAGTATAAATAGTCTTAAAACTCTATATTAGTGACAGAGTGTGGAAAAACTAGGTTTGGGTCCAGGTAGGTAGGTTTTTTTAGCTTGCTATTTTGAGCAAACTAAAAATAACCAAATTACATAGTCATCGATGTTGGTCACTTGACCGATGTTGGTAGGTCAAATTCTATCGACATCAATGGATTTAACTGATGTTGGTGACTGTGGAGTCCTAGGAGATGAAAAATCTAACATTTTAAAAACTCAAAGGAAAAATCTAGGCAAAATAGAGGATGCAAGAGGTCTGTATAAGGAGGATGAACTCTCAAAAAACTTGATATAATAGGTTATACAACTTGAGTATTAGGAATAGTGTCAATTTTGTAATTTAATTGAAAAACATCCTTATCAACTCAAAAATATAGAAGGTAATAGAAAAGTAGAAAAAGAACATATAGGCACTAATTATTAACTCCTAGAGATTAATTTTAGTTTTGTGTTGGCTTATGCCTTAATTAGATAGTGAGATGAGAGTTTGGTTATCGAAGGTATTAGAAAGTAATCTAAAGCTGGTTTTAGGCTAGTTTTGGTGCTCAAGAGGAAATTTGTGTTAGACTAGGTACATGGCTTGTTATAGGGGATTACTCCCCACATTTCATAGATTTGAAGCCAAGCCAAGCCACTTAGCCAAAATATACCTTCTATTTAGAGTTTATACTTTTCTAGAGAATGGAGTGGGTTCTCCCCTTGGTGGTGAAATCCAAGTAGGATAGCCGGGTAGGGTAAGGTGATCCACCAGGTGATGAAATCCCAATGGACCTTATATCAGGTGAGTTTTGATGTTTGTTCTTATGAGTGTGATATTTTATTGTAACATTAGTTTACTATGATTCATTCATAGTGCTTGTAGTTAACTAAGTGAGATAAATATGCAGCAAGCAAACAATGAAGTGCAATGAGTTTTAAACCCAAATCTGAAGTGTTTTGATTTAAATGAAAGAAAAAATGAAATAGGAGAAGAGAATGAATTTAAATATCCTAATGTGCATACAAGAAAGATATAATAAGATATTCTTTTTAACTTGAAATAAAAAAAATGATAAGTTTCTTTTAGAGGCAAAAGAAAGGGAAGAGTGACAAGGAAGAAGAAATTTTAGTTTATTACCTTTAAATAGAAAAGAAAATGTTGAATATCTCATTTTGAGGAAAAAGAGAAGGAGAAAGTGCAAAGAATGAAAATTTCACTATAATGCACCTATATGAATGCTTAAAACAAGAAATGAACCCAAGGAAAACTCTAGGGTCCCACTAGGCATGCCAGAAATGTTTCACTAAATTTTGAATCTATTTGATGTTTAAGAGAAACAAAGATGAAGGGTAGGGATTAGAGTTTAGAGAGAACCCAGATTGGGTACACGTTGTATCCAAAAAATGTTGAGATCTCCTCTTTGGCTAAGGAGGACTACCTATGAATAAGAAAACACTACCACTAAAAATATTTTTTTGTAGATAAATGAGTGGGCTGCCAAGCTACACACTTGTTCTTGGAAGTGTCAAACTTCCTTAGGGAAGCCAATCCACTTTTTGAAACAAAATGGTAATGATGAACAAAATGAAATAAAGTGTAAGAGAGAGATATTCATACCATTCTTGCAGTCCAAATGTAACAAAGAGTAACACAATACATGTAATGTGAGCTAATTGTGTTTTTGGAGGTTGTTTAGGCAAGCTTAGAGAAGTTGGTAGAAATACATAGTCACCAATGTTAGTTAGGCTGCCAATTTTGGTAAGGAGATATGACCAATGTAAATAGGGGCATTAGGTCCTTAAAAGGTTCCAGGATACTTTTATTATCTAAGAGGTAGATGTCAGTCAGGTTTGTGAGGTTAGGAAGAGTTGTAAGGGAGTGGGTAAGACTTAGGTGGGTCTACATAGAATATTGGTATGTTTGAAGCAGAGGGAAATAGGTGAAGGAGTTTTAAAACTCCTTCACAGGGAGAGTTAGGATGTTTATAAAATGATAAATAGTCTAATGTAAAGTAATTGTAAAATGATTGTTTAAAGGAATTACAAAACATAGAGATATACTTAGCTAGTGAAATGGATGAACTATGAGTTCTAGATAGATGGCTCTGATGAGGCATGTTGAAGCAATATGTGAACAGAAAAGATAAGCATGTGCTATCAATTTAGAAGAATCTAATCTCTATGTAGTATATCAATTCTTAATCTGGAATGATTTATGTAGAGTAATGGTAAGCTTGGATGTAGAAAGTTGAATGCCAAATCCTATATGTGAGTGATTTATTTTTTTGATTTCTACTAACTTGAATATTGGCTTAAGTAATTGAAGTCGATGATCCCACCAACATCAACCAAGGGTTGACTAATGTTGATGACATGAGAATAGGTAAAAGGGATACTTTTAGCTTATTTTTTATTCCTTCTCTTGCCAAGTGTGGTATCCATTATAAAACGATAGAAATGCGAGGTTAAGAAGAATGTAGTTAGTTAGAAATTTATGTTAGGGATGATAACAAGTCATGGGTAGTTAGGATTAAGGGACTAAATCTTGAGGTGACTTAGAGGGTAAGAATTAGTCTTAGGATGAGATGGCTAGGTAAGGTGGCATAAGTATTTTTTAATTAAAATAATTAAATATTTTTAAATTAATTAAATGTGTGAGGGGTAAAAACATGAGTTAAGAAGGAAAATTATTAAAATGGGATTGAGGGGGGTTTCAACATACAGAGTTACACATGTGTGTGATATAATTTTGGTGTCTACATGTGCCTCATGAGAGTGAAATAATTCTGATTTGTTGTCATGGTGATGGGTAGAAGGAGCATGCTTGGGCAAAGGTTTGCGGAAGATGTCAAGGGATTGATTAGGAGGTGCATTGGGATTATCAAATGCAATTTTCTTACTATCAATTTTGTCCATTAACATCTTAACCAAATCTATTTAAGGTTTGGGAAGCTACATAATTAGGTGGTAAGCTTTGTTGAGGTTGGGTGGCAACAATGTATGGATAAGTGATAGAGGGTGTTGAAGAAGCCATATATTGGTAAGCAGTCACAGGAGGTTGGGATGATGCCACATAAGGGTTGATTGGCACAAATAGTTGGTTGGAAGGTGTTATATATCTTTGTGGGTTAGAAACATATTGATAGGATGTCATAGGTGCTTGTTTGGGGGCTGATATGGGTTGATTTAGAGGTATGCTTGGGTTTTTGGTTGGTGGATGGTGGTATAGACATATATTGGGTTGGAGGTATAAAAGTGTTAGTTGATTTTTGGTGGGTGATAACTCTAGTGCTAATAGGTGAAAGTGTTTAAGGTATGGAAAGTACCAAAATATGAAGTGGAGTATAAATTGGTGAGTTGGTTGAACTAAGGGGAATGGTAGAAATATGGGTAGAAGATACCCCCACGGTAGAAGGAGTATAGGTAACAATAGGTAAAGTTGATCCAATGTTGGAGGTATTGGTTGGGGTAGTAGGTGTTTGGTTATTGGTTGGGATGTTGGATGGAGTTTGGGGAGTGGTAGTAAGTGATATATTGGAAGAAGAGGCTTGGGTGAGTATAGGTTGGGTTGAGGTGGCACCCACAAGAAGATGGGGAGGCATACCATAGAGAGGATCAATAGGAGGAACCAAATCAAAATGGGTACAGTTAGATAAGGTGTTTTGATAATGTTGAAGAACCATGGGGTTATTATTAAAGAAGGTAGTAAAATTTGGTTCACCCTCAATAACAATTAGAGGCTTGGTAGGAAGGGGAGAGAAATGAGGGAAACCCTCAACATCAAAAGTATACTCCATGGAGGAAGAAGAAGGTTATTTTTGGTTGGTTTGATTCTTTAATTGGGCCTGGTAGGAAGGGGAGAGAAATGAGGGGAACCCTCAACATCAAAAGTATACTCCATGGAGGAAGAAGAAGAAGGTTGTTGTTGGTTGGTTTGAATCTTTAATTGTTGTCTAGTAAAAACCATGAGAGGAATAAAAAATAAATAATAAAACTCACAAATCAAACACAAATCAAGCCAAAAGAAAAGATCTCAAGGAAATCAAACATACACTAAAGTGTGTTTAACAACTTAGGATTATTTTAAAATCACTTTTAGCTTATGCCTTAGAAAGTGTGAGGAAGAAATTTGGTTTGTAGATCGGGTACTAAAGAGGAAATCTAAGGTTGGTTTCAGGTTGTGTTTAGGTGCTCAAGAGAGAAAATATGTATAAATCTTTAGTACATGACTTGATATTGGGGCCTACCCCCTCACTTCACACACCACAATGATAAGGGTGTTTGGTGCTTAGCCAAAATATACTGAATTTTAGAGTTTATACTTAAATAGAGAGCTGAGTTGGTTCTCCCCTTAGTAATGACCTCCAAGTAGGATTATTGAGAAAGGGTAAGGTTTACTGCTAGGTGATGAAATCCTAGTTAGGCCTTATCTCAAGTATGTTTTGATGTGTTGATTGATTATGTGGTTTGGATAAGTGTGTGATAGCAAGAGTGAAAACTATGATTAATTACTTTGCCTTTAAGTTACTAGATGAACTAAAATAAGCAAGTAATTAATGTATGCAAAAGTTTTATTTTAAGCCCAAAAGAAATTTAGATTTCATTAGATGAGCATATAATAAAGGAAGAAAAAGGGATGCGAGGTTCCATTGGGCATGCCAAAATGTTTTTCTTAACTTTTGATTATTTCTTAATTTGGAAGCAAGTAAGAAACTAGTAAAAGGGGTGTGTAAAGGAACACCTAGTAAAAGTGTGCATGTGATCCAAAAGATGATGAGAACTCCTCTTTAACTTGGAAGGAATAACCTGCAGATGAGAAAGACACTAGAAAAGGGGTTGTTAGATGGATGGTTGAGTGGACTACCTAGTGTGAGCTATATCTAAAAAGCGTATGATTGCTAGGAAGCTATCAATCCACTATTTATAACAATTAAGTTGATATAAATGAAAAGAAATAAAACTTTCATTCAATAGCATGAAATTAAATGCATGTAATACCATATGAAAGTAAATTACTTATTAAAGAAAATGACTAAATATAGTAAAAGTAGGTTCATACTCATAATAATATAATTGGGGTTAGGTTCAATAAATCTAAGAAGGTTTTATGAATAGGAAAGAACATAAAAAAAAAAGGTTTGGTGGAGGTAGAGGGACTAAAACTAACTTGCTATTATTTTGACACAATGATCATTGGAGGTTGGGGGAACCATCGATCATTGGGTTAACTGTCGGTGGTTGGTTGACCAATGATGGTTGGGGTGACTATCGATGGTTGGGCTAACCATCAGTGGTTGTCTATGAAATTTTAGAAATATTTAGAAAGGGAATTATAGATTGGGTAGATGGTTAGGTGAGGGTTAGAATGTGGGTTTGGTTAGAAACAAAAGGTTGGGAGATAAGTTTGATCAGGTCAGGGGATTTAGAAATGAAATATAATAAAGAAACAAGTATGAAGTTATTTATAACTTGTTAGATGGTTGATGGAAAGCTAAAGCAATTTGGCCAGAGTGATAGTACTTTAACCTTGAGAGAAATTTGAATAAAGGTTTAGGTCTCTATTGTTACTACTTACTTGTTGAAGGAATGTTAGACACCTGTGTGTAATAATATTTGATAGATCAGATGTAGATTTATAGATTTTTGTATCCTTTTCACTTCCTACTTCTCCATTTTAGAGGATGAAGTTAATAATTGTGTAGGAGGAAGTTGCTAATCAGGATGGAAGATAAAGATACTTATTACGATGCTTTAAATCTTGTTAGCATTGCATGAGGGAAGTTGATAAATTATGCCATGCTGATCTCGTACATAGATAGAATTGGCTTTAAATTAGGTTTGATGACCTGATCATCGATGGTCAAGCTAACCATTGATGATTAAGATGACCATTGGTGATCAAGTGTCTAGAGGAAAATGGGTGGAATTAAGTTAAAAGGATATGGATTAAAAGGTTCAACTAGTAAATTAATAAATGGGTTAAGTCAACTAGATAATCCACTAGATTTAGGGTCGGGTAGGGGTTCAAGGCATTTCGACATCTAAAACTATGTAGTTTTCAAGTGTCTACAATGTGTTATTTCTTCATTTCTTTTATTATTATTTTAAGTTGTTTTTGGATACTCATAAGTTATTTTTATAGCATATTTATTTCATCAAAATAAATTACTCATAAGGCCTCTTCCTCTTCCTCTTATGAATGATCCTCTTCCCCTCAAAGAGTAGCCTCTTCATCTAGTATTCTAATTTTTATTTTGGGAGCTAGTTGTTTATCCATCATGAATTTCTTTCCTCTACCACCACTACTCTATCCTCTTCCTCTTGAGGATCTCTCTCGACCTCTAGAGTTCATTTATTGTCTTCTTAAAAAACATTTTTTTCCTTCAATACACATTAATATGTTTCTTATAAAATTCTCAAGTTAAGAAAATTGATCTCTTTTTGAATAGTAATACACAACCCATTCACATATTTGGCCACCTTTTATAGGTTATATTCTAAATGTACAACTCTTATATTTAGCCTATAAATCTTTTCAGTATATTCATTAATGTTCATATCTTTTTCTTCTAGGATTTATAATTTCCTAAAAAAACTTATCTAATAGTCTAAAGGCAAGAATTTAGCCTTTAATTTCATCATCATTCTATCTCATGACTTAAATTTATCCTTATCTTTATGTTATCTTCAATCTACATATGAACCCACCATAAATTCACTCATATACAAAATATGTTTCCATATTAGTGATCTAATTTATAAACTCTTCAACATTCAAGCTTATATAGTAGTAAGGTGTATCTAACTTTTATCTGATTCCAAGCTTTAAAATAGCTCTAAAAATATACTTTCAAGTTTTTTATCTATGTCTTGCTATTTAAACTCTTGAAATTACACTTATTACTCATCACTCACATTTTCAATATGAATTCCTTTTCTTTGTGTTGTCTACATTGCATATAATCTTTCTTGGATTCCTCACATCATATCTAATAGGTTTGGAACTCTAAGTGATCTTAGTCTTGCACCTCTTCCAAAAAGATTACCTCTGTGTGCCATTGCTTCACCCAATTATAATATTCTCTTTCAAAACTTTATAATAACTCAACTAGAGTCTCTATACACATAATCCAATGAGAAAAAACCTTGTTTTGTACCAATTGATGTAGGTAGGAGTTAGAAATAGAAAATTAATGGTTTCATTACTCCTAATAGTGATTCTCTCACTCACTAACTCTCAAAGACACAACATAAGACACACATAGAGATAGAGAGTTTATTTATTAAATTTGAGACAAAATTACAATCATAGACAATTTATTTGGATCACAATGTTTACATTACCCTTGCAAGCCTAAAGATATACATTTTACTATGATATCTCTATATTTTATTCTCTCTATGGGATATTATTGTCAATATGACAAATATTTTTTGATCTCTCTTCTCATTTTATGTTTTTAGAAATAAAATCCATTTTATTTATTTCCCTGAGATCTTCTCATATTCCTACTCATCAACCATCTTGAATTATCCATTGAATTATGTCTGATTCCAAGGGAATTTTTTTAATATGACCATGTGGTTGAGTTAACCATCTCATGACCATAACAAACTTAAATATGTCATCGAGATCTTTCCAACAAGACCCAAAATGACCCATTTTATGTGTTCTCATGAAAATTTTGGTTTCTTGAAGATCTCTTTATCATTTAATTTCATTTTGATTACAATTGAGAATTATGTCCATATGGATCATGGGATTGTGCAATGTGGTGTGATCTCAAGGTCTCTACAAAATGGGCTCAAAGTTGTTTATGATATCATTTCATCCTTTATAAACTCATGGACTACATTAAGTCCAAAATATATTTGGTCACACATCTATATTTTTGTATAATGTAGTTCCTGTTTAGTTCATAAACCCATGGATATTTAAATCCCCTTGAAGGATCATCATGCATCTTCTTGAGGATTGTGGCCTTTGTGTTGAATGTTATTGTGACCTTTAAGAACAAGTTGTTATTGTGACATCTATCACCTCTATGGACTCATACAATTTGTCAATTATTTATTGTCACTTTGGAATCCATGGGGATTATTTGAGGACACATATATATTTTGAATTACAATAAAACTAAGGATCCCATGACATCTACTTGAGAACTTTATGGGGTAGCAAACCTATTAGAGTATCTAATACACTTAAGAATACTAGTAGGTATAATTTGTACTATGTTGGTTTATAAATTTAAAACATTTAGATGATAATGGGTGGCCATTATGAAACTTAGATGATATACATATATGATATTCCATGGCCTCCATTGGACTTATTAAGCCACAAAAAAGAAACTTGAATATAAAGACACACACACACACACACACACACACACACACACACACACACACACACACACACACACACACACACACACACACACACACACACACACACACACACACACACACACACACACACACACACACACACACACACACACACAGACAGAGACACACACACTCGTGCATGTGCGCGTGCCCACGCATGCGTGCGTACATACATATATTTATATTAAAATTATTTTTTGTGGCTTAATAAGTCCAATGGAGGCCATGCAATATCATATATGTATATTATCTAAGTTTTATGGTGGCCGCACATTATATGACCATTAAAAGGAAACATAGAATTACGAAAGTAAATGTGATCCTTGAGATATTAAAATTTAAACTAAGAATAAATATTGAAAATACTCAAACTATCCTCCTATATTTATGGGTGATGCAAAATTGACACCTAGGGTAAACAAAATTCACCTTGAGATTCTACTAAAAATCTTGTTGAGAAATACTTGATTGATCTTCCATGTTTAGTAACTTCAAATTAATTCATCCAAGTTACCTTTTTATCTCCTTAGTCATTCCATTTCACCAAGTACTTATTGCCTCTCATCTCCTTATAAATTTGTGTGTCCATAATGGATTCTATTGTTTCCTTTTTCTTCACTGGTAATTGCTCTTCCCACCTAATGTTTGGAGAATTCATGCTAAAATTCTCATCATTTATTTTCCCCACCATGTATGGGTATAAATCATACACATTAAATAATGGAGATATATCCACTCGTACTAACTCAATTTCATAAGCGTTGATGATAATTTTTCAAGGTTTATTTTTATTCCATTTGAGATTTTTATATTCATATTTTGAAAACATCTCCTTATGCAGATGTGCCAATACTAAGTCCTAACTTCAAAATTATATTCCATTCTCCTCTAATCAGCATGTTATTTATATTTTATACCACTTTCCTCTAGTCTCCATTTTACCTCCATATGCATGTCATGCATAACTTGTGTATATTTGTCACCTTCAACACTTATTTTACTTTAATCAATTATGATTCTTAATTCACACACATCTCTTAAGATACTACAATACACAATTGGAAAGGACTCATAACTATGATTCATTTGGATTAATTATTATAAGTAATTTTAGCTTGGGCCAACACCAAACCCATTGTTTGGGTTTATTTCCACCCAAACATCTCAAAAAATTACTAAGATTGTGGTTCAAAATTTTCATTTACACATCTGTTTGAGTGTGATAAGTTGAAATAAAGTCTAATGTTGTGCTCAGTTTCTACCACAATGTCCAAAAAAGTTTGAATATCTATTTAACAAAATACTCTGTGGAAACTGATGCAATCTCACAACTTTGTTGAAAAATAAGTTAACAATATTTGTGGCATCATTAGTTCTCTTGCATGTTATAAACCATGCCATCTTAGAAAATATGTCTACAATAAAAAAAATGGATTCATTACCTCTCATAGTTCTTAGTAACCCAATAAGGAAATCCATCTGTAATGAATTCCATGATATGTCTAGAATAGGTATTGGCTGTTATAACCCAATATTATGGATTTTTTTCCTTTTGCATGCTAGTAAGTTTTGTACCTTTTCATTAATTTATTAACTTCCATACTCAATTTTGGCCAATAATACATATCACTCAATTGTGACAAATTTTTATCATAACCAAATTATTTATCCATGCCTTTGATATGTTTCTCTTTCAATAGGTTCTCCCTCATAGAAGCTTTAGGTATGCATAATATCTTCCCATTAAATAACAACCCATCTTGAATCATTTACTCCAACCATGAATTTGTATCCATTTTTATGGGATCTCTACATGTATTCCATGTATCCCAAAAATCTTAATCATACTCATAAAATTCCATCATTAACTCAAAGCCAATGAGTTTAAATATGAGGTCATTCAAAACAAGATCTTGCCTAGTTTAGGAATCTAAAACCTTATTAGATTTCCCACTTCTATGATTAAAAAAAAAGGAATACCTCTAAATAAATTCTACCTATTTCATATGCATGTGATTTAGCTTACCTTGAATGCTTATAAACTATAGGGATTAGAAATCAGTGTATAAAACAAATTATTTTGTCTACAAATAATGCCTTTAACTCTTAAGTGCTTGTGCTATTACATAAAATTAATGATTAAAAACTAAATATTTTATTTTTTATTCATTCAAATTTTCATTAAAATATGCAATAGACTTATGCTATTGAATCAATATTTCTCCAATGGTCTTTCTACTTTCATCATAATCCACTCTAACCACCTTCTTAAAATCATATAATACCAACCCTATGTTTACTATTATCCTCTTCTTCAAGATCTAAAATCTATGTTCTATTGCATTTGTCTAATGAAAATTATTTTTATCTCCCTTCATAGTTTCAATGATGGGAGCACATATACCACTAAATTTTATAATAAAATTTTAGTATAAACTTGTTAAACCATGAAAACTCCTAGGTTAAAACATGATTTCTGTTAAATGCCACTCCATAATTACATTCACCTTTTGAGGGTCCATCCTTAACCCTTCACTTGAGATAAAAAAATCCCAAATACAGTATCTCTTATTTCATAATTCTACATTTATTAGAGTTAACTAACAACTTTTATTCATTCAATTTTTTCAAGAACACTCTAAAATGCTTCAAATGTCCATCTTTTGAATGACTCAAAATTATAATATCATCCAAATAAAAAACCAAAAACTTACATTTGAATGGCTTCAATACCACATTTATGAGCCTCATGAATGTACTTGGAGCATTTTTAACTTGAATGGCATAACTGGTTACTTATATAACCCATAATTGTCTTGTATGTGGTTTTACATTCATTACCTTCTCTTATTCAAATTTAATGATACCTACTCTTTAAATCTATCTTTTTCAAGTATCTAGTTCTACTTAAACAATTCATTAAATTATCCATTACTGGTAATGGAAACTTTTAATTGAAGGTGGTCTTGTTTATTTAAATTGAATCTATACACATCCTCCATTCTCTTCCTTTCTTAGTTGTTAATACACTTGGATCTACACATGGGATCAAACTCTTCCTGATCAAGCCTTTATTTAACAACTTTTACACCTATATTTTCATCTCTTCATTTTCCATTAAGGTCAATAAATAATATACCTTATTTTTAAAGCTCATTCTCAATGCTATATCTATATTATGGATGATGCTTCTCATGGGTGGTAATCTATCAAGAAAATTATTTTTCACAACATCAACATATTATTCCAATAAATTCTGAATTTAAGTGGGAATATAAATTAATTTAATGTTTTCCATGATTGATATACTTTTTTCAATAAAAATAAAACATATATTTTCTTTCTTTACCATTTAAAAAAATTATTTTCCTAAAACCATCATCACCTTAGAAGTGTTGTCCACTTCTCTCATTTATCTTTCAATCGACTCAAGATGAACTTATTTCCATCCTTCACAAGAGTATATGAGTTTTTTCTTCCATCATGCACAATTTTTCTATCATACTACCATGGATTTCTTAATAACATATGACACACATCCATGGAAATAATGTCACATACAAATTTATCCTTATATGAACCAATTTGAAAATTTACCATGCTTTGTTCATTTACCAACACTTGATGACATTTGAGAAACCATGAAACTTTGTATGGGGTAGGGTGTTCTAACCTTTCCAATCCAATTATCTCCACCATTTATTGAGACACCAAATTATCTATGTTTCCACTATCAATGACTACATTATAGCATTTACTTCTTGATTTAGAAATAGTTTGGAATATATTATTTCTTTGCATAGGCTCATTCACTTCCTTTGATGTTTCAACATCACTCTTTTAATCATAATATCCTCTCCTTGTTATATCTCTTTCTTCATCACCATGAGAAATATGTGTTATTACTTTAGTTATCTTGCAACTATTATGGTTTCTTTTGGACACTCATAAGCCCTATATATAACATATGTATTGCATCCAAATAACTTACCTATAAAACTTATTCATATTCCTTTTCCAAAGGATCATCTTCCTCTAAAAGAGTATCCTCTTCCTTTAATTTCTAAATTAATATTATGGGAGATGATTGCTTATCCATCAAGATTTTTTTGTATTTTTACTCTACTATTTAACCCTCTTCCTCTTAAGGACCTCACTCTACCTCTAAAGTTCATTTTTTGGTCTTACTAAGAACTTGTATTCTTCCTTATATGCAAATTGATAGTATTATTCTATAATTCTTAGGTTAATCAAACATATATCATATTGAACATTAATACACATCCCATTAACATATCTAGATACCTTCTCTTGGTCATCTTATACATTTACAAATCTTATAGTGAGCCTATAAAACTTCTCAGTATATTATTTAATGATAATATCCATGTGTCTCATATAAAATTTCATAAACAAACTCAAATGAAAACTAAATGGAAATAATTTATACTTAAATTTCATTACCATTATATCCCATGCCTTTACTTTCTCCTTACCTTTAATTTTTTCTCAGTATGCACATGATCCCACCATAAATATGCATGAAATTTTAACTTTGTGCAAGAATAAAATTAATTTCTTGGGTTTATCCATTCGCTTAGTCAAAATATTTCTCCATCTTCATGATCTAATCTATAAGATCTTTAGGCTTCAATATTCCACTATAGCAAGGTGTATCTAGCCTTGACGTTCTACAATTTTTTTTTAATAAACATGAGAAATACACTTTCAACTTCATTCTCCAAATCTTCCTCTTAGAATTATTGAAATCACACTTCATCATCACCACTCACATATTCAACATGAATTTCTCTTCTTTGTTTTGTATCCATTGAATCCAATCTTGCTTGGATTCTAATCATCATCTTTGCTAGGTCGAAAAATCTAGGTTCTCTTGCTATTGCACCTCTTATAATGAGATTACCTATGTGTTACATTTATTCATCCAATTACAAACTTCTCTTTCAAAATTTTATAATAATTCAACTAAAGTCCCTACACACACAACATAATGAGCACAAACCTTGATTTGATACTAATTTATGTAGGTAAGAGGTAAAGGGGGAAAATTAATGGTTGTTTCACTCCCAAATAGTGATTTTCTCACTCTCTAATAATTATTCTCTCACTTAATAACTCTCAAAGATGTAACACAAGATGCACATGGATAAAAAGACTTTAATTGTTAAATTTGAGACAAAATTACATTCATAAACAAAATTTTGGGTCACAGTGTTCACATTACCCTTGAAATCTTGAAGCTTTGCATTTTGCTATGGGATTTATATTTTTTATTATTTTATGCATTTCTCTCTTAAATATTTTTACTCTTTCCTAATCTCTTTCCTTTATTTTTTTGAAAAAAATTCCCCTTTTAATTATTTTCCTTAGATCTTATCATTTTCCCTCTCATCATCCTTCTCATATTTTCCCTCAAGATATCCATGGTTCCTATGGAATTTGATGTAATAATGACCATGTGATTGAGTTAACTATCTCATGTATGTAACCAACTAAAATCTCTCATCAATATTTATCTAATGAAACACAAAACACCCCATTTGGTGCATTCTCATGAAAATGGTGGCCGCTTGAATATATCTTTTTGTTTCCTTTCACTATGATTAAAATTGAAATTTTTTACTATAGGGATCATGGGATTCTACCACATTGTGTGATCTTGGGGTCTCTACATAACTAGATCAAAGTTTCTCCTATGATATATTCATCGTACATGGACTCATGGAAAGTATCAAGTTCAAAATATAATCAGTCACATGTTTGTATTTGTGAATAATGTGGACTTTATTTAGTTTTTATACCCATGGAATATTTAAATTATTTTTTATTATTATCATACATCCACATGAGGATTGTGGCCTCCATGTTGAATTTTATAGTGATCTCCAAGAACAAGCTATAAATGTGACACCTATCACATTCAGAGATTCACAAACTCTATGAATACTTTAAGATCACTATGGACTCCATGGTAATTATCTGAGGTCAAATATCCCTATAAAATTACAATGAAACTAAGGATCCAATGATCTTCACTTAGTAACTCCATGTGGAAAATATATTAGACTATATAATCTACTTAAAAATATTATTAGGTTCAATATGGACTCAATTGGATTATATATTAATTATGAACACTTAGAGGATAATGTGGTGAAAACATGAAACTTATATAATAAACATATATTATATTGCATGACCTCCACTAGAATTTATAATCTGTGGGGGACACCAAAATAAAATGTGAATACAAAGAAATATATAAATGTGTGACCACCATTAAAAGTAAACTTAGAGTTAAAAAATAAATATGATCCCTGAGATCTCAATGTGGCCCTAAAACCCTTATTGAAAATCCTTAAAATCTCCTACTATATTTATGGGTGGTGTAAGATTTCCCATACACCTTAAATGATTATACATCACTGTGAGAAATAGTGACTATCAAGGATTATATTCATAAATTCCATATCCTATCATTATGTGTGGATGACATCACAAAGGACAACCTAAATGACCCATTATTTGGTAGGATCAAGAACAACATCAAACTCAATGTTCACATGTTTAATCAAATTTTAGTATTAGATTCGACCATGGTCTTTGCATGTGGGTAAGAGGAAATATATTTGGTCAAAAAATGACATCATTATTAGAGGAGAACACTTTATTTAAATAAAATTATTCCCTTAGCCTACCATATTTCCTCCTCAAAAAAATTAAAGAGAAACAATCCAAAGGGTAATGTTATAATTATGACAACAAATACACAAAAGGAAAAAATGTGTTTAGAAGAAATAACTTTACATTGAAGGTTTTAATAAAGAAGATAAGGATGATGAAGTAACATGAAAGGTTGAGGATGTGCTAGAGGATGAATAAGAAGATACCCAAAAAACATTCTTGTTCCATGAACTTTGAGTATTAACACTCAATAAACCCTCAAGGTCATAAGTTTCCTAGTTTCCTTATGTTTTATGTGTGCTCTTTACTTATTTTGTATATTATGTATTATATTCTTATTTATGTGCGCTTAGTGCTCTATTTTATGTGTATATTGTATATGTGATGTTTATTTTATTTTATTTATTTGTTTATTCTATGTGTGATGTGCTTAATATATGATCTATGTGTGTTATTTTTTAACCCTAAAATATAGATATGGGGGAATCTATGGTTAAATTGGGAAGAGATAACATAGGTAATAAGGATGGTAGACTATCTCTAAAGCAAGCCAATTGTTTGTGAAACTCAGATAAAAAACATGTATTGAATTTATTATGATGAGATGATAAATATAGAAAGTGTAACTATGCTAGATATTTCAATGATAAAAAATAAAACACTTAATTGATTTTGATGCTAATATAGATCTGGATCTAGAACAGGAAGAAATTTGACTAGATATTGATTATGGAACAGTCACCTAATTGTATAAATTATACCTCTATAGCTATAGACACTTTCATCAACCTAGGATGGTTGAATTTATGCTAATATATAATTTAGACACAAGTGTTCAATATGGAATACCTACTTAAACTAGATGTAACCACCTAAATGCTTCTAGGTTCACTCTGGTGCATTCAAATTTGGGTCATGGATTGTCACTCATTGTTAAATAGTAAAATCCTACCTATAAATCTTCATAGTGGCTATGGAAAAAATGTGTTAATGGGCACACAGTATCAATCTACTCCAAATACCCCTCTATTAATGAGTGTTTCTTACATAACCAATACTTCAAAAAGGGCCTCAAACTTATGTAGTTATCCTCTACATGTTGGATTGTGTGTGAGTCATGCAATTTATAATAAGTAAGTAAAATAGTGGCATATCTTATAACTTAGAAAATATAGCTATTGCATTACTCCTTTAGTAATTCAAACTTGTAGATGTGTTATCCCTATGACTAATATGGGAATATGAGAAAATAGGTAAGCTTTGCTCACTTGAGTGCTTTATTGAGTGATTTTGGTAAGTTGTCTTGGTATTTCCTAGGTTTATGCTAGGTGAGGAATGAATAAGGGTTTATCCTATATTTATACCAATCCCTTTGGATAATATCTCACATTAAATCACTTAGGCTAACCATAGAAATAATTTTCATTTGTAAATTAAATAAATTTATTAAACTAGACATTTGTGTTGGAATATGACACTTGCGTCGAGGTAGGCATCTGATTGGGATACAAGTGTTTGGGTATTTGGAAAATATTTCTAGGTCTAGAACTTGTAGAGAAGTAAGTTAATTAGGTTTACAACATTCTGGGTAAAGTATAAGGCCTATGACATCAAAATGATATTGGTCAAACCAAGAGATAAGTAATTAGGCATATAAAGATAGAGTGTGTGATAATTTTGACAGAGGGTAACGTATACAATCTTAAGGTACATCCATGATATGTATTTTAAAAGTGTACAACACTGAGGTTCTATATAATTTATGAATAGTGTCTACATTTCCCCCCTTTAATTTAATAATTAAATTGTTGGTTTAAAGGAGAAAAAATATGTACATAGGTTTGTATAATACACCTTATCTTTTCTTGAGTTCAACTAGAGTGATTTGTTGGTGGCTAACCTAAAATAAGAGCATGATACAAAATATAATAAATGCATATAATCTAAAATTGAAAGCATTAAAATGAATAAAATTGAGATAGATCAAGGTTTAGAAGAACACATGTGTATTGATGCAACTGTCTTACCTTTTGGCAATTTGATTTCAAAGATGTATCATTATTAATCACTAAAACTAAGATTAAGATTAATATAAAATCTATAAAAGTGCATACATCTAAATATATAGTCAGATTAGATGACACATGCCTCCAACCTTAGAGAAAATATGAGTTTCCAACCAATAGTTGAGATTAGCTCAACCATATAAATCAATCATACTTATAACTTGGTGAGTGTGAGTAAACCAAATAAAATAACACTATAAAAATGGTGATGTTGGATGATGTAATCAAGTCAAACCTATACACTTGGAAAGATTGAGTCATTTAATCAACTTATCCATACCAAAAAGTGAATCAACTATTGTAGTGCATTGGCTTAATATAGTCTATAATAGTCCAACCTAGTGGGTGGTGACAATCCCTAAAAGTATTTAAAATATAAAACTGATTTGAATTTAAAATATTAGACACATATTGAATAACATATGCACCTTAGATATGTATCATGATGAAACTATGTATAACTATGGTACCAATGTATAAAATTCCACCCAAAATGTGTATGTAAATCACATAACTATGAATTCTGGCCAATTTAAAACTATGTGAATATGAAGAAAATGTTTCTAAAACATGTCCCCACTTTAATCTAAAATTGAAAACTAGTGTAAGTGTGAAGAACATGTTTTCAAAACATGCGCTCAGTGTATATGGAATTGTGACAATTGTGGATTACATGTTTCCAAAACATGCCTCCATTACATTCTAAATCTATGAAGTAATGTGGAAGTCATGCCTATATGGCATGCCCCAACTGATATTCCTACATTTTGAGGTGAGGGGAAGTAGTAACTAGTAGTTACCTTACCTCAAAAGGATAAGATAACCATGTAAATTGTGAATGTACCATGTAACATATAAAGGGAACATGTCTAGGTAGATATATCATTAAATCACAAAGAATGTGATCACACAAAGTCCTAACATGAATAATTTAGATCATGACAATGTCTATATAGTAATAGTATAAGCAAAACAAATAATCAAACACACACATAACAGAACTCAAAATTCAAATCAAGAGATAAAGGTCCAAAGAGACCAAAAATAAGGGGAATGTTCAAATATCACACAATCAAAGGGGCATGACTTAGTCCAATGTCCACAAAGTAATAAATGGCATATTAAAATGTCAACATATAACAATCAGTGACATATTCAAATTTCAAAGAGGAAAACAAAGGACTGGGGGATGTAAACAATGGAGCATATTAAAATGCTGAAATAAAAAAGATAATAGTGAAACAAGACACCCAAGGAAGTGCATAAATGACATCATAAACAACCAACATAAAAATATCATACTAGTCCTTGGATATATGTGTTAGCAAACAATGTTAAATTCATAACATATCAATTACACTAAAAAAAATATAAGCATAGATAAAGGCATGTGTAAGTACATATATGAGCTCAAACATGATAATGTAAAGTGATCATAGAATGATATAACATGGATGTATCATGATCATAAAAGTGGATGCCTCCAATGTCCTAGTGATGTGAGTATAAGGAAATCCCAACATCCAAAAGTGCATAGATCATGTGTTTGTGAATGCTTGAATCACACTCAAAATATGTGTGAAACATGTGTTTATATAAAATATTGATATGACATCTCAACATGGAACCAACAACATATATGCCAAGGAGCTAATAAGACATGTAAATACTAAGCACATTTTTATTATTTTTTAAAGGAAAACATTATCCTATGATCTCATAAAATGGATGGTTATAAGAATCTCCTCACTATGAACTTGGTGTAATAAATTGGTGATATTACTATATAACATATATCGGTGAAATATATGTCACTATAGTATATGTGATGCTCAATGTATGTAAAATTAGGACTTTTTAGTTTTGAATAAGAAATAGTAGGAGTAGGGGTTCATGGAACCCATCATTTAGTGCTTTGTGGTTTGTTTGGAATAATAATAATATGAACATGTGTAGGTGCTCTAGATGTCTGAATATGATGTGCAGTATATAATTTCATGGAATCCACTATGTATCTCTGATGCAATGGTCTCTCAAGTATCGGCCACCTGGTAAAGGGAATTGCATGTTTCTTACCATTTTATGGAGGATTAACCTCAGGAGGTTTTATAATTAACGACATGGGTATACATTTCTCTTGTTAAAGACGATGTTCATATGGAATTCCAAAAACTAAAATTACCTATTTGGCATGATGTGTTTAACACACCAATGCACTATAGAATTTACTTCTCAAAATTTATGTATCCAAGGTCATCCTAATAACATATCAAAAACACATGTGGAAGGTAGACTGAGAAGGTAGTAACTATTGACCATTTTTCTACACAGGCCAAAATGGGTCAACCCCCTATAGTTAAAATTCTATATAGGGGCCTTTATAATGCCATGGAGAATGTTGTAGAGATCCATGGGATGTCAAAGATTCTTAGAAAAAGTGTG
Organism: Torreya grandis; assembly: GCA_037957365.1. NCBI lineage: Eukaryota > Viridiplantae > Streptophyta > Pinopsida > Cupressales > Taxaceae > Torreya > Torreya grandis. The sequence continues at coordinate 1,105,459 of JARHVA010004153.1, forward strand.
GGAATTCAAGGAGTTCATCTAGTCCCTCATTGTATTCATCGTAACATTTTGGGTCTTGTGGTAAAAAATACAAGTGGGCAATTTTTTGAGGCCAAATCTTGAATGTGTGGTAGTTACAGAGGAAGGTGACCACATGGGTTTGTCCACCTTGATCCCAAGTTGATATGCACCAAGTCCAAGGTCCTCTACCAAAGCATAAATGGATTTATCCATGTGTAAAGTTAGGCTCATAGGCATTTCTACTAGGTTTCCCATAGTCATTTGAGCTTGGCCATCCCTAGAATGTCATGCAAGAGAAAGTGGAATAACCAACTTATGTATTTAGTATCTCACACAAGAATCCTCACGTGAAAAGTAGATCAAAAGGGTTTATTTCTCTTGACATCATGAACATCTCCAGCAAATTTGGTGCCCCCATGATTCTTGTGTTTCAAGATCCAAGCTTTCAAAGTTTGTCAAAAAGTATAAGATGATCATGTGGATATCAATTTTAAGACCCAATGAATAGTCATTAGTTTTCAAATCAAAGTAGATTTAACATCTCACATTTGATCATACATATCAATCCAATGGAGTGTGATGAATTCAAATTATCAAAGGGATTTCTAAGTGAACATATAAGTGACAAGTGTCACATTCGTGAAGTTTGTCAGATAAAGACCCAATGAGCATAAGCTTGCTAGAGTTAATGATCAAACTTATCAAAATATCTAACATCATATATTTAATCATGCAAAGGAGATCCAATAGAGTAAATAGACTAAAATGCTATAAAGTGATTGAGGTTTATCAACAAAGTGATGAGTTAAAGACCAAACAAGTTTGGGAAGATTGACAGAGTGAAAGTGATCCAAAGATGCAGGAAGCAATGAGATTAAGTCAAAGTGTCAAAGTTTAATGACCAAGTCAAGGTAAAGAACGTGCATCTTTGGAGATATAATGGCATTTAGGATTTAGGATATGGAAATATAATGGTGTGAAGGAGGTCAAAAAGTCAAGATATGATAGTGAGGATCTACATAATTAACAAGATCAAATGTGATTGGTCTGAGTCAGCTTCGATGAATAAATGTCAAACTAAAGAGTCATTTTTTATTAGAGTAAGTGAATATCATAGATAGATTTTAGAAAGGAATGAATATCATGGCAAGGGAATGCCACATGAGCAAATATGTAAGACCGAGGATCTTATAGTGAATAAATCTCTTCAAACTCATATGCCACCATGAAATCCTAATTGAGGTCCAAGATGAACAATAATTGCCAAATATAAAGAAAAAAGTCCAAAAAATCAACAAATTATTATAGATGGTGAACATAGTTGTCAAAGAGATAGCTAGTAGTTATAAAATCATATTATAACTATCATAGTATGTTTCAACCCCCTTGAACAATGCTTATGTGTCGACTCTCCTTATTGAGTTTCAAATGCTCGAAGGATGGTCCATGATGGAAACAGTTTCACAAAGGTTGGTGGAAGAGTCATTGCACTATTTTAGAAAGGATTTATCATGGTTTACATGGAGATTTGGCTTGGAAGTCATTCATTGTCTATTTCATAATCAGTTGCACATGTAACATAATTGGTTCTCATGCCTATAAATGTGTTTTAGTGACCCTTGAACTTGTTTCTTTTCTTCTCTCTCAGAAGTTCTATAAGTAGCTACCATTTTGTCTTTTTAATATACCACATCCATGTATGACAAATCCTTACTACATTGATGTCGTACTCTACCTTTGAATATTAATGTAAATTTGTTTTTGAGTTCTCAAACAATTGTCTAAGTGTGTAAGTGATCTCTAATGATAAGAAGTGATAATTTTTTATCCTTATTTCCTTTATCCTTTCATATCTGAGCAAGATTTATTAGTCTAACAGGCCATATTGAGTGTAGTCAAATGTGTCAAACTCTTTCAAGTGTATAATTATCCTTAGAATGTACAACCTACCTTCTGGTTCATTTGCTTTGTGTTGTTATAGATATCTCACCTCTATATTAAAATAATCATGTTAGAACCTTTTAACACTTTGAGACTAGTTTTTATGCCTTATTCCATAGTGATTGGAATATGATGGTCATTTGGAGATAATATTGGTGAATCACCTCTATAGACTAGGTTCAATTTAGGTTGTTTCTAACTCTTTCCTCTACAAGTAAATACTAGTTTAGGTGACAAGATTTGTAAAGATATGTTCAAGGAGCTAGCCCTTTAAATCTAGAGGCTCATTTCCATAATAGGTATACCCACATACCTAGAAATGTTCCCATGTTACCAAAATTTGGAAGAGGCTTGAACACCCTCTTCTAGAGTGAAAAATTTGGTGACACCAGTTCTAGCATGCCTTATGGGATCTTGTCTTCAAGATAATTTGTCAAGATACATGCTAGTCTTGACAACATCAACTATAGATTGGTGTGTTTCTCATCATTTAGTGACTCCACCAAGATAAATTTAGTTTAAGACCATTATTTTGTTATAAAATTGTTCCCATAATTCATGGTTCTCACTATGTTAACCTATAAAAGAGTTCTCAATCCAATTGACCAACCCTTTTACCCTGAACTCCCCCTTGAAGTTTAATATCCTCCTCCTAATCTACACTTTGGAGACCTAGTATATTTTACTAGAGAGGAAGAGATTAAGTATTTTCTAGTGAGGGAATTCAAGAGCGTGAACAAGATGAATAAATTGAATATTTTGAAGAAAAAATGGCTAGACCTCATGCTTTTCTTGCATTTAATACAAAAAATCCTATTTGACTTCAAGCATATGATGTTATTCCTAGCAATGCCACAAAAGGTGTGCCTCAATTCAATGGTGAAAGTTTGTTACACCTAGTGATCATATTAGAGATGTCTCCAACTTTTGTAACTTCCATAATATCACTCTAGAGAACATTTATATTAGACTTCTTGCCATGTCCATTAGAGGGAAGGCTCTTGATTGGTATAGGACTCTAGAAGGTGGATACATCATGTCATGGGATGAATTTGGAGTGCTGATGACTGTAAGATTTGGAAATAAGAGTAACCATACCTCTCTTATACACTAACTTAATGTAATCAAGAGAGGACCTAAAGAAACAATACATTATTTTAATAAAAGATTCCAAAAGACTGAGAATAGACTACCTTCTCTTATGAGTCCACCCCCCATCTTTGTGTTCTCAACCTATTTGAGAGCTATTGGCATTGAAATTGCTATCATGATTTAGTCCATGGGTGGTTCCACCCTCCTTGAAGAATATGAAATTGCTATTAGAGATAAAAATAATCTCATCCAAGCTAGAATATTACCACCTAAAGTGTCTATGCCTCCATTGTCTCATACTTTTTCTGATGCTCCAACTATGGCTCAAACTCCTAGTGCTAATACCACATCTAAGGCTACCCCTAGATAGGCAAAAACTAGTATTGATTGGAAAGCAAAGTTCCTATCCTTGGAAGCTCAAAATAGGTAAGATAATGTGTAGCAAGGTGCCTATCAAAGTTCCTATCCTTATCAACCATAGTATGGAAGAATAAGAGGCCAATAGTAGCCTAATCCCAATAGGCATGCTAATAAATACAATCCTAATTCTACTACCAATGTAAGAGATATGGTACCCATACATAGTAATTTGGTGCAAGGTGAAAATTGGTAGCAAGGACAATTTATGGATGTCAGTAAAGGTGGAAAGTAGGATATTTTTGCTTAAGGAGAAGTTACTTCTCTCCTATCTATTGAGGATGAGGTTATAATGTAGACAAGTGAAGGTGGACACCCTCAAGTAGAGGTCTTCACCAAATTCTTAGTTGAGGATGATTGTGTGCTTAATCAAGGAACCTCAATTGTATATAAAACTAGAGCCAAAAGAAATCATTTGGGTCATGATATCAAGATGCCTATTGTCTCATTCAATCCTCCTATAAGGCAGCCAGGTATAGATACAAGTGGGGTAGTTTTAAAGGCTCCTACACTTCCATCAAAATAGAATGTTGGAAGAAATTTTTAGAACACTCCAACTCCTTAGGATCCAAGCACTTCTTTGCCTCTAAAAATGCAAGAGAAAGTAGGTATGGCTTTTTTGAACATTATAGATTCATTAAAAAGTACTAAAACTTCCATTTCCCTTTGGGATGTTTTTCATATGCCCGGTCAGAGAGAGATCCTAAAAAATCAATTATCTATTATACCTACTAGTGTCCCTCCTTCAAATCAAGGTCAAGATAATGTTGTCCTCACAAGTACTCCCAATAACATTGATGACCCATCCACTAGAGCTGAGAAACCTCCACCATTATACCTCACCCTCATAGTGGGTGATAAGCTGGTCCATAACTGCATAGTTGATAGTGGAGCTTCAACTTCAATCATGACCAAGGTGGTAGATGATAAATTAGGTTTGAAGTATGAATCCCATAGTAAAGGATTTATCTAGTTAGATGGTATAGCTACCAAGATGATAAGACTAATAATACACTTGAAAGTTTTCTTGCATGATTGTACCAATTTTATTATCTTGCAAGATATAGTTATTATTGATTTCCTAACACACTTTGAAATCTACCTCTCAAGGGACTTCACTACCAATATTGATGGCTATCTTTCAAATGATTAGTCTTTCTTGGCCTTTAGAACAAGTTATGGGACTAAGGTGATAATTCAAACACAACCCCTTGCAAGGTTTCATCTATAACCTTACATTGAGACGAGTTCTAATCTAAACTATGTAGTTTATGAAGAGAAGGATTCTATTGTAGATGATGGAACTTATTTCAAACTTGAAGGCATTTTATATTTGTTTCTTGATGAATATAGTACTAACACTTATGATCATGATCCTTATGCTCTCATGGAGGAAACTGATCTAGGAGTATATTGCATACATGAAGGAGGAATACCAACACCTCTACTTGCCAAGGAAGAGGGTGAAGAGGATGAGATGTGGAAAATGTTTTTTGATGGTTCAAGAAGTAAAATTTACATAGGAGCTGGTATCATGATATTATCCCCATCTAAATAGAAATAATATGCTTCATATAGATTTCATTTTAGTTGTACTTGTAATGTAGTTGAGAATGAAGGTTTAATTCATGGCCTTCAATGGGTAAGGAGAAAAAGAATCAAGAACTTACAAGTGTATGGAGATAGTGAATTGGTTGTTCATCAGGTTAGAGATGTGTTTGATACCAAGAACCCTTTTATTAAGGCCTAAAATCATAAGGTATGGGATTTACTTGAATAATTTAATGCATTCAACATGCAATTAGTCCCAAAGGAGCAGAATAATCATGTTGATAGACTAACTACCATAGGAGCTCAATTTGATACTCTATTTGCCATAAAAGAAGAGGTAAAACAATATCACATTAAGATCAGTATCAGACCTTTTGTACCTGATAATGAGGTGTATTGGCAAGTGTTTGATAGTGACAAACACATTGCATGTTTATTACAAAATGAAGCTGAGTTCTCTGCAAGGAATCATAAAAGATTCCAAGAGAAGTTTGGTGACCAGGTTATGAAGCTAAGGAAAAATAAGATACCTAAAGTTGTAGTGACTATAGAAGGTATATTTAATGAGAATGATCAAAATAAGGAAAAGGTGATTATGTCTACAAAAGAGGGTAATTATGAAAGAATCTTTATCTTCAAAGATAGACTCCTCAAACTATGCTTGACATAAAAAACAAGCATTCATTGATTTTTGTAGGGAGTTTCATGACATTTTTTCTTGAGAATATAAATAAATAAAAAATATTTGATCCTATCCTATCAAGACATAATATTGAGTTAGAATCTAGAATTAAATTGGTTTGAAAAAAATAGAGGCCCATCAATCCCAAGGTTGAATAACTCATGAGGTTAGAGCTCACTAAAATCCTTGAATCTAAAATAATCTTTCCTATCAAACATTCAACATGGGAAGATAATCTTATGTTTTTTAGAAATAAGAGTGGGGAGATAAGACTTTGTGTGGACTAGAGAGATATTAATAGAGTGTCACACAAATATCACTATCCCCTACCCTCAATAGAGTAGATTTTACAAGTAGTTTTAGGTTCTCAACATTTCTCTCTTCTTGATGGATATTCAGGCTATAATTAGATACTAGTCAATGATGATGATCAGTATAAGACATGATTTACCACTAAATGGGGGAATTTTTCTTATATAAATATGCCATTTGATTTGTCAAATGATGGTGCTACCTTTAAAAGAGCCATGGACATGAACTTTAAAGGCTTGATTAGTGAGATGTTGTTAGTTTATCTAGATGATATAACAGTGTTTTCCAAGGATGGTAATGAACATATATAACACTTGAGACAAGTATTTGAAATATGCAGGCAATATGGAACATCTCTTAATATAAAGAAATGCATCTTTGTTGTCCATGAAGGTAAGCTCTTGGGACACATTATTTCCAAAGATGGTTTGGCTATTGATCTTGAAAGGATAGAGGATATTCTTGGTATATCATTTCCCTTGCATAAGAAAGGTCATCAAAAAAATTTATTCAAGATAAATTTTTTAAGAAGATTCATACCTAGGATTGCATCTTTGGTGAAACCCATCAAAACCATGCTTAGAAAGAAACAGGTCTTTTCTTAGACTAAAGAGGGTAAGAATAATTTTGAAGCCATAAGAAAGGCAATTACACAAGATCCTATTCTTGTGAATCCATATTTTTCTAAAGACTTCATATTGTATTCATTTGTTAACCTTGACACTATATCAGCCATGTTAATGCAAAATAATGATGAGGGTGTGGAACAACCTATTGCATTATTTAGTCAAAGTTTAAAAGAATATGAATTCAATTATACATTTGTGGAGAAACAATTCCTTGCTATTGTAAGAGGACTAAAGACATTTAGGTTTATAGTTTCAATTTATAAAATTCATGTTATGGTTTCTCATCATAGTACCAAAGAGTTCCTTTTGAGCAAAGACCTTAGTGAGATGAAAGAAGGATGGATCACTAAGGTAATGGAATATGATGTTGATATCAAAGTAATAAAGTTTGAAAGAGGGAAAGGTCTTTGTGAACACTTAGTTTCATATTTTCATGAGTAAAAAGAAGAGGTTCTAGTTAATCATTATTGCTCCCAACCAACTGGTTCCTTACATATACAGAGTTGGACATAAGATGTGATCAAATTTCTTCAAAATGGTGAGTATCTTAATAACATGAGTAAATCACAAAGGAGATATTTTAGATTGCAATCTATTTCATTTTGTCTTGTGGATGGTGTCATTTTTAGAAGAGACATTAATGGTTTGCTATTGAGATGCATTGATAATGATTAGTTTGGGGTGTTTTTGAAGAATTTTCATGATGGGATAGCAGGAGCTCATTTCTCCCCAAGAACTACATCTACTAAGATCATGAGAGTAGGTTATTATTGGCCTAGACTCTTTAAGGACTACCATGCTTAGGTGAGAATGCATGTATAATGTGCCTTCTTTATGGGAAATCAGAAGCTCAGAGCTCTCCCTTTGAAGCCAACATAGGTTGATCAAACTTTCACACAATGGGTTCTTTATTTCATTGTTATGATAAACCCCCCATCAAGTGTTGGACATAAATGGATACTCACCATGATTGATTATTTTACAAGATGGGTTGAGGCAGTAACATTGAAGGAAGCTAATGAGAGTGCTATCTTGGAGTTCATTGAGAAAATAATAATAATGTTTGGCACTCCTACTAATATTTTAGATATTTCTCTTGATTTTATGGGTGCTAAGACAAATGATTGAGAAAATAGTAATGGAATATTTTTGAGTGCTTCATTCAACTATTACCCTCAAGATAATGAGTTGGTTGAATCTACTAACAAAAACCTGATCAGAATCATCAAGAGAACCTTAGAGCATAACTAAAGGGATTGGTACACCAAATTTAAGATAGATTTATGGGTTGATAGGATCACTCCCAAGAGGTTAATAAGAATTCTCCTTTTGTGCTTATCTATGGAAGAAAATCTAGGTTGTCTATTTCTTAAGAGCTGTCTACCTTAGAGTTAGAAAACCAACTAGAGTTGCTTGAGAATACTCCAATGGAAGTGAGATTGATAGAATTAATGGAGTTACAAGAGACCAGAGACAAGGATCACCAAGATTTGGAACATCATCAAGATCGATAATCGATGGAGAAAGTGCTTGAGGTTTATTGACATAGTGATGAGTTAAATAATGAACAAGTCTGGGAAGATCGACAAAGAAAAAATGATCCAAAGATGAAGGAAGTAGTGAGATTAGGTCAAAATGTTAAATTTTAATGACCAAGTCAAGATAAAGAACATGCATCTCTAGAGATCCAGCGGTATGTAGGATCTAGGATCTAGAAATCCAACTCCATGAAGGAGGTCAAAAATTCAAGATCTAATAGTGAGGATCTAAAAAATCAATAAGGATCCTATAGTGAAGTAAGGTCTTTGAACTGATATGCTACCATTAAATCCTATTCAAGGTTTGAGATGAATAATGATTGCCAAATGTAAAGAAGAAAGTCTAAAAAATCAATAAATGATTATAGATGGTAAACACAAGTGTCTAAAAGATAGCTAGTAGTTAGGAGAGCTAACTATCATAACATGTTTCAACCTCCTTGAACAGTGCTTATGTGTCAAATCTCCTGGTTCAATTTTAAATAATTGAAGGATGGTCCATGATGAAAATAGTTTCACAAAATTTAGTGGAAGAGTAGTTACACTATTTTAGAAGGAATTTGCCATGGTTTACATGGACATTTGCCTTGAAATGCATTCATTATCTATTTCACACTTAGTTTCACTTGCAACATAACTGGTTCTCATGCCTTGACATGTGTTCTAGTGACCCTTGAACTTCTTTCTTTTCTTCTCTCTCAAAAGTTCTATAACTAGCCACCATTTTGGATTTGTAATATACCACATCCATGTACGGTAAATCCCTGCTTGACTGATGTCATATAATTTAATTTTGTTTCTAAGTTCTCAAATAATTGTTAAACTGTGTAAGTGATCTATAGTGAGAAGAAGTGATAATCTTCTATCCTTCTTTCCTTTATCCCATCATATTTGAGTAAGAGTTATTAGTCTAATTGGTCATATAGAGTGCAGTCAAATGTGTCAAAATATTTCAGGGGTATAATTTCCCTTGGAATGTGTAACCTACCTTCTGGTTCATTTTCCTTGTGTTGTTTCACATATCTCACCTCTATATTGAAATACTCATGTTAGAACCTTTTAGGATTTTGAGACTAGTTTGTATGCCTTTTTCCATAGTGCTTGGAATATGTTGGTCATGTGGTGATAATCTTGGTGCATCACCTCTATAGACTAGGTTCAATTTAGGTTATTTATAACTCTTTCCTCTACAATTAAATACTACTATAGGTGATAAAATTTATAAAGATATATTCAAAGAACTACCCCTTGAAATCTAGAGTCTCATTTCCACAACACCCACATACCTAAAAATGTTCTCATGTTGCCCAAATTTGGAGGAGGATTGAACACCCTCTTCTAGGGTGAAAATTTTAGTGACAATAGTAACCACATGGGTGGGACCCACCTGTAAAGGTAATTCAATCCCACCAAGAATCTATTGTGAGGTCCCATAAAATACTCTAATTGATGTGGTCGAAAGATGTAAATCATGATTTTTATAACCCAAATGCATAAGTAATGGCATGATAAAAATTTTATCACTTTCATCATTGTAAATCATAATAGTATATATAGGTTGGTGGTTAAGGTATGCTCAAATTAATAAGGAATGAAGATCTGAGTTATCATCCATAATCTTGTTGTCATCAAAATTAATTGATGGTCTCTAAACTTTATGAGGTGTCTACTACGTATAGGTACCAATAATGCCATCCAATGGGTGATAATGATGAGATGGAGGAGGGTGAACATTATATGTCATTTTCACTCTTGCATCCTTCTTTGAATGATATTGCAAAATATTGTTAAATATATTCTACTTGTGGTGATCACTAGGTTGTGAAGTTGATTCCTTTTGAGGATCATCAAATGTAATAAATTGGTCATCAATGAGGTATTGGATCTTATGATTCATGGTAAAAAATTTATTTGTAAAATTCCCAAGGCATTGGTGATAGTCACAAAAAGAATTTTCACCATACCCTTTAGATAGAGGTCTACTCATATTAACCTCTATAGGATGAGGAAGAGATATAAGATGACACTCTATAATCCATGGGAGTAATGAAGTGGGAGACTTCAGTAAGAATGTAAATTATCTTCATGGTGAATTGGATAAGACAAGTTGATTAAGTTATTGTGACACCACATTAACTATGGTGGTTATTTCTTTTTTAGGCTAAGGAGGTTTAACCTTATAACTTGTTTTGATATTAAACTTGGTATTCCATGTAGATGTAGTTGGTGTATTTGATATATATTTAAGTTTATTAAATGAGATAGTTTTCATTTCATGGTCATGAACAATATGGCATAAGTCATCAAAAGATTTTAACTTTTTGAACATAATAGAATCATGTTAAGGTGCAAGCAATGTTAATAAAGAAGAGTGCTCACAATTGATTTGCAATGGGTTTGAAGGTGTTTACTGATTAAGTTGGCAAATCATACAACTAATTTAAATCATAGTCTTTTAAGATCCTTGGATGCAATTTGGTCAAAATTTAATCATTAGATGATTAATCAAGGCATGTTGCATAAAAATATTGAACATGATGTTCAAAATCACCTTTTCCATCATAAAATGTGTACTATGGTGCAAAAACCTAGTTATCAAGGGGTGAAAAGTTATCTCTGGTGAAAGAGGATTATGCAACACCTCTTGTGAATCAATAGCATAAGGATATTTCATAGAATTTTTTTTCAATATTTATAACCTTAGTTTTTATAAGTTTTAATATTTGGATAAGATCTTTCACCTCTTGGTATTTTAGGTTGGAAATTTGAGAAGGCATCAAAGGAGGTGTAATCATAGGTTGGGTAGATATAAGAATTGAAAATGGTATTTTAGCTAAAGGATTTAGGTTTCCCATGATAGATGTAGCAATATTAGTTTTAGGAAACAAATCTTGAAATACATATCAAATGCCTACATTAGATGTAGGTAGATTGATTGGCATGGAATCAAGTATAGTACCTTTTAAAGAATCACCATCACTAGGTGAGGAAGCCTTAGCCTTAATCATGCTTACTAATTTCATCTCTTATAACACAAAAAATGCATCTATTAAGTCCTTGTTATTTTTGAGTGATCAATGCCTCTTTATCTTCCATTTGAAATTGGATTTTTTTATTACTATTTTCCATTACTTAGGAAATAAAAATTATAGAATTTGAACAAATAATTGAAACCCTAGTTGATTGAAAATCCTACAAATAAATTAAGAAAATTACATTCACACAAATCAGGTTCACCAAATGTTTAACACTAAAATATAAATATGGGGCAATCTAGGTTTAAAGGGGGAAGAGATAGCCTAGCAAACATAGATGCTAGACTATCTCAAAAGTAGGCCAATTATTTGAAAAAAATAGATAAAACATATACTAAATTTTTTATAAGGAGATGCTAAAGATATAAAGTAAAACTATGATATATATTGCAATAATAAATAAAACAAGATACTTGGATGATTCTAATGCCAATATAGATCTAGATCTAGAACAGGTAGAAAGTGTGTTAGGACTTGTTCCAAAGTCTTAACTTTGTTTATGATTTTGATATGTTAGATTAATTAATAAATGTAAATGGGGCATGATTATTTTATAAAGACACCCCCATAAATAATTAAGATAATTTTACTTAGAGTTTTAGAGTTAATATTTAAACCACCTTTCGAGTGAAATTCCCATAGATAGTTGGTTATAGGAGTTAGTTGGTTTTTACTGATTTTAGGTAAAAGCTATTTATTTCATGTTTGGATTTGTAAAATGGTTAACAAAGTATTAGCACCCTTTTCTATGTATTGTTTCATGATTAATAAAATGCTTGTGGACCCACCTTAGTGGGCACAAGATTCAACCTAGTGTTTTTTACATATCAGTGGTATTAGAGCGTGGTAATTGGGAGCATAGTGAATTTGAATGAAGGGCAAGGTGAAAATTTCATTCATGTGGAAATAAAGAGGTCTCTATGAAGTCAAATTGGTTATCAAGTGAATAATAGAAGGTATGCCTTTGATAACCTTGGTTGGTATAATGTTGAAATTTTGAAAAATTAATTAAATTATTTAATTTTAAAAATATTTTTACATTACTCATGAGTAGATTTGAAGGAAAATAAGCCTATGAATTGGTATTGTACGAATATCTCCCTGGATAGCTCTTCATGCTCATATAGCTCAGATCCTCCATTATAGATGTTTCTAAAGCATTGTTTTTGATCAATCTAATTTTAAAAATGTTGTTTTTAGCTAGAAACACCATTTGTATGGCCTTTTTAACCTAAAAACCTATGTGTCAATATAGTATGGTTTCCATTCTTTTCTTTCTCAATTTTTTGATTTTTAATTTGTAATTATGTGTTTAGATGCCAAAAACCTTTACCAAATGCATTTGAAATGAAATCTAGACTTTTTTTGAAGTTGTATGGCCCATTTTTACCCTAGTATAGCCTCCCAATGTTTAAACTCTTCCCAAATCTACTATAGCTCATCAAAATCATTCAAATTAGGTTTAAACTATTGGAATTTGCTTGTTTTATGGCCCTGTATGGATTTGTATGACCTAGTAGAGGACATAAAGAGTAGTAATTTTTTGCAAGTCAGCCATGGAATCCCTATGGCATTGGAAGCTTCATGTAAAGTAAAAATTTGATTTTTGTAATGTTTTTCCATAGTATTTACAAAAAAATATGTTTTTGGTGGGTCTTAGTGAAGCCAAGACTAAGTTTAGAAAAATTTACCAAGTTTTTCATTCACGATCAATTGTTTCCATGCCCATGTAATTTTTTTTAATTTCATACACAAAAAAAAATTAGGTTCATATATATATTTCTATGTTTAAGACTTGTAAATGATTTTAGAGCAAGTGGATGGGCTATTTTTGTGAAATGCCTTGAAAGGGAGAGGTCAAGGGTTCCAATATTCCTTTTGGAAGAATCTTTTTAAACTTGGTATATGTAGGAAATATTATTTTCTAAGTTTTTTATATGCTTTACAAGTTGTAAAAAACATATATGATTGTAAGAACATGAAAACCAGTTGAAAAATTGCAATAGAAGTGTATTCCTTTTACTTGTGGTGAAATAAGGTTTTATTTTGGAGAAACAAGGGTCCAATTTATAATTTTTTGGTTTTGCTCTACATGGAGGTTAAGTGCAAAACCCCATAAAAGCAGTGTCTTGTTAAAAGTACTATTAGTGAGAGCGGTGTTTCTTTACTTTGTTACATTTATTTTGCATTATGTCACACTTAATTTTCCTTTTCATACTTGCATTTGGTTCAAGATGCCAAAGATTCAAAATTTGCTTTCAGATGGTGATAGATTAACGATTTCTAATTATTAAGATTGAAAATATTTGATGGAGGCTTCATTAGTTTTTAATGAGTTATGGGATATTGTTAAGAATGAAAACCCCACATTGCCTACAAAATAGGCTAAACTTGATGCATTTAATCAATGTTATTTTAAGGCCTTAGCTCTAATCAAGTGTTATTGTACTCATGATGCTTATATACATATTGAAAATTTTCCTCATAGTTGCACTACATGGAAAACATTATTGATTTGTATGATAAGAAACCTAATCACAAGAAGATAGACATTCATATCCAATTGTTTAATACATGTCTAAGTTGAATAATATTGTTACTAAGTATACTAAGGATAGTTTTGGAAAACTAGATGATGATGTCATAGTTACTGCTGCATTGAAAGGACTACCTGGGTCCTATAGGAACTTCATATAAATGTTGCATGTCTTTGACAAGATCATAAGCATCACTTTTGTAAAATTGGCTGAGTTGCTTATCCAACATGACCTCTCTCTACCCAAGAAATCCAAGAAAACCAATGAAGCCCATGTTTTAAAGTCTAAGCCTAGTTTATCTTCTTCTGATCAATAAAACAATAGAGGAAAAAATTATATAGGGGGTTGAGGTTATAGAGGAGGTAGATATCAAAACTGATGTCTGGATATTCACATCAACAAAAATTTATACATTCTCATTCAAATGAGACAAGTGATAGAGGATGTGTCACAACTCTTATAAAGGTAGAGGTTGAGGTAGATCAGATATTCAGTGTCACAGATGTGGGAAATTTGGTCACATTGCCTCTCAGTGTAGGATTCTTTTTGACAAAATTTAGAGGCCACAAAAAGTGACTAAGTCTAACTCTGCTTAATATGCTAATCATGACTATAATGAATCTAGCAATGTTGCTCATGAATCTGGAATCACTACTTTCAGGCACATTAATTATATGGAATATGAGGTAAGAGATGAGCTCATAGATGTATGGGTTTTAGATGGAGTAACCAAACATATGATATTTAGGCGAGACTTCTTTTGGAATTTCAAATAAACTTCTCTCTCTCCAGTTGCCTTGGTAGATAAGTCTATGCATACTCCACTAAGACTTGGGTTTATTCAGATTCTTATTCCTAATGGTTCTATACAATACTTGGAGAATGTTTGGTATATTCCCACATTGAAGAAACATCTTCTTTCTTTGGTAACTATTCGAAAGAAAGGTTATCAAATAGTGCTTTAAAATGGGCTCATCTATATCAATTTAGTGAAGGATGCATACAAAATAATGTATACAGGATATGAGGATGGAAATTTGGTTAGATTGCATTGTAAAGTGCTTCCCCCCACAATGTAACTTATGATATTTATTGACATAGGTAAATGTACTATATCTACACAATAGTTATAGCATCTCCGCTATGGACATTTGAATGTTCACTCTTTAGTGGACTTGTAGAGATATGGTATGGTGAGTGAGTTGCCCACTTTTTGCAAAGATAGTATTCTTTGTGAATCATGTGTTTTGGGAAAATAAAATTGGGAAAATTTTCCTAATAATTCTTCATGGAGAGTTAACAAATGTCTGTAATTAGTTCACAGTGATGTATGTGACATCAAAAAGTCATCCATTGGAGGGTGTATATATTTTGTGTTATTTGTTGATGATTTCTCTAAGATGACTTACGTGTTTTTCATTAAAAACAAATCAAAAGTTTTCACTAAATTTATTGATTGGTTACACTTAGTTGAAAAATTAACAAGTTCACACTTAGCCACTCTTCATTCAGATAATGGTGGTGAGTATACTTTAAATGAGTTTTTAGATTATTATCAAGAACATGACATTCATTGACAATATATTAATATTTACACTCCATAACAGAATGAAGTATGTGAACGAATGAATATAAATTTAGAGGGTAAACCATGAGCTTTTTTACACTATAAATAGCTTGATGATAATTTTTGGGTAGAAACCATTGGTATTATAGTGTATTTGAGAAACAGGTCCCCCAAAACTACACTTTTGGGACAAACTCCATATGAGGCTTGGTATGGATTTAAACCAAAAGTTAAATACTTGAAAGTTTTAAGATGCCTTTATTTTTCTTTAGTTCCCACTATCATAGAACCAAGTTGGAACCAAAAAGTCAAAAATGCATCTTTTTTGGATATTCAAAAAATAAAAAGGTTATCATTTACTTGCATAAGATATAGGCAAATTCATAGTGAGTCGAGATGTAGTATTTGATGAATTTGGTACTATGAACACTGTAGATATTGATTCTAAATTTTATAGGTTAGAGAAGAAAATTGCAAAATGTGATAAGGGATTAAATAATGAGGGAAATTATTTGAGGTTATGGTATGAGACTAATATCCCTTCACTTTCCTCTCCTTCATCTACTAGTTCACAGGTTGATGACATAGAAAATGTTGAAAATTCTCTAAGTCCTCCTTCGAATGGTGCATAAGATGAGAATTCTAGTGTTCCTGATTTGAATAATTTGAATAAGTATCAAAAATAGGATCAAAGTAAATTTTTTGACTTCAAAGCAGATGAAGTTGGTTTAATATGTCCCAAGAGTTCTCATAAATAGGTAAACTATGCAATGGTTGTTACTACTTCTTCTACTGAGCCATCTAATTTTGATGAGGCATCTACTAAAGATGTTTGGAAAAAGGTAATGCAACACATAATACTTAGGTTTTGGTTGATCCTCCTCAACATATTCAACCCATAAGATGCAAATGGGTTTATAGGACTAAGTATAAATCAGATGGCTCCATTGATAAACAGAAGGAAAGACTTGTTGTGAAAGGCTATGTGCAACAAGAAGGTATTGACTATGAATAAATATTTATACCAACTACCAAATGACACACTATTCATATGGTACTTGCCTTAGCTACACATAATATCTAGAAAGTACATCAGATGGATGTCAAAAGTGATTTTTTGAATGGTGATTTATAGGAAGATGTATATATGAAACAACTTGTAGGTTTTGAGAAAGTGGGTGAAAAATAGAAAGCGTGTAAATTAATAAAAGCTTTGTATGGGCTCAAACAGGCACCCAAGGCTTGGTATGAGAGAATGGATTCATACTTGAAGACAATTGGTTTTCAATGTAGTGAATCTGATGATACTCTCTATTTTTGAGTGTAGGGTAAGAAATTAGTGTTTTTTTTCTCTATGTCAATGACTTGTTTATCACAAGAAATGATGAAAACCATAACAAGTCTGTGAAGAAGGAATTAAAATATGGGTTTGAGATGACAGATGTTGGACTTCACTACTATCTTGGCATAGAAATAACTCAGAAAGAGCATAGTATTTTCATTTCACAAACTAAGTATATTTGAGTTATTAAATAGGTTTAGCATGAGTGACTGCAAGACTACCCTTACTCCCATGGAAATTAACTTAAAATTGTCTAAGGATGATAGCAGTGCCTTTTTTGATGGCACCAAATATAGATATTTAGTGGTATGTTTGATATTTTTGATGACTACTAGGCCCAATATATCATTTTCAATTGGAATTTTATCTAGGTTTATGATTGAGACTAGATAAATTCAATGGCATGTAGTAAAAAGAGTACTTCATTACCTTTAGGGAATGAAAACATATGTCCTCGAGTACTTCCATAATAATAAATTTAAACTTGTTGGGTATTGTGATGCATATTTTGGTGGATGTGTGGATGACATAGTGTCCATAATAGGATACACTATGCATATGGGTTCAATTGTCATTGCTTGGTGTTGTAAAAAGTAGAATATAGTGGTAAATTCATTAGCAGAATTAGAGTACATCATAGCATGGGAAGATTTTAGAGAAATTATTTATTTACAATGCATTCTTGAAGATATTTACGTTTCTCAGATTGTTCCTACATAGTTATACATTTATAATCAAACTGCAATCAAGATGTTAAAGAATCTAGTATTTCATGACAAAACAAAACATATGGATGTCAAATATCAATATCTATGAATGATGGTGGTGAAGAAATAACTTTATCCAATATATTGCTCGACTACTGATTACACAACTAACATCTTTACTAAACACCTTGACAGAATCAAATTTGAAAATTTTATAAAATTACTTGGCATGTGTCCAAAGACCTAAATTTGGATCATGGGGGGGTTTGTCAAGACTTATTCCAAAGTCTTAACTTAGTTTAGGATTTTGATATGTTAGATTAATTAATAAATGTAAAAGGGGCATGCTTATTTTATAAATACACCC
This sequence comes from Torreya grandis, assembly GCA_037957365.1. Taxonomy (NCBI): domain Eukaryota; kingdom Viridiplantae; phylum Streptophyta; class Pinopsida; order Cupressales; family Taxaceae; genus Torreya; species Torreya grandis. The sequence continues at coordinate 1,123,176 of JARHVA010004153.1, forward strand.
CCATAAATAATTAAGTTAGTTTTACTTATAGTTTTAGAGTTCATATTTAAACTACCTTTCAGGTGAAATTGCCATAGATAGTTTGTTATAGGAGTTATTTGGTTTTTACTGGTTCTAAGTAAAATCTATTTATTTCAAGTTTGGCTTTGTAAAAGGGTTAACGGAGTATTGGCACCCTTTTATATGTATTTTTTCATTTTGATTAATAAAATTATTTTGGACCCACTTTAGTGGGAATAAAATTCAACTTAGTGTTTTTAACCTATCAAAGTAGACTAGAACTAAATTATGAAACAGTTGCCTTATAAATTGTAATTATATAGCTTTGAAAACTTGTGTGGACTTAGGATAGTTATGTCAATACTACTATCTAACTCAGATATAAGTGTCTAGTACACAATACTTATTAAAATTGGATGTGACCAACTATATGCTTATGGGTTTTATGTCACCTTCACTCTATTGCATTTAGATCTAGGACATGGACTATCACTCCTTGTCAAATAACAAAACCTTAGTTCTTCATATTCATAGTGGTTATGGGGAAAATGGGTTAGTGTGAATACAGTGTCAAACTACCCCAAAGACCCCTCTATCAATGAGTGTTACCAATAGATCCAATACTCTGAATAGGGTCTCAGACTTACGTAGTTATCCCCTACATATTGGCTTGTGTGTGAATCATACAATGCATGATAAGAAATGAAAATAGTGACCTAGCTTGTAACTTATAAAATATAGCTATTGGGATACTCCTTTAGTACTTCAAAATTGTAGATGTGTTTCCCTATGACTAATATAGAAATAAGATAAAAGAGGGAAGATTTTCTCACTTGAGTACTTGATCAAGTGTTTTTGGTAAGTTGTCTTAGTTGTTTATAGCTTTGTGCTAGGTAAGTAATGAATGAGGGTTGATCTTGTATTTATACCAATCCCTTTAGAGAATATCTTCATTAAAGCACTTAGGCCAATCATAAGAATATGTTTCATTTGTAAATTGAATGAATTTAATTCACTTAAGACTTGGGTTAGAAAAGGTCACTTGTGTCAATGTAGGCATCTAATTAGGACACAAGTGTTTGGGTAGCTAGAAAATAGGTGCAGGTCCAAAACTTTTAGAGATGGAAGCTAAGTGGGTTTGTAGCATTGTGGGAAATGTAGAAGGCTTAGGTCATTAGAATGACATTGGTTGGAATAAGAGATAATAAAATTGGCATAGAGAGATATTTTACATGAGCCTTTTAACAATGGGAAAGGTCTAAAATCTAAAGGCAAATCCATGATATGTATTTTCCAAGTGTACAAGACTTAGGTGCTATATAACTCAAAAATATTTATCTGTAATTCCTTGATTTTGCTATTTACTATGTGCTTCTATATGATTGATTCCATGATCTACATGATCTAGTGAGATTGATAGAATTAATGGAGTTACAAGAGACCAGGCACAAGGCTCATCAAGCTTTAGAGCATCACCAAGTACTGATGAAGAATTATTTTGACAAGAGGTAAACTCCAAGGTCATTTCAAGAAGGTGACATAGTGTTGAAGTGAGATGAAGATAGAGAAAAACTAGGAAGACATATAAAATTTGATATCTTATGGAGTAAACCATATGTCATCATCAAGTGCAAGTAAAATAACTCTTTCTAACTAACAAGGATGAATGGAAAAGAGCTATTTATCACTATGAATGGGATACATTTGAAACCTTGCTATTGAGTGGTAAAGTAATGTCCTATAAATAGTAGATTAGGTATGGGTTTTGTTTCAATCGTGTGTGTAGTGTTCCCTAAGTGTTATAGTTGAACATATGTTTGCTTTTGCTTGGTGTTTTATCCTTGTTATTTTCTATTATTGTGTGTTTTCAAAGGCATTTGTGTTTAAATTTGTTGTACATGTGACCTTATAGCCTAATGGATAATATTAGGTAAATGGTCATGGTATGTAACCCTTGGGAAATTGCCAAGAATGTTGACCATTTTTTCCCACAAGTAAAAATGGGTCAACCCCCTATAGCCAAAATTCTATATATGGGCCTTTTATAATGTCATGGAAAATGTTACACAACCCCATAAGATGTCAAATGTGATTAGAACAAGTTTGGGAATGTAATGAGTTCATCCAAGTCTTTATTGTATTCATCTTGACATTTTGGGTTTAGTGTCAGAAAATACAAGTGCGCAGTTTGCTAAGGCCAGATCTCGAACATGCAATAGTTTCAGAGAAAGGTGACCATATGGGTTTATCCACCTTGGTCCCAAGTTAGTATGTTATAATTCAAAGGTACTCCATCAAAGTGCAAATGGAGTTATCCATATTCAAATTTTGGATCCTAGGCATTTCTACTAAGTTTTCCACACTTAGTCATTTGAGCTCGATTGACACAAGAATGTCATGCAAGAGCAAGTAGAATAGACAGCTTGTGCATTTAGTATCTCACTTAGGAATCTTCATGTGATTAGAATATAAAAAGGGTTTATTCCTCTTGACATCATGAAAATATCTAATAAATTTTGTACCCCCATGATTTTTACTCTTCAAGATCCAAGATTTCAAAGTTACTCAAAAAACATGAGATGGTCACCCAGATGTCAATTTTAAGATTCAGTAATTATCCATTGGTTTTCAAACCAAATAAAATATAAGAGATCATGCTTAATCATACATCTCAATCTAATGGAGTGTAATGAAGTTAAATTTTCAAAGGGAGCTCTGAGTGAGTGTGCAAGTGACAAGTGTCACACTCATGAAGCTTGTCAGATATAGACCCAATGAGCATAAGTTTGTCAGAGTTAATGATCAAGATTGTCAAAAGATATAGTAACCCACACTCAATAATGAAAATGAGATCTAATGGAGTGAATGGACTCAAATGTTATAAAGTGTTTGAGGTTTATTGATATAGTGATGAGTTAAATAATGAACAAGTCTGGGAAGATCGATGGAGAAAAAATGATCCAAAGATGCAGGAAGTAGTGAGATTAGGTCAAAGTGTCAAAGTTTAATGACCAAGTAAAGATAAAGAATGTCCACTCTAATGATCCAATGGCATGCATGATCTAGGATCTACAAATCTAATGACATGAAGGAGGTCAAAAGTTCAAGATCTATTAGTGAGGATCTACAAAATTAATAAGAACAAATGTGATTGGTCTGAGTCAGCTTCGATGGATAAATGTCAAACCAAAGAGTCATTTTTGATTGGAGAAAGTGAATATTGTAGACATAGTTTAGAAAGGAATGAACAATATGGCAAGGGAATGTCACATGAGAAAATATGTAAGATCAAGGATCCTATAGTGAAACAAGGTCTTTGAACTCATATGCCACCATGAAATCCTAGTCAAGGTCTAACATGAACAGTGATTACCAAATGTAAAGAAGAAAGTCTATAAAATCAATAAATGATTACAGATGGTAAACACAAGTGTTTAGAAGATATCTAGTAGTTAAGAGAGCATATTATAACTATCATAACATGTTTCAAACCCCCTGAATAGTGATTATGTGTCAAATCTCCTAGTTCAGTTTCAAATGCTCAAAGGATGGTCCATGATGGAAATAGTTTCACAAAGGTTGGTGGAAGATTAATTACACTATTTTAGAAAGAATTTTTCATAATTTACATGTACCATTGTCTTGAAAGACATTCATTATCTATTTCACACTCAGTTTCACTTGAAACATAACTAGTTCTCATGCCTGGACATGTGGTCTAGTGACCCTTAAACTTCTTTCTTTTCTTCTCTCTCAGAAGTTCTATAAGTAGCTACCATTTTAGATTTGTAATATACCACATCCATGTATGACAAATCCCTGTTGGAATGATGCCATACAATGTATGTTTGTTTCTAAGTTCTCAAATAATTGTTAAAGTGTGTAAATGATCTATAGTGATAAGAAGTGATAATCTTATGTCCTTCTTTCCTTTATCCCTTCATATTTGAGCAAGAGTTATTAGTCTAATTGGTCATATAGAGTGCAGTCAAATGTGTCAAAATATTTCAAGTGTATAGTTTCCCTTGGAATATGTAACCTACCTTCTGGTTCATTTGCCTTGTGTTGTTTCACATATCTCACCTCTATATTAAAATACTCATGTTAGAACCTTTTAGGATTTTGAGACTAGTTTGTATGCCTTTTTCCATAGTGCTTGGAATATGATGGTCATGTGGAGATAATCTTGGTGTGTCACCTCTATAGACTAGGTTCAATTTAGGTTATTTCTATCTCTTTCCTCTACAATTAAATAATACTTTAGGTGATAAGGTTTGTAAAGATATATTCAAAGAACTACCCCTTTAAATCTAGAGTCTCATTTCCATAATAGGTACACCCACATACCTAAAAATGTTCTCATGTTGCCCAAATTTTGAGGAGGCTTGAACACCCCCTTCTAGGGTGAAAATTTTGGTGACAATAGTAACTACATGGGTGGTACCCACCTATAAAGGTAATTTAATCTCACCAAGAATCTATTGTGAGGTCCCATAAATTACTCTAACTAATCTGGTTGAAAGATGTAAATCATGACTTTTATGATCCAAATGCATAAGTAATTTCATTGTATAAATGTTATTACTTGTATCATTGTAAATCATAACACTATATATAGGTTGGTGGTCAAGGTATGCTCAAATTAATAAGGAATGAAGATCTGAGTTATCATCCATAATCTTGTTATCATCAAAATTAATTGATGGTCTCTGAACCTTATGAGGTGTCTACTACATATAGGTACCAATAATGACATCCAATGGGTGATCATGATGAGATGGAAGAGGGTGTGAATTATATGTCATTTTCACTCTTGAATCCTTCTTTGAATGATATTTCAAAGGATTGTTAAATATTTTATACTTGTGGTGATCACTAGGTTGTGAAGTTGATTCCTTTAGAGGATCATCAAATGTAATATTTTGGTCATCTATTGCTTCAAGGTAAAACAATTATTTGTAAAATTCCTAGGGCATTAGTGATAGTCAAAATAATAATTTTCACCATACCCTTTAGATATAGGTCTACTCATACCAACCTCTATAATCCATGGGAGTAATGAAGTGGGAGACTTCAGTAAGAATGTAAATTATCTTCACGGTGAATTGGATAAGACAAGTTGATTAAGTTATTGTGACACCACATTAAATATGGTGGTTGTTTATTTTTTAGGCTAAGGAGGTTTGACCTTATATCTTTTTTTGATATTAAACTTGGTATTCCATGCAAATGTAGTTATTGTATTTGCTATATATTTAAGTTTATTCAATGAGACAATTTTCATTTCATGGTCATGAAAAATATAGCATAAGTCATCAAAAGATTTTAACTTTTTAAAAATAATGGATTCATGTTAAGGTGCAAGCAAACATTTCTTGTAAATATCTTGATGTTATTTATTTACTAAGGACTAGTCATTTTATCTAACATTATTTTATACATTAATACATTACTAATTAATTGGTTCATTGGTTCCTTGTTTAATTTTTTCAATTTGGGCATATGAAACCTTTTCATCAATGTTAATAGAGAAGTGTGCTCAAAATTTATTTGCAATGGGTTTGAAGGTGTTTATTGAATGAGTTGGCAAATCATACAACTACTTTAAATCATAGTCTTTTAAGCTCCTTGGATGTAATTTGGTCAAAAGTTTATCATTAGATGATTAATCAAGGCATGTTGCATAAAAATATTGAACATGATGTTCAATATCACCTTTTCCATCATAAAATGTATACTGAGGTGCAAAAACCTAGTTATCACGGGGTGAAAAGTTATATCTGGTGAAAGAGGATTATACAACACCTCTTGTGAATCAATAACATAAGGATATTTCATAGAATTTTTTTCAATATTTGCAACCTTAGTTTGTATAAGTTTTAATATTTGTATAAGATCTTTCAACTCTTGGTATTTTAGATTGGATATTTGAAAATTCACCAAAGGAGGTATACTTATAGGTTGGGTAGATATAAGAATTGAAACCGGTATTTTAGTTGAAGGATTTAAGTTTCCCATGATAGATGTAGCAATAGTAGTTTTAGGAAACAAAGCTTGAAATACATATCCCATGCCTACATTAGATGTAGGTAGCTTGATTGGCATGGAATCAATTATAGTACCTTTTAAGGAATCACCATCACTAGGTGAGGAAGCCTTAGCCTTAATCATGCTTACTAATTTCATCTCTTATAACGTAAAAAAATGCACTATTAAATCCTTGTTATTTTTAAGATGAGTGATCAATGCCTCTTTATCTTGCATTTGAAATTGGATTTTTTTAGTACTTTTTTCCATTGCTTAGGAAATAAAAATTATAGAATTTGAACAAATAATTGAAACCGTAGTTGACTGAAAGCCTACAAATATAAAAAAATTACATTCACACAAATCAAGTTCACCAAATGTTTAACCCTAAAATATAAATATGGGGCAATCAAGGGTTAAAGGAGGAAGAGATATCCTAGAGAACACAGATGCTAGACTATCTCCAAAGTAGGCCAATTATTTGAAAAAATTAGATAAAAGATATACTAAATTTATTATAATGAGATGCTAAATATATAAAGTAAAACTATGATAGATATTTCAATAATAAATAAAACAAGATACTTGGATGATTCTAATGCTAATATAGATCTAGATCTAGAACAAGTAGAAAGTGTGTTAGGACTTGTTCCAAAGTTTTAACTTAGTTTAGGATTTTGATATTTTAGATTAATTAATAAATGTAAATGAGGCATGATTATTTTATAAAGACACCCCCATAAATAATTAAGTTAGTTTTACTTAGAGTTTTAGAGTTAATATTTATACCACCTTTTGGGTGAAATTCCCATAGATAGTTGGTTACAGGAGTTAGTTGGTTTTTACCAGTTCTAGGTAAAAGCTATTTATTTCATGTTTGGATTTTTAAAAGGGTTAATAGAGTATTAGCACCCTTTTCTATGTATTGTTTCATTTTGATTAATAAAATGCACCCACCTTAGTGGGCATAAGATTCAACCTAGTGTTTTTTACTAATCAGGGGTATTAGAGCATGGTAATTGGGAGCACAATTAATCTAGATGAAGGACAAGGTGAAAATTTCATTCATGTGGAAATAAAGAGGTCTCTATGAATTCAAATTGGTTATCAAGTGAATAATAGAAGGTATGCCTTTGATAACTTTGGTTGGTCTAATGTTGAAATTTTGAAAGATTTTTAAATTATTTAATTTTTCAAATATTTTTACATTACTCATGAATAAATTTGAAGGAAATGGTATTGTATGAATATCTCCCTGGATAGCTCTTCATGCTCATACAACTTAGATCCTCCAATCTAAATGTTTTTAAATCATTGTTTTTTATAAATCTAATTTTAAAAATGTTGTTTTTAGATGAAAACACCATTTGTATGGCCTTTTTAACTTGGAAAACTTTGTGTCAATATAGTATGGTTTCCATTCTTTTCTTTCACAATTTGCTCATTTTTAATTTGTAAATAAGTGTTTAAATGCAAAAAACCTTTACCAAATGATTTTGAAATGAAATCTAGACTTTTTCTGGAGTTGTATGGCCCATTTTTACCCTAGTATGGCCTCCTAGTGTTGAAACTCTTCCAAATCTACTATAGCTCATCAAAATCCTTCAAATTAGGTTTAAACTATTGGAATTTTCTTATTTTATGGCCATGTACAGATTTGTATGACCTAGTGGAGGACATAAAGAGTATTAATTTTTTACAAGTCAGCCATGGCATCCCTATGGCATTGGAAGCTTCAGGTAAAGTAAAAATTTGATTTTTACAATGTTTTTCCATAGTATTTAAAAACATTATGTTTTTGGTGTGTCCTAGTGAAGCCAAGACTAAGTTTAGAAAAATTTACCAATTTTTTCATTCGTGATGAATTATTTCCATGCCCATGTATTTTTTTTTAATTTCACAAACACAAAAAAATTAGGTTCATATATATATTTATGTGTTTAAGACTTGTAAATGATTTTAGTGCAAGTGGATGGGCTATTTTTTTGAAATGATATGAAAGGGATAGGTCAAGGGTTCCAATATTCCTTTTGGAATAATTAGTATATGTTTTTTTGAAGAAATATTCTTTTCTATGTTTTTTATATGCTTTGCAAGTTGTAAAAAACATATATGATTGTAAGAACATGAAAACTAGTCAAAAAATTGCAATAGAAGTGTATTCCTTTTACTTTTGGTGAAATAAGGGTGTAATTGGAGAAATAAGGTTGTATTTTGGAGAAATAAGGTTGTAATTTCTGATTTTTAGGTGTGGTTATGTGTAAAACCCATCGAAAATCTCTTTTTTGCTCTATAAGGAGGTTAAGTGCAAAACCCCATAGAAGCAGTGTCTTGTGAAAAGTACTATTAGTGAGAGTGGTGTTTCTTTACTTTGTTACATTTATTTTTCATTACGTCACACTTACTTTTCCTTGTCATACTTGCATTTGGTTCAAGATGCCAAAGATTCAAAAATTTCTTTCAGATGGTGATAGATTAATGATTTCTAACTATTAAGATTGAAAACATATGATTGAAGCTTCATTAGTTTTTAATGAGTTATGGGATATTGTTAAGAATGAAAATACCACATTGCCTATAAATTAAGCTAAACTTGATGCATTTAATCTACGTGATTTTAAGGCCTTAGCTCTAATCAAGTGTTGTTGTACTCATGATACTTATATACATATTGAAAATTCTCCTCATACTTACACTGCATGGAAAACATTATTTGATTTGTATGATAAGAAACCTAATCATAAGAAGATAGACGTTCATATGTAGTTGTTTACTTTTTCATTAGAGGAAGATGGGGATATGGGAGAATACATGTCTAAGTTGGATAATATTGTTACTGAGTATACTAAGGCTAGTTTTAAAAAACTAAAAGATGATCTCATACTTATTGTTGCATTAAAAGGACTACCTGGGTCCTATAGGAACTTTGTATAAATGTTTCATGTCTTTGAAAAGATCATAGGCATCACTTTTGAAAAATTGGCTGAGTTGCTTATCCAACATGACCTCTCTCTACCCAAGAAATCCAAGAAAACCAAGGAAGCCCATGTTTCAAAGTTTAAGCCTAGTTTATTCTTCTGGTCATCAAAACAATAGAGGGAAAATTTTTAGAGGGGGTTGAGGTTATAGAGGAGGTAGATATCAAAACTGATGTAGAGGCTATTCACATCAACAAAAATCTAGACATTCTCATTCAAATAAGACAAGTGATAGAGGATGTGGTCACAACTCTTATAGAGGTAGAGGTCGAGGTAGATTAGATATTCAGTGTTATAGATGTGGGAAATTTGGTCACATTGCCCCTCTCAGTTTAGGATTCCTTTTGACAAAATTTAGAGGCCACAAAAAGTGACTAAGTCTAACCTTGCTTAATATGCTGATCATGACTATGATGAATCTAGCAATGTTGCTCATGAATTTGCATTCACTACTTTTGGGCACATTGATTGTATGGAATATGAGGTAAGAGATGAGCTTATAGATGTATGGGTTTTAGATACAGGAGTAACCAAACATATGACATTTAGGTGAGACTTATTTTGGAATTTCAAATAAGCTTCTCTCTCTCTAGTTGCCTTGGCAAATAAGTCTATGCATACTCCACTAAGACTTAGGTCTATTAAGATTCTTATTCCTAATGGTTCTATACAATACTTTGAGAATGTTTGGTATGTTCCCACATTGAAGAAACATCTTATTTCCTTGGTAAATATTCAAAATAAAGGTTATCATATTGTGCTTGAAAATGGGCTCATCTATATCAATTCAGTGAAGGATGGATACAAAACAATGTATATAGGATATGAGGATGGAAATTTGGTTATATTGCATTTTCAAGTGCTTCCCCCCATAGTGGAACTTATGATATTTATTGACATAGGTAAATGTACTATGTCTACACAATAGTTATGGCATCTCCACTATGGACATTTGAATGTTCACTCTTTAGTGGACTTGTAGAGATATAGTATGGTGAGTGTGTTGCCCACTATTTTCAAAGATGGTATTCTTTGTGAATCATGTGTTTTGGGAAAATAAAATTGGGAAAATTTTCCTAATAATTCTTCATGGAGAGATAACAAATGTTTGCAATTAGTTCATAGTGATGTATGTGACATGAAAAAGTCAGCCATTGGAGGGTGTATATATTTTGTGTTGTTTATTGATGATTTTTATAAGATGACTTGCGTGTTTTTCATGAAAAACAAATAAAAATTTTTCACTAAATTTATTGATTGGTTACACTTAGTTTAAAAAGTAACATGTTCACACTTAGCCACTCTTCTTTCAGATAATGGTGGTGAGTATACTTCAAATGAGTTTTTAAATTATTGTCGAGAACATGACATTCATCAAAAATATAGTAATGCTTACACTCCATAACATAATGAAGTATCTGAATGAATGAATATAACTTTAGAGGGTAAATCATGAGCTATGTTACACTATAAATATCTTGATTATAAGTTTTGGGTAGAAACCATTGGTATTGTAGTGTATTTGAGAAACTAGTCCCCCACAGTTACACTTTTCGGACAAACTCCATATGAGGCTTGGTATGGGTTTAAACCAAAAGTTAAACACTTGAAAGTTTTTGGATGCCTTTATTGTTCTTTAGTTCCCACTGAACATAGAACCAAGTTGGAACCACAAAGACAAAAATGCATCTTTCTTGGATATTCAAAAAATAAAAAGGGGTATCATTTGCTTGCATAGGATATAGGCAAATTCATAGTGAGTTGGGATGTAGTATTTTATGAATTTGGTACTATGAACACTATAGAGATTGATTCTCAATTTTATAGCTTAGAGAATAAAATTTAAAAATGTGATAAGGTATTAAATAATGAGGGCAATTCTTCAAGGTCATGGTATGAGACTAATATCCCTTTACTTTCCTCTCCTTCATTTACTAGTTCACAGGTTGATGACTTAGAAAATGTTGAAAATTCTCTAAGTCTTCCTTCAAATGGTGCACATCATGAGAATTCTAGTGTCCCTGATTTGACTAATTTGAATAAGTGTCCAAAATGGGCTCAAAGTAATTTTTTTGACTCGAAAGTAGATGAATTTTATTTAATAGGTCTCAAGAGTTCTCATAAACAGGTAAACTATGCAATGGTTGTTACTACTTCTTCCACTGAGACATCTAATTTTGAGGAGGAATCTACTAAAGATGTTTGGCAAAAGGCAATGCAAAGTGAGTATGATGTAATACTTAACAATAATACTTGGTTTTTGGTTGATCCTCCTCCACATGTTCAACCCATAGGATGCAAATGGGTTTATAGGACTAAGTATAAATCAGATGGATCCATTGATAAACATAAGGAAAGACTTGTTGTGAAAGGCTATGTGCAACAAGAAGGTATTGACTGTGAAGAAATATTTGTACCAGTTGCCAAATGGCACATTATTCATATGGTATTTGCATTAGTTACACATAATAGTTGGAAAGTACATCAGATGGATGTCAAAAGTGATTTTTTGAATGGTGATTTATAGGAAGATGTATAAATGAAACAACCTGTAGGTTTTGAGAAAGTGGGTACAAAATAGAAAGTGTGTAAATTAATAAAAGCTTTGTATGGGCTCAAATAGGTACCTAGGGCTTGGTATGAAAAAATGGATTCATACTTGAAGAAAATTGGTTTTCAACATAGTGAATCTAATGATACTCTTTATTTTTGAGTGCAGGGTAAGAAATTGGTATTTCTTGTTCTTTATGTCGATGACTTGTTTATCATAGGAAATGATGAAAACCATAACAAGTCTGTGAAGAAGGAATTAAAATATGGGTTAGAGATGATAGATGTTGGACTTATTCACTATTATCTTGGCATAGAATTAACTCAGAAAGAGCATAGTATTTTCATTTCACAAACTAAGTATATTTTTGAGTTATTAAATAGGTTTGGCATGAGTGACTACAAGTTTGCCTTTACTCCCATGGAATAACTTGAAATTGTCTAAGGATGATAGCAGTGCCTTTTTTGTTGGCACCAAATATAGATAGTTAGCAGGAGGTTTGATGTATTTGATGAATACTAGGCCCAATATATCATTTTCAATTGGAATTTTATCTAGGTTTATGCTTATGCCTAGATAAATTCATTGGCATGTATTAAAAAGAGTACTTCATTACCTTTAATAAATGAAAACATATGGCCTTGGGTACTGCCACAATAATACATTTAAACTTGTTGGGTATTGTGATGCATATTTTGGTGGATGTGTGGATGACATAGTGTCCACAATAAGATACACTATGCATATAAGTTCAATTGTCATTGTTTGGTGTTGTAAAAAGTAGGATATAGTGGTAAATTCATTAACAAAATTAGAGTACATCATAACATGAGATGCTTCTAGAGAAATTGTTTACTTACGACGCATTCTTTAAGATCTTTAGGTTTCTCAGATTGCTCCTACATTGTTATACATTGATAATCAAAGTGCAATCAAGATGTTAAAGATTCTAGTATTTCATTCCAAAACAAACAATATGGATGTCAAATATCATTATCTATGAATGCTGGTGGTGAAGAAAGAACTTTATCCAATATATTTCTCAACTACTAATCAGACAAATGACATCTTTACTAAACCCCTCGATAGAATCAAATTTGAAAATTTTAGAAAATTGCTTGGCATGTGTCCAAAGACCTAACTTTGGATCATGGGGGGGTTTGTTAGGACTTATTCCAAAGTCTTAACTTAGTTTAGGATTTTGATATGTTAGATTAATTAATAAATGTAAAAGGGGCATGCTTATTTTATAAATACACCCCCATAAATAATTAAGTTAGTTTTACTTAGAGTTTTAGAGTTAATATTTAAATTGCCTTTTGGGTGAAATTCCCATAGATAGTTGTAAAAGGGTTAACAGAGTATTGGCACCCTTATATATGTAGTGTTTCATTTTGATTAATAAAATGATTTTGGACCCACCTCAATGGGCACAAAATTCAACCTAGTGTTTTTAACCTATCAAAGTAGACTAGAAATAAATTATGAAATAGTTTCTTGATTCTACAAATTGTACTTATATAGCTTTGAAAACTTGTGTGGACTTGGGATAGTTATGTCAATACTACTATCTAATTTAGATAAATGTGTCTAGTACATAATAATTATTAAAATTAGATATGACCAACTAGATGCTTATGGGTTTTATGCCACCTTCACTCTAGTGCATTTAGATTTGGCGCATGGTCTATCACTCCTTGTCAAATAACAAAACCTTAGTTCTTCATATTCATAGTGGTTATGGGGGAAATGGGTAAGAGGGAATATAGTGTCAAACTACCCCAAAGACCCCTCTATCAATGAGTGTTACCAATAGATCCAATACTCTAAATAGGGTCTCAGACTTACGTAGTTATCCCCTACGTGTTGGCTTGTGTGTGAATCATACAATGCATGATAAGAAAGGATAATAGTGACCTAGCTTGCAACTTATAAAATATATCTATTGGGATAGTCCTTTAGTAATTCAAAATTGTAGATGTGTTTCCCTATGACTAATATAGAAATAGGATAAAAGAGGGAAGATTTGCTCACTTGAGTACTTGATCAAGTGCTTTTGGTAAGTTGCCTTAGTTGTTTCTAACTTTGTGCTAGATAAGTAATGAATGAGGGTTGATCTTGTGTTTATACCAATCCTTTAGAGAATATCTTCATTAAAGTACTTAGGCCAACCATAGGAATATGTTTCATTTTTAAATTGAATGAATTTAAGTCACTTGAGACTTGGGTTGGAAAAGGTCACTTGTGTCAATGTAGGCATCTAATTAGGACAACAAGTGTCTGGGTAGCTAGAAAATAGGTGCAGGTCCAAAAGTTTTAGAGATGGAAGCTAAGTAGGTTTATAGCATTGTGGGAAAGGTAGAAGGCTTGGGTCATTAGAATGACATTGGTTGGACTAAGAGATAAGAAAATTGGCATAGAGAGATATTTTACATGAGCCTTTTAACAATGGTAAAGGTCTAAAAGCTAAAGGCAAATCCATGATATGTATTTTCCAAGTGTACAAGACTTAAGTGCTATATAACTCAAAAATATTTATCTGTAGTTCCTTGCTTTCTCTATTTACTATGGGTTTATATATGATTGATGCCATGATCTACATCATACACAACTTATGCTATATACATGACATATTTATATATAAATAATACCTAATACTTATTTGCATCTTGGGATATCTTCAAGATACATTTTTACCCTACTCTTTTTTCTTAACATCATAATTACTCAGCATAGAATCTTTATTTCTAAAATTTATACTCAAAATGCATGTGGAATTTAGCATAGCTATGAAGAATTAGACTCATAAATGGAATCCTCACATGTTCCAACCACACTATTTACATTATTTATAAATTATTCTTTTGGATTTCAACAAGCTATATTCATAAATATTTATTTGATCATATGGTGTTATCTTACAAATAACATAATACCTACACCAGACTTTAAGATGTTAGAGATTCACATTGGATTGTTATCAAAAATAAATGTATCAATTTTAGTTCTCCTTTTATTCATTTTAGTAAGTCATTTCTTATTTTGGCATTTATCCACATTCACCAATTCTTGGCATGTTTGTATAGGAACGTGGTCTTATATCTTGAGGTACATGAGCATGGATGTTTATTCCAATATAGTCATATCCTTCTATATGGGGAATCAAGTGATATATCTCTCCTTTTTACTTTCAGTTCATTTTCATTCTTATATTGATTTTGTAACTCTTACATATTTTATATGATGGATGCATATTATTTGAACCCTATAGGGAAACTTATTTATTTTAATTTTATATGTATGCACACACACACACATCAAAGTGGGTATTATATATACACCTAATTTTGGTCCAAGGGTATTTTTTAGTTGTCAAATTGCATTATTTTAGGGATCTTATATTTTTTCAATTATTAGTTTTATTGATGGGTCTCTCAACATGCCAACTTATGTGGGGAGTTTTAAATCCCCATCTCTGCTAAAAGGAGGGATTTATTGTGAGAAGAAAGCCTTCCCCAAGGTCTTAGTTACCAGGTATTAGTATGTAAGGTAACGTAGTTGGCTCATTGTGACCATTCCATTTCATGGGGCTTCAATGAAACTGATTCTAGATGATGGCTTAATCTATAGACACTAAGAGACTCGATTAGTCCATCTTTGATAAATGTAATAATCCTTAAATGGTGATGGATGATACTCAACAATCATGATTAAATATTAGAAGAAATTTTTTAATTAGTCCTAAACTAACACATTGATAAAAGAAAGATAAAATGAGAGGGGAAAAGGGAAAAAAATCCTTGATGTCATAGATATGAAATCACAGTGTATGATTTAGTGAATCTCATGAACCTAGTCTTTAATTGAGCTAGACCTAGTGAAACTCCCATGAAGGATAGTGTGAGAGTTTGTGGAGAAGTTGGTGTGAACAAAGAAGGTCATAACCACCATAAAAATGTAGAAGAAAATGACTATCTGAATACACAACAATTTGAATATTAAGATGCTTCATGTTGAATAGTAATGGTGAGATTTATAATAGGCATTCAGCTAAATACTTCATATTCATAATAACAAGAAAAACACTATGATAATAAAGCATGAAAATATCTAGCCATCCAACTATTCTAATCTAAAGAGAACCATCTAGGTGTAGTTTATCTAATCCTAAAAATACTATCCCTTATTACATCATTAGAGTTGATCTTATATAAGAATGTAAGCCTAAGGAGTTATCTCTCTTTCAAAATTTCTTGCTAATGGGGTAGTTACAAACATTCATTGTTGATTAAGGGAAGGTGCTTGAGATTCTATCATATACGTTTTTAGGTACCATGCCTTGATTAAATTGGGAATGAAAGCCTACAAAAGGATGTAGTTGAGATTGCATCAAGATTACCAACTTCACACATTATCTGAAGCTAAAATCATGCCTCTTTGAGGCAATATTTTATCTTCTATGTTTCATGCTTGATCCCAATGTGCATGCCACCTCTTGACTAATGTTATTGCTCAGTCATGCATTGAATTCCACCACCTTTATGATAATTATTTGGTGAGGAACCAATCTAAAATTTGAATCTAAAAATCAAATTGGATGCATAGTCCATGCTTATATTTTGATAGGTTTTGATGGCCAAATTGATCATTAAATTTGAAATAATGTCTTTACTAGCTATGTAGCTAGTTTGTCCTTTCTTTATTACATCACCACCAAGTGGATTCTCTTCACTATTCTACTACCTAGTCAAGGCTCTAAATATATGTTGACTATTTATATCATGGTAAAGTAATATTTTTCCATGTGGTGTCATATCACTCACCTAAATCATTGACACAATATTGGGATTGCACGAACCACCGTATGATTATAGAGCAATAGAATTTCACCACATGGCATCATCTTACTTACCCATTTTATTAGGACTTACTAATTTGTATAGACTCCTCTAGGATAGAAGATCACTAGGATGATGCCATGTGGCATCATCCCATTAGCTCACTTGTCTGGAGGCTTTACATTGTATAAATTTGATTGGGATCAATGGGTTACTAAGATCTTGACACTTGGAAACATCTCATTGATCTAATCACCTAGATATTTACTGATGTAGAGGACCACTAGGAAAATATTTAAAAATTGACCAAGTCTCATGGATTGGTGAAAATATTCCATGCAAATCCAAGCAAAAATTTCAAATAAATTAGCTAAGCCCTACTAAACAAAAATTAAGCATGTGGATCCATAATGTTTTTTCAAAATTGACTAAGTGTTGAAAGCTTTTTGAATAGGTTTGAGCTACCAAGAACTATGGGAAATCACCATTTAGCATTGAGAAAAGTTTAAGCACCTATGGGAAAAATAAATAAGATCCTAGTCAACAACTTCAAAATTAAAAGACAATGATTAAGTCTTCAAATTTAAATAACCAAGTCTTTTGAAATATTATAAATGGGTATGACAACTTAGTGAAAGAAAGCCATTCAAAATCAAATTTTGTCCATTCAAATGAAATTGACTAGGGAAAGGATAAAGCTAGATAAAATTTTAGCCAATTTTATGTCAATTTGAAACAAAATTGAATCAAAATTGTTAAGAAAAAGAAACAAAAAACTCTGAAATAGTTAGATAATTTATGTGAACCTAAGGCAAAATGGTCTAGAAAAGGGAAATTAAATGTATTTTCCAAACATGTTTATAACTAGACCAAGACTCATTAGATCTATGTAAATTAAAATATTCACATCTATGCAACCCTAGTATGATTTCTATGCCATGTTTTTAAGATGCAAGTTCTTTATCATTTAGGCTTGGATAAAATAATGAGGAACATTCAGACATTAAATATTCACATCTAGCAAAGGTGCATTTTAAATAAGGAAAATTTAACAAGTAACCATGAAAACTCCCTAATATATAAGACCAGACTCCAAAGTAAAAAGAGGGTCCCTGTTTTCAATTTAAAAATAGGGTGTGTTGTGTAAGAAACAACAAATGGTGACTCCTACTTGTAAATACTCTTGATTATTTTGAGAATTCAAAATATATGGTTTCATAAGAATAAAAAGTATTAGCTGCAAGTAATAAATTATAACAAAACATAATTCAAAGGTAATAAAGTCTATAGGAACAAGTGACATACTAAGCTAAGAATCCAACCAAATACCATCCAAGTGTGTGGTCAAGTGATTTATTTATTTGCATTACATTCACATGTAGTAATTTAGATTTGCATAAGTCTAGAACTATTAAAGGAGAAAAAGATCTTACATTTTAGCTTGGGGGAAAGTGGTGTAGGAGTTGATCTATCTCTAGCTAGGAATTTATATCCTCAATAGAGATACCTCTAGTCATTTCCAAAGGCCTTGCTCCATTGCCAACCAATTTAGAAACCCTATGGCATAGGTTACGAAGATCACCCTTTCAAGGAGAAAGTTTAGATTTAATACTTAGTTTAATTATTTTTTAAATAAGATTTTACATTCATCCATAGAGGGTTAGGGACCAAGCCACGGGTAAAGGAAACTAGAAAGTTCATGAAAACTCAATACAAACTAGAATTGAAGCAATGTTACATTTTTTAGATAAGAACTAGGGTGGATGGGTCCCCTACCCTATATTAATATTGATAAAATATAATAAAAAGATCCCCTAACCTTTACAATATTCAAATTAAAGTGAGGTTTAGAGGGGAAATAAGGCCACCAAGTGGCACAAAAACTAAACTACATAGTTACAATACAAAACAACCAACAAAAAGGGTACAAACCAAAAAAACATAATAAAAAAGGACACAGATACTTAAAACCATATTAAACATCAACATTATCACTATTTTATAGCTTCACTCTTGGCAGAGCATGCCCAACTTCAGTCACCACTATCACTTGAGACTCTCCTTTACTACCACCGATAGATCGGGCTTTTTTATTGCTCTATAGATGGTTATACATAGCCAAGGTGACTATAACATGATGAATATGAAGAAATCAATGTGGAATCTTCCTGTTAGGGTTTTCAACCATTTGTCTTAGAAATATAACAACCTCTAACCTCTCCTTGTAGTTGTGTGTTTCTTTCCACATATCAACGCCTATGATAGGACATTCAACCTCTACCCATAGAGGGGAAATAATAAACTAACCATAATGATTTGAAAGATGATGTAATTTATATTCTATGTCCTTGACATAATCTAAAATCCTAACATATCTTATCTCAAGATCTCTAAATACCATAATTAGAATATATCCAAAACCATGATTACCTGAGAAAGGCATCACTTGGAAGGGACAGGTATTGAATTCATCCACTTTCTCAAAAAGTTTTAGCTTGTGTGTGTGTGCCAAAAAAAATACCAATATATGATTTACCAAAGACTTGTCCTCAACAACCTCCAAGATATTAAAAACAAAAAGAGCCACCACATTTGAGTTGACCTTGCTGAACATGTTGGTCCCTCAAAAATATTCACCCAAAGTAAAGCAAATGGCATATAGGGCATCATCTAAAGGAACCCAAAAAATCTTCTTCAATCAAGCATTGGATACATTACCATAGAAAGCAATCTCCCCTACTCTACTCCTACCTAGAATTACAGCCAACCCAAGCACAAAATCTAAGCTTAAATCCATCTCAAACATAGAACCATTGAAAGAAAGCTAACAAAACCCAATTTTAAACATGGAGTGAAGATAAAAGGAGGTAGGGAAGCCTCTCAAAATAAGAAACCATATCCAAGACTCATCATTTCCCAATACTTGAGATCTATCACCACCTACTTAACATAAATGAAACTACAAGCAATAATGGCCCCCAATCAAAGATTAGACATCAAAAAACACCTTCATGGACCCCATGAAATCTTCCCAAGACCCTCTTAGGTTATCCAAAATAATTGAATTATTTTTCTCAATACCATAGTTAGCTAAAAATTTAGCTACTGAGTTGGCCTTTTTAAAGCAATGGAAACCTTCCCATTATTCAAATAAGACCACACGATCCCATGTGATAGCAATAATATTGTCAATGTGCCAAAAAGGAATGACTAACTTCTTTATGGTTGATAAGATGACAAGAAAATATCCTTATATTTGAATCTTCAAAATACTCCATTGTAATGCTAATTCCAAGCCAAAGACCAAAGCTTGAGATTCAACCTCATTATTTATGCCATCCTTTAGATATTTGGGGGTTGTTTTGATTAAAGACCCACTACAATATCTAATAATACAACCAGCTCTAGAAGCACCCACTTTTCCTTAATATGCCTCATCGAATTCAAGTTTAAACCAAATTGGGGGTCGAGGATTCCACTCAACCTCTTTATTTCTTTCAACCATATTAATCTTTACATTAGACCAATTAATATGGGTACAATGCTACCTTTTTATTAGATATTTCATGAAGCGTATTAAATGGTTTTGGACAAGACATTAGCATTTCTAAATTTACAAGCTCTGTTCATAATCATTGACCTTTGAAATCAAGAAATGAACAAATTAATCATAATAATAATTCACACAATATTTTCAATAAAAATTACAATTAGGCTCTTTTAGTTCCATATATGTTACCCACACAACAAACTTTCTTTTAACTTCTTTAATTAATAAGGGAACCATAGGTAAAAATAGTTGGGAAAAATCCAACACCAAAAGTAGAAAACAAACAAAATAAAACCTAAGATAACAAAAAGGGGCATGAAGGAAATAAAATAGGAAAGGGAAAATAAATTATTCATAGGGGTTTCCAAGAAAATGCATGCGTGAACCAGTTAAACACCTTTTTTTTAGTATTTTGATAAGGCTAGAGGAAACAACTAATTGCATCTATGTTGACCTATACATTAGAAAACACTATTTCATAGATATATGTAAATATTATTTTCATAGATATATGTAAATATTATTTTCATAGATATATGTAAATATTATTTTCATGCAATTCAAGAAAACTAGGATTGTAAAATTTTGCATTGTGTTTGTATCTAGATTATAGACAACATGAGGAATGGGGTTTGAGAGATACCTCTACTTGAACACTAAATTATGGTAAGGGGAAGGGTTGGGCATCATTACATAACATAACCACTTGATTAACCAACCTCATAGAGGATTTCTCTTTATTACAACCAATGGATGAATTAGTTGGTGGCCACTCTTAGAATGAGATGGATTCTCTGCCAACATCTTGATCTTCATCTTTGTTACTGAGGAGCTGTGGGAATAGTTCTTCCCATGTTAATGATCTCTTTTATTTTTCATATTTGGTATAGGTATGAGGATAATTAAATTTAATTAATGAATATTCAAGTCTAATTTGTATTGGCATACCTCTCATGTCCATGACCTTTACATTCATGACTTTGCCATTTTATTTGGATGTAAGGCTCCTAAAAGTGGAAGATCTTTTATTTTGTCCTATGTCAATCCACTTATTCCACATATATAATTTTTTCATCTTTGGTTTCTTCTTCAGGTTCACTCATCTCTAATGATGGGTTGGGAGAGATGTTGTTTCTATCAAGTTACTCATAACCTTGAGTCAGTCTTTTATTTTGAGAGTGAATAGCATAGGACAAGAAGGCTTCAGATGCACAACATGCATCTTCCTCATCTAATGGATCTAAATTATCAAGTTTATCTTTAGGATGATTATAAGATATTTTTGATTCACCATTTTGAATAGGTAGTTCACCTTTTATTTGATATTCTACTACTAGGGTGCTCAAGGTAGCTACTGCTTCCTCATCATTAGACTCATCAACATTAATTTTAGGGATTAACCTAAGCATTGTTTATTGGTAATTATTGCAAAAAATTTCACATAATTAGCAAAAGTATCAAAAGACACTTTAATATTAAAACCAATAAAAAACATTCAACTTATTACATAATTAATTTAAAGAGTTAAATACATTAATGGAGTAAGCAGGGTCTTCATTTAATATAAGGGAATTCATTTGATAACACATTCGAGGCAATGCTTGGGGTAAATTTTCACTATAAAATGCAAATTGTTAAATGGGTTGACTTACAAGAAAACATATTGAAGGATTTTGAGGGTAAACATTTGATTGTCCAAATGGGTAGGAAAATTATATATTGTGATCATGTGACATTGCTTGTTCTTCAATAGTGTAGGTTTCTTGATATGTCAATGCCAAGGATGTGAGAGCTAGAGGATTCCTCTAAACAAACATAACATTGAGGGGAAACAATGTTCTAAGGTAAATATTGATAGATACTTCTTCTATCTATAGGAAAGTATCTCTCAACCTCATATACAACTGATGAAAGCATTGGTTGAAATCACTTAAAGACTCATTAAGTTCATTATGGGATATAGAAAACTGCTAGTGTAGGGTATCATGATCAATGGGCTCTCTAAAATGGCTTAGGAATAAACATTCAAAAGCAACCCACAGGGTTATACACCCATCTGATAGTCTAATGTACCAAGTGTATGCATCCTTATCCAAAGAATAAAGAAACAAGTGACAAGACACATCTTCATTCTCGATGTGAGTCCTAATGATGGCATCCTTGAATGCCTAAATATGTTATTTTGTTGTCAAAATCTTACCATGCATGTATTTTATCAAAAAGAACTAGGATTATTAGGTAGTCATGAATAGGCCTTGGGATGCTCATTGGGAAACTATGCCCACATATCCATGTAAAGGCAATAGGGATTAGCTAAGCTATGAATCAAGAGTGCTTTTAACTTTTTTTTATGAAAGGTGATTTATTTTCATATTCAACCCTCCTTATAAAACTAGTATGTTGATGGGTCTCTAGATATACCAACTTAGGTGTGGGTTGTTAATCCTCATCTCTCATAATAATAATAAGGTCTTACAAGGGAGAATGATTCCCCAAGGTCTTGATTACCAGGTATTGGTACACAGGGTAATCTAATTAGCTCATTGTGACCATTCCATTTCAAAGGGCTTTAGTGAGAATAAATCTAGATGATGGATTAAACTATAAACATTATGAGACTCGATTAGTCCACCACTAATATATTCAAAAATATTTAAATGGTGATATACGATACTAAATAGTCATGATTAAATATTAGAAGTAGATTTATATTATCCCTAAGATAACACACTAATAAAATAAAGAGAAAATGAGAGGAAAAAGGGAAAAGAATCCCTGATGTCATAGAGATGAAATCATAGTATTTGATTGAGTTAATCTTATGAAACCAATCCTCAATTGAGCCAGACCTAGCACAACTCTAATTTAAGGATGACATGAGAGTTTCTAGAGAAGTTGATGTGAACAAAGAGGGGCATAACCACCATAAAAATGCACAAGAAAATTACCATTTGAATACACAATAATCTTATTATCAATATGATTCATGTTGATTATCACACCTAAGATTTATGATATCCATTTAACTACAGACTTCATATTTATGATAACAATAAAAGCACCATGATAGGAAAGCATGACAATGTCTAGCCATCTAACTATTCTAATATAAAGGGATCCAACTAGGCATAGTCTCTCTAATCTTAAAAATACCATCCTTTATTACATTGTAGGAGTTGATATTATATAGGCATGTAGGCCTAAGGAGTTCCCTCTCTTTCAAAATTTCCTAATAATAGGGAAGTTACAAACATTCATTGTTGATTAAGGGATGGTGGCTAGGATTTTGTCTTATATGCAATTAAGTGCCATGCCTTGATTGAATTGGAAATGAAAGCCTATAAGAGGATATAATTGAGATTGTATTGGGATTAATAGCCACCCACATTTTTTGTAATTGAAATCATGCCTCTTTGAGGTAATATTTTGTCTTTTATGATTCATGCTTGATCCTAATGTGCACACCACCTCTTTAAAAAATTTGGTACTCAACCATGTATTGAATTACACCACCTTTATGATCATTCATTGGTGAGGAAATAATATAAAATTTAATTATGAAAATCAAATTAAATATATAATCCATCCTTAGATTTTGATAAGTTTTGACATCTAAACAAGTCATCAAATTTAAAATAATGTATTTGTTGGCTTTGTAACCAGCTTGTATTTTATTCATTGGGTCACTGCCAAGTGGTTTCTATTTGATATTGCACTACTAGACCTAATATCAAAATGTATTATTACTATTTATATCATGGTGAAGTGATATTTCTCTACATGGTATCAACTCCCTCACCTAGAGCTCTATCACAATACTAGGCTTGCATAAACCACATCGAGGCTACAAAGTAGTGGAATTTTTCCATAAGGTGTCATCCCACTTAATCTATTTCTAAGGGATTGATAATTTGTATATAATCCTTTAGGCTATAAGATCACCAGCTTGATGCCATGTGGCATTATCCTACTAATCTGTTTGTTTAGAGGCTTTGGATATTTAGTCAAGATCAGTGGGTCATCTAGATCTTGACACTTGGTAACATCCCATTGATTTGATTTCCTAGAGATTTATTGATGTGGAGGACCCCTGTTAAAGTCTTTGAAAATTAACCAAGTCCCACATAGTAGTGAAAAGATGCTATGTAACTCTTGGTAACTCCTTCAAATAAACTGGTTAATTCCTGTTGAGCATAAATTTGACCCATGACTCTGGGCAAATTTTAAAAATTGAATAAATATCAATTATATTTTAATAGGTCTATGCCATTAGGAGATATTGGAATTTTCCATGTGTCAATAGGCAAATTTTAAGCACCTATAAGAAAAATAAAGAAAATCCCAGTCAACAACTTCAAATTTATTTCCTAGCCCCATGACCGCACTATGTACAGTTCTTATGTGATACCTTATAACCCTTATTTTGTGTATTTTATGCCTTGTGTTCATGTATTTTTATATTTTCTCTTTTTATGTGTTATCTCACATGAAAATTTGTTTTTTTTTCTAAATAACTTTTTTTTCATACCAAAAGAAGACATTACAATGAAAAGGGTTAGATTGACCTAAAACATGACAACAAGATGCTAGACCTTACAACCAACCAACTTATTATAAATAGAAACTAATAATATGATCCCCTACCATCCATGTGAGTGTCAATTTTCCTCTTCTTCTAGTATTTCCTCCACTGGGTGGTTATCCCAATAATTTTTATTTTGCATGTAAAGCTAGTGGTGCAAGTTATCCTTCATGTTCATCACATCCTATGCTATCCTAGTCAAAGTGTTTTTTATTACTTCTATTTAATTTGTGTTTATGAATACCATTTTTGAGATCTTGGTATGAAGTTTAATCTCCTTTTTGATGTTTTTAAAGAATTTTTCAATATGTATTAATTTATCATTCATGGCTTCAGTCAAGTAGAATTAAGACCAAAAAAACAACAAAATATTTTGATCGAGGCATCCATCTCCTTTTAATACTTAATGTACCCTCTACTTTTATTATATACAATATTATTAACACTTAACATTGATTCTTTGAGTGTGTGAATATCTTTGATCAATTCTTTGAGGTGATCCAAAATTTGGCTTTCCTTGATTGATCCTAATAGTACTTAGGTGAGAAGATTATACTTTTTCTCATTCCTAATTATTTGGTGATTATTTGATTTTAATGGAGAATTATTTTTTCATTTGTCCTCCTTGATCCAAATAGGGTTTTTATTTACTTATCTTTTTAAGCTTATTCTTGTTATGACTACTTACCTTTTATTTTCTTTTCTTTTGATTGTTTCGATTCTAATCATCCTTTCTTATCCATATTATGCCTTTGTGTATAGTAGCATAGAATCATCTACCCCCATTAGCCTACTTAGCTACTATTCTCTAGGCAATATTATTGTTCTTAATACTTGGATTTTCCCTTGCATAGACACCTCTAGGTCTCTCAAATCCCCTTGGATGTGTTATTCTTTGTTCATGACATTAACATCTTAATAATCCACCATATGATAACCTTACATCCCCTGCTAGCATGCTAACCATTGGGATCATTAGATAGGTATATATGATATGATATGTGGACACGAGTATCCTATGGCTAATTTTGAGGCATAATTCCTTCTATATATTTTAGTATAATTTTAAATTTCTCCAACATGCTAATTATGATAGATAGTAGAGGTGTACCACCTATAAGATAGAAATAACCAATAAGAGGAGTTGATCCAATAGTTTTTCCAATATTAGAGAGAGGTAATGTGCAAAAATCTAGGTAATTGATGTAGTTAAAGTTCCAAAATGGACTATCTCATTCAAATAGAGTTAGAAGCATATTTGAGAGGAGTTCAAGGCAATGTTAACAAATTTTCAAATGCACTTGAGAGGAAATTTCCACTAGGACTTCCTCTTTACCAAATTTTCCAACCCAAAAAACTTATAAATACTACCATATTCATCCTTATATGCATATATTACATTTATTCCTTCCCTAAATAACCATAATTCTATCTCTATCATTTTTATTGTCATTTTTAGCGAGTTTAGGGGATAACTTGTTGCCTTATGACATTTGGAAGGTTTCCTTACCTTGCCTCACCATCCTTGTTTACTTGGACCTACCCCACACATTTTACTTAGGAAAGAATGCATCCCTTCTTAATGATTTCCTTAAATTCCTCCATCTCCCAATTTGCAAAGATATTATCCAATTTTACTTTCTTGTCTTTTGAGTCAGATTGTATATCAAAGCTCATTAGCAAATCCACTACTTGGTTTCCTTCTCTCAACATGTGGTTAAACTTTTCTTCCTCAAAATGGTTTTGCACCTTTCACCCTTATTCTATGATCCTTTTCATTCTCTAGTTAAGGTTTTTAATATTCTCCATGGTTTTAATAACTATGAGTGAGTATCCTTCTATGACAAATTTATTTAGGTTTTATTTCAATGCCAACTTCATCTCTATGATGAGTCCCTCAACTTTTATTATATTGTTGGAATTGATCCTAGTAGATATAACATTGTAGGCTATCATGTTCCCCTTATGATCTCTTAATATGACCCCTACATCAGACTTCCTTGGATTATGTTTTGACACTCCATCAAATTTAACCTTGTGTTAACCCTATTATGTAGGGGACTATTTTAAAATTTTAATTATTATCTCTTTATTTTTAACATTGTTAGGTTTCATAGTATCGAATAATTTTTTATCATTCCCCAATTTTGGTTTCCTCTAGATCAACTTCCTTATTCTTTAGTTCTTTCATGGATAAGACAACCTCATTAATAATATCTTCTATTTCCATCATACTATATCTTGGGATTTATGCCAATAGTTGTATTTGAATATTTTTGTGTTCCATTCTATCCATACTTTCTAGGTTATCAAACTTAGCCCCATGTTCCACATGTCCTTAAGAATATTTAATTTATTCTTAAACCTCCATGTTATGATATGATCTATAAGGTTTTTATTTTTTGGTCAAACTCAAGTTAAAATTATTAATAAAATGATTCCATAACACCAAGGTAAAGTTGTAATGAAAAAGGAGGTGATTTATGTTTTATTCACCATGGTAACACATGACAAATCGAGACAGTCCCTGAAAGCCTTTCTTTTTTAGGTTTTACCATATTAGAATCTTCCCATGCATGGCTAACCACAAAGAATATTTTTCATTTGGCTAAGATTTTGAATTCTATAAATTATCCCATAATGGTCCTTTAGACACTCTGAGATAACCTTTATTTTGGGATATGTATCCTTATTTTATTGTGCACACCCTTTTGCCTTTTATATTATAGTTCAAAGTGTATTTTGCCAAGCTTCAAGGAATATGAAAGATTTGAAATATGTCATTTAAGGTCTTATAGTGTTCATATTTTGTGTCATAAGGGTTTTGGAATGTTTTCCAAGTAAGGGTCTTGTCTCCTAGCTCTGCTTCTTCATCCTAGTAATCTTTCACGTTGTGCTCACAGAGTCTAATACTTTCTTATCTAATGTTGTCAAAACATGGTTTAATTTTTTAGAGGTTTCAAGGTAATTCATCTATCTTCCCATAACTTTTTGATTTCCCCATTTTATTTTTTTTGGAATATACCCTTGAGGAGAATGTTTCTAGCCTCCCTTATGTTATTCCAAATAGTGTAGCTAATAGGAAGTGTTGACCAAATTTGACTTTTGGTTAAATTGGGGCACCTCTAGGATTTTTTTTTAATATTTCAAATGTTTTAAGAGGGCCTAATATAATGTCATTGGAATTATTAATTGTCATCTTATGTCATTTGAGGTCATATTATCTTTGGCCTTAGTTTCATTAGTCAATTTATCCATTAGGGGTCATTTTATATGCCTTTAAGAGTCATTAATGCAAATGGAAAATTTCCCAAGATGCCTAGGTACCTTACCTTCATGGAAAACATCCAAGTAGTCAGTAGGAGTGTTAGAGATGTTATTCATTGTAGAAGGTTTCAGGTTCCTAATTTAAATTTTAGAAATCAATTGAAAAAGAGGGGAAATGACATTTTTATGACATATAGGGAAGTATGACACATGTGGAATATCATGGGGGGTATCCTAATATTTATAACATTCATCTCCATGATTTTTTTGATTTGAAAATTCCATTTTAAATCCAAAATTGTTCTACATATTTCTTCCTTTTCTATAAATACTAAAGTGGCCTTGAGTTTTTTGTTCTATATGGATAGTGCAAGTAGTTTCAAGACAAACAATTTTGGGAGGTGATAGTAAACTAGGATACCTTAATTTTAATATTGAGGTGTTTGTTCAATTGGATAGTACAAGTAGTTTCAAGACAATTTTTTTTTAAAGGTGATAGTAAACTAGGATACATTAATTTTAATATCAACAAGTTTAATAGTGGTTAATTGTGGTTTATGAACCATCACTAACAAATTGACCTTGCAAATTTACTAGTTGATTGGTGCACCCTATAGGTTTTGCTCAATTTATGCCAAATCCATATAAAACAATTAGTTATGTTGGCTCCAGAGGATGTATACTTCCTTCTCACATGGTATCCATTATTGGTTTCATGATTTATGAGGTTTTGATGAGTAAATTGGCCTATGTGTACAAGAGGGTGTCACTATGTGTAGTTTTAGTTGGAGTGATTCTATTTCTTGGGCATCTCTCTCCTATAGGTGTCTCATTCAACTAGGAAAGAGTGTTACATAAGCCTATAGGTAATTTTAATATGTTATCTCATGTTTTCATCTCATCATGGAATTATTTGAGTAGCTTACAAGTTTGTCCTTCTCCATTTTCCAACTTCATGCTTACTTTTAGTTTCAATCCCATGCACAAGCTTGTCCATCTTATCTATGAAGTGGTAATAGAGAGGTATTTGCTTATACAAGACTTTGGGATTTGAATGAAGTTAATTTTTATTCTTGTGGAGAGTTAAGTTTTGATCATATGCTTATTTTCCATGCCAAGGCATTCATTTGAGACCCTTATCTACTCTTTACACCTATAGGTAGGTGTCTTTCATGTTGAATAAGGTGTTTTGAGGTTGGTTTCAAAGTGTTTTTGATGGAAGTCATCCATTTTAGGAGTTAAAAACTCATATAGGGTGTTATAAGGCTTTTAAAAAACATATTCTTACTCAGTTCCATCCTCTCTACCTACATACAATCAAATGCATATCTACAGGTAGTTATAATAGAAGAATATGAGGTCAAAATAGGGTATTAAAATGTGAATTGGAAACTACTTAAGATCATAATATGTTGAGATGGATTAATCATGGACATTTGACACATTAAAAAGGAAAACAAAGGTGAAATTATGTTATAAGGGTAGTGGACTGTGTTTTAGGTTGATTTTCCCTAAATTGGGAAAATAGAGCTCTAGGAGGTTCTGAGGGACCTTTTAAAGCATGTTTGCAAGAGGTTTCAATGTGTATAAATGGATGAAATTTTTAGTCCTATCATAGGACAAAGATAATGCCATATTGAGAAGGATAGGACAAGGGGAATATGTTTTTGTAGAGCTTTAAATGTACCTCAAAACACACTAAGAAACTTTAGTAGTGTCTATAGGCATCTAGGAGTGAATGACTTTTGATAATTTCAAGGAGAAATATTGAATGGAACCCCAAGCATAGAATGACTAAGTTAGTGTGATGAGACAAAATTAAATCAAATTCATCAAGGAAAGGTTGAGATTGATCATTTTACATGCCTATGACTACTTATAGGCCCTTTCAAGCATGAAAATGACACCTACAAGTGTCTCAATCTAGCTAGACAAGTAAATTGAATAGGAAATGGTTTGTGTGGGTTTTAGTCTATCCAAAGTGATTTTGAGGTAAAAAAAATATTGATAGTTCAAGGTAAAGTTAAAATACCTCTTTTCTTAGCACAACTATCCCAACTAAGCCTTATCTCCACCAACAACAGGGTCTTAGGAGGAAGTGTCCCAATCAAGGAAAAGGGGCATAGTTTTGAGTTAAAATGGAACAAGGGGTTAAGTGAAAATGAAAAAAATATGGTATAAAATAAATGAGTGTTTTAATTAGTTTATGAAAATCATGATACAATTAAAAAAACCCCTATTTTTACCTACAGGTAGGTTTATGGACAAAGTACTCCAAGTTAAACAGTGATCACAAGGTTCATGAAAGATTATGATTTAGAGTCTCATAGGGATGAAGATTATTTGGATAGACATGGAATAAATATAGGATGAATTCAAGGTACCCTCCTATTCTATAAATAAGCTCAAGATAGGACATTGAAACCTATAGGCCAAGGTAGAATAGGGGTCTTAGCCTACCTGTAACAAGGTACCCAATTTGGGATATAAGAGACATATGAGGCCCAAAAAGGGAGTATGGATGATATATAAAGTATGTATAATATCAATTATAACTATTATGTAATTAATAAGATATATTTTTTATAAAAAAAGTATATATAGACCCCTTAAAACCTTGCACATACCTACAACTGAGTATGCACTCTTAGTGAAGGTAGGGGTCTATCATGCCAAAAGAGAGGAAAGGTTGAACATAAAATTAAGAAGGTCCATGATATGTAAAATGAATTTTTCACACACTTAAAAACTCCTAAAATATTCTCAATCAATTTTCCTTTCATGGACAAAGCTATCAGTCCGTACAGGTGACTAGGAAGCACTTTGCCTAATGAATAAGCATGAAGAATCCATGTAGGAAAAGGGTTTTGAATGGATTTAAAAGATAAATTAAAAAAAATGAATATTATAAACATGTTTAAAAAAACCTATAAGCATGGTTTTGGCTAGGAAAAGTGACTCCCAAATGGATTTGGACAAAAACATAGGAAAATAAGGTTTTTGGCCCCTTTTTTGGACATTTGGAGATGGTTTGGCATCCAAAACTTGGAATAAGGTCAAACAATTTATTAAAAATGGTAATTATTAATTTTAAAATATCCCAAAACACTCATTTTTCATAGTGTATAATGGAAATACCTCTCTATTTTGTCTCAGAGGTCATCTACTCTAGGAAAATTAGAACTTGGTAAAATGATCAAATGAGTGTAGAATGAGCATGTGACTTGATGTGAATCCTTGAGGACCTAAAAAAACCTATAATTAGGTTTATATAAGGCAGGTATGGGATAAAAAACATTATATTAGGATAAAAATCCTCAAATTATCCTTTTTACCCTGTACACAGTCCAAATAGGCAGGTTTTCCACTAGGCCTAATTGTCAAGTAAAGAAAAAACATAAAGTAGGGTGATTAGAGGACTATATGATGGATTTTTGAGCTCAAATTTGGTGTTAAAATTAATAATAAAAAAATTAAACTATGATAAAACAACTTTAATAACCAAATTTATCAAGGTGCCTAGTAGACCTATTAGGTCTTGAAATGGCCTAATGCTAATTAGTAGTCCATCTTCCAGTTATGCCTCTTGGTGGACTATACATATGGTTAAGGAATGTTTTTGAGATAAAAATAAAAGTGTGATAGATTTTTTAGTGTATATAATTTATCATTAAATCCATATTTGAGCTCAGAACCACTCACTCTCATGCAAATTTGGAAAAACAAGCTTGGTAGGGCAACTTGTGAAGCTCACATCACCTTGGAGGATCTGCATGGGAACTAGATAATTTTATAGGAGTTATAGAGGGTACCTATAAAAAATTTTATGTAATTGGTTAGGAATTTAAATATTCCCTATTTATGAACAAATCTTAAGACTTGAAAACTAGCTAAAACCCTAGTAAAACCTTTAGAGAAACCTGATGGAGAAAACAAGCTTTGAGAGTTGCCCAAATGGCATAGTTTAGAAAGGAAACATATTGGAAAATGAATAATAATAAATTATTATCTCACCCATGAAAATGAGCTATATAAAATTATATGGACAACATGCAAAATAGTGTTTTTCTCAACATTTTTTGTGATTTTTAGGTTCTAAGAGGTTTGAGAATATACAATCAAGTTTGAAGAAAATTTTCAAACTTTTTATAACCCCCAAAAGTCATTTAATTCTTGAGGAAAGTTTAGAAGTGTTTAAACAATTATCTTACTTTTAGCTAGTAAAAACTAGCATAGTGAACACAAGGGTGAGAAGGGTGAAAACTCTATGTATGGGCCTTTTTAAGGTGTAACTAAGTATTCTAAGGCCATGGATGGTATTTAAAAGTTTAATTAAATACCTCCCATGTATTTACATGGAAAATAGAAGATATTTTTGAGGCCAAGTGTGAGGGGTGATTGAAACAAGGAGCTCTAAGACTGTAGACAGTGATTACTTCATTCTAGGAATTTCCAAAGGAGTAAGAATGCAACTAACGCATGGAATTGTATGATTTAAGGAATTTCATCTTATTCCCATCATCAAAACTATACATAGTTAGTGGTGGGACGTTCAAATAGATCAAAATGATGAAGGTAGTTTTCTAAGCCAGGATAAGGAATTTTGTGACACTTTTCATAGTTTTCATGACTTGTATTGACAATTAGACCTCTTAAAATTGTATGTTTCAACTCATTCCTATTTATCATGAAAATTTAAACCTCTTTTTGAGACTGACACATGTCCAAGTGACCTTTCTACTTCTTTTTCCTTGTTTCTCTCTTAAAGGCTATAAATATGGACTTTTTAGCTCTTTTGGGTTAGCCTCCATTAGTTAATGGGGAAACAATGGCCAAATTTTTAATTAAAGGAATCTTGAAGAAATAAAATGTGGACATATAATTCCTAAAACCATTTGTGTTGAAATTATCAATCTTACTTGAATTGCACTCAAATTCTCATTTTAGGTCAAAATCAATAAAATACCCTAAATGGTTTAAACTTATCACCTACAAGTGCCAATTTAGGTCAAAGTATCCCTAAATAGGGGAATGGATTTATGGCCTAGCTAACTTTAATTAGATCATTTCAATTCAAAATGATAATTTTGCCTCTAGATCACTCTTTTCTTCTAATTCATTGGTACACATCACGTACCTTTGTTATTTGGTGTTGGTAACATCCTAAATGGGAATATAGATCCAATGCATGTAACATCACCTTCTTGTTCCTTTTTAGTCAAATTATGATCTAGTAATATGACTTTTTGACCATTTTGATTGATTGTGCACCAATTTCACAAGAATTGCACTAAACTTGATTAAAATTAAGCTAATTAATCCAATTTAAGAGCTTAAGTAAGAATTTCATAGATATTTTTGAATATCTCATTATTGGAAATTGATTTTGAATATTTGCATCACCTAGTGACATCTTCTATGGGGTGGCATCTATCAAGCCATAAATGCATAAAATATCAAGATTATGGGTCACCCATGCCTAGTTAATGCCCTCCCATGCCTCTTTAATGATTATTTATCTTGAGCATATTTATGAGTTTAATTCTAAATATTAGGATTATCCATGGCCACACATCTCAATCTTGAGATGGGCGATCATGGTTGATCCTGACCAATCTCAAAAATCTATAAATAGAGAGGCCATGGACATGAATTTTAAGATTGAATATTGTAAAGTTATAATGTTAAATTATTTCCACAATCCTTTTCATTTGATCATTGATTTTGTTTGCAAGCTTTATTGATAGGCTAGTTTAGTGATTTGGAATCATGAGCCTAGGTTTTATGGAGTGTTCTTGAGACATTGGAGGAATTTTCCACTTTTATTGACAAAGACAAGGATGCTTGATCAAGGGAGAACATGATTTTGAGCCACATGGTTATGGTGAATTCATTTTGGAAGGTAATATGATTTCTTTCTTTCACTTGTTTTTTTCTATCCTTTGTAATTCTCATAGGAATAGATAGGCTTAGTTAGTTAGTTCTTTATGCATTTTTCATGACTTATGGACTAATGTTTGACTAACTTTGTAATCCTCTCTACATCTTGGCATGCTTGGTGGGACAAGACACATCCCACAAATGAAGAAGATCATTTTGCATCTTTAAAATATTTATTTAGACCATTAAAACTCTTACAAATTGATCTTCTAACTTTATTTTTCTATTTTTATTTGCCACAGGTTTACATAGTAACCGACATTGGCTAGTAAAAAATGACATTGGTTGGATATATTAATCAACATCAATTATTAAAATTGACATTAGTTGAATACTTGCCACTGATCACATTGGCATAATCGATGTCAGTTAGATAACTGTCATCGGTTAAAAAATGTAAATGCCATCAATTTTATAACTGACATTGATCACTATGTTTTTCTTAAAACACAGACCTGAGAGATATTTTTTTAGAGTTCATTATTTCAAAACTAAAAGAGCTTCAAGGATAAAGGACGTGCTAACATTTTTGTTGCAGGACTAAGCTTGACATTTGTTAAAAACATGTTTAGATCACCTTTTACATGATTAAAAATTAATTAGGAACCTTGTTTTGGTGTTTTGAAAAATATATGTTTATGGTGAATGTTTTCAAAGTTTGAAACTAAGATCAAGGGGTCAAATGAACACC
This sequence comes from Torreya grandis, assembly GCA_037957365.1. NCBI lineage: Eukaryota > Viridiplantae > Streptophyta > Pinopsida > Cupressales > Taxaceae > Torreya > Torreya grandis. The sequence continues at coordinate 1,157,600 of JARHVA010004153.1, forward strand.
ACCTCATTTTATATTTGGGCTTAAAAATGAACTCACATTTTCAAAGATTTTTATGTTTACTTAGTTTTTTAGATTAAATTTTTGTTTGGAAAAAAGAGGGATGTTGTGTGTATGCTCTTCCATTTGTCCCCTTTAGGGAACCCTTGGAATCAAAAGTGCCATTCCTATTGCAATTAGCCTAGTCCAAGGCTTAGAAATAAGTTCATCTAAATCACTCCCCAAAAACTCATCAAAGTTTGGGTGACCTTGAAAATAACCCTAAAGTATTTCTATTAGTCTTTTATTTTATGCAAACTTGGCTTGCAAGGGGGATGTCATTACCTCCTAAAAGTTCTTTAGGGAAGCTTTGACCTAGGGTTTTATCTCCTAGCATTGACTTCATTTGGATCCTAATTGGAGTTACACATAGGACGTATCTACATTTAGATATCACACTAGACTGAGTGAATAGTAGGATGTAGTGGTTGTAAAAAGGACTAGACCTTTTTACAATTAGCCAATGCCATGGTCACCCAATTTCCATGATTGTCTTTTGAATCATTTGACATGAAATTCATTGTGTCATTGATTCCCCTAGAATGATCAAAAACCAATTAGTTTTAGTCAACACCATTTTGCCATACCCTTGTTAGGATTTGGATGATTATACTTAGTGTATTTTGGTCATTATTTGCTTGGTATTATTTAAGGCTAAAATTTGTTTGTTTTTTCATAAGCCATGTCAAAATCATGTATTTGAGTTAATAAGGGTAGCATTATGCTACCCAAATCATGTCAAATCTTTTTTGCTTTTGAGTCTTTGAAACATAGCAATTAACCACATCATTTGAGCATGCTTACATCATTAGGCTACTCAATTTGTTTCAAGAACTTGTTTACCGTTGTATCAAAAACCATTTGTTTCAAACCATGCCATGTATACTAGTTGGACATTATTTATACATCGTTATGTTGTCCGCTCTTGTTTAGCTTGTTTGGTCCAATCCTAGTCTTCAATATTGTATTTTCAATTAACCTTGTCAAGTTTGGATCCACACATTGATTGATTTCTATTTAGGCCTCAATTCATGGGGTTGGTACATAGATATTTTTATTTTGGGTCGCATAGCTTCGGTTAAATGATTACCCAATTTTGAACACTATTGATTGTTTGTTTATTTGAGTGCCTATCCTCATCACTTTTTATGACTTTGTTTGGGAAAACACAACCTTTCTTCAAAAACCTTTGTTGTTAGACATTTGACATTAGGTTGTTTTATGCCAAATCTTGGCATAAACTACTTTTGAGATGCGGCTTCACCCTTTCAACCAAGGTTGAACCTTTTGTCTTTTAAACATCGCTTTTCAGAGTTTGTAGAACTTTAAGTCTTTCTTTTTTTAGATATTTCTTCATTAAATGTAGATATATATAGCTACACTTAAGTATATCAAGCACTTTGTGCTCAGGTCTTAACATCTTAATGTCAACATTAGCTCTAATGAACGATTCTCAAGAACACTTATGCAAAACCTAGGCTCATGATATGGAATTAGGCATCTAGGTAACATGTATTTTAGGCTTCTTTGTCTATGCTTAGATGCGCATCTCTTTCCATACATTATAAGTCTAATCAATTCTTGGTCATTTTTCATCATTCCTCATTCCATTTTCTCCCAAACTTGGGTGAACTAAATTGGCTTGAAGTTCATATTGGAACATGAGTCCATGGAACTATGTAGGCAATGCTCAATTTCTATTTTGGTTAGCTCATCCATCTCCATTCTTATTTTCATCTCTCTCATCACTTTGTGCATTCTCATATACTTGGTTTTATATGGCTTTCTAGGCCATTACACCATCGCATGTACGTTTGCACCTAATCACTTTAACCTATATTTTTGGTTATATCCTTGAGTTATTTTGCTTGCCAATTTTCCATGCTGGGGCACAACACCTAAACAATGTCTGAATCAAATCAATTATATAGGGGAAAATCATTATTTATTCTTTATAAATGATCAAGATTCACCCTACTGGGGTAAAACTATTTTATGATGATCAAATCGACTTTACTAGAGTACATCTTATTATATTCTCTTTGGAGACCCCATTTTAGTGGTGCTTCCCTTCCTAAAGTAGAACATTCTCTCTTTTCCTCTAATTCTAATCTCTCCACATTAAAGCCCATGATTGAAATATTTTAGTGTGTAACTTGTCTCAAGATTGATTAATGTCGTAAGTGTGCAAGTTGTACTCTCAAATTGGGTATATTTAAAGTGTGTCCCTTACATTTATGGATTTTATCTTCCTATTCCCCCTATCTCTAGGGCCTATTACCTCTAATTATATTTTGATCATTGATTGTAATCACATGTACAAGCATTAGCTCATTTGGATGTGATATATTCCATGGGTTAATCTATCACTTTCTCTCTTTTTTTGAGAGTCCATCCTTTTCTTCCATCCTAGTATGTCATCTTAAGGGGGCATCATGGGTCCGTTCCAATTTCTTCTTGAAAACTCTTTTCTTTGAAAAGACATCACTTCACCTAAATGTCTCACTATGCCTTCTCAAATAGGGGTAAAATGTAGACATCCAATTCCTAACACCATTTATGTTGACATTGTCAATCTTACTTGAATTGCACTCAAATGCAAATTTTAGGTCAAAATAAATAAAACACCTTAAATGGCTCAAATTTTTCACTTACGAGTGCCAGTTTAGGTCAAAGTATCCCTAAATAGGGAAATGTATTTTATGGGCCAACTAACTTTGATCAAAACATTTTGAGTCAAAATGACAATTTTGCCGTTTAGTGCTCTAGATCACTCTTTTCTTATAATTAATTACTACACATCATGTACCTTTGTTATTTAGTTTTGGTAGCATCATAAATGGTAATACATCTCCAATGCATCTAACATCACCTTCCAATTCCTCTTCAGTCAAATTATGGTCTAGTAATATGACTTTCTGACCATTTTGATTAATTGTGCACCAATTTCTAAAAAGTTGCACTAAACTTGATTTAAACTAATTAATCTAATTTAAGAGATTAAGTAAGAATTCCATATATATTTTTGAATATCTCATTATTGGAGATTGATTTTGAATATCTCCATCACCTAATGACATCATCTATGGGGTGTCATCCATCAAGCCATAAGTGCATAAAATATCATGATTATGGGTCACCCATGCCTAGTTAATTCCTCCCATGCATATTTAATTATTATTTATCTTGAGGATATTTATGAGTTTAATTCCAAATATTAAGATTATCCATGGCCACACATCTCAATCTTGAGATGGACGGTCATGGTTGATCTTGACCAATCTCAAAACTCTATAAATAGAGAGGTCATGGACATGAATTTTAAGCTTGAATATTGAAAATTTATAATGTTAAATTTTTTCCACAATCCTTTGTATTTGATCATTGATTTTTTTTTTGTAAGCTTCATTGATAGGCTAGTTTAGTGATTTGAAATCATGAGCCTAGGTTTTATGGAGTGTTCTTGAGACATTGGAGGAGTTTGCCACCTTTGTTGACGAATACAAGGATGCTTGATCAAGGGAAAACATAATTTTGAGCCACATGGGTATGGTGAATCCATTTGGGAAGGTAATATGATGTTTTCTTTCTTTCACTTGTTTCTTGCTATCCTTTGTAATTCCCATAGGAATAGATAGGCTTAATTAGTTAGTTCTTTATGCATTTTCATGATTTATGGAATAATGTTTGAATAACTTTCTTTGTAATCCTCTCTACATAAATAAGTGATTTTTCCTACTCACGTGATGTTTAATTGAGTGTTAATGCAATCTCATTGGTCTTGTTTAGTAGAAGATTATCTTTTCTAGCATGATATCCTTGATTGTTTACCAAATGTGTAGAAGAGAAACTATTTTAGGTCTATTTTAGTATTATTTCATAAGTTTATATGTGTCTTATAATTATTTCATGATTGTATCCTATAAATTAATCCTTCATTACCCTCTTAAGCATAAAAAATTCCTTTTGAACCTAACTTATGAAAAACTGATGTAACAAGCTGCCTTATGTTATGAGTTTTGTGTAAGAGAAGTTTTATTTTGCTCTAAGTGGTAAAATTTAAGTCAATATGAGGAGATATAATATTTATGAATAAATTTTTTTATATTTCTTAGTTGTTTTATTAATCCTTTTCATCCAAAGGTTTATAGGTAAGAAAGTGTTTTAAAGATTGCATCAAGGGAACTAGTACTTATAGAGATTCATCTCTCAACATTGTCACCAATAAAAAGAGGGATGTTTCTATTATGCCACTTGGATGAAGAGAGATAGGCATCTCATAAATGGTTAAAATCTAAGTGACAACAATTTTTGGCATGCCTAGTGGGACTCTAAGTCCTATAAGATTATCTAAGGTTGGTACTGGTCTTGGCATAGTTGTAGCTATAAAAGCATCTACATTCAGTACCAGGTGACTCCACTAATGTTTTAAACTCCTTATTTTCTGATTATTCCCTATTTTCTATTCCAAAGGTGACCATTAGGTCTGCTACTAAAGGTATACCTTTTCAGTTTGTGCAATTGCCTTTATATTTTGCTAGAAGGTTTAGGTTTGTGAACACCCATCCTTATTCAAGAGAGTTGGTGTTTAAAAATTCTAAGTTTTTATTTATTTAAATACCTAATACTTAAATTTCACATTCTAATATGGATAGAAACCAACCTTTTTAAGCCTTCACCAGATCATCTCCTTTGAGTCTTGCCCAATATGACCAAATTCTAGGAGCAACCCTTAAGAGTGTTCCATATTGTAGTGGAGAGGGTCCTATTACTACCATTTAACACATTAAAAACATATAAAACTTCTGAAATATCCATAATATAAATTAATAAAATGTGTCTATTAGGTTTCTACCATTGTCTTTCAAAGTAAAAGCTTTGGATTGGTATGGGACTCTACCTAAAAATTCTATTGGCTCATGGGATGAACTAGGAGATCTATTGACTAAGAGGTTTGGAGAGAAGAGTGATAATATATCTATAGATAAGCAATTTACCACTATATAGAGGGAACCACAAGAGTTGATGAAATATTTTAACACTAGATTTCAAAAAACATGGGATAGGATCCTAGCCCTTATGAAACCTACTCCAAACTATGCATTCTTATACTATCTAAAAGCATTGAATAGTGGTGAAGCCATGATGATAAAATCCATGGGTGGGAATACACTCCCTAATGCCTATGAGATAGCTATCAATTTTGAGAATTATCTTGTTCAAGTAGGGAAGATTGCTCCTAGGCCTCCAATGCCATTATTCCTTTATTTATAGCCTCCTAGTCAAGTTACATTACCTATCTTGGATCTTTTGCCTAGCCATGAAAAGTCTATCATTGCCCCTTCAAATGAGATCCATGAAGTTAAAATATTTCTCCAAAGAGTTGCTAATGAGTTGTTTCCCTCAAAAGTCAACAATCCCAAGGTTATAGGCCATACCAACCCTACAATCAGTATAGGCAAACCAATAGACCTCCTTTTCAAAGTAATATGCAAGGACAAGGTCAAATCACTCATGTAAGGCCTTATCAAATCTACAATCCTAATACTCCCTCATCCTCTAAATACCTTGTTCCCACCCAAAAAAAATTGGTTAAATAAAAACCATGCTATCCATATTTTGAGAAAAAATCAAGAACAAGTTGCTTATGCAAATGAAATGCACAATCAAACCATGGCAATGCAAGGCAATCAAGCTTCCCAAGTTCCAAACTTTAAGGGATCAATGCAAAGTGGAATGGATATTGTTCAACCATAATCTGATTCTACCTTTTGAATCATTTGGAGGGAGATTTTTGTGCTATTAATCACTTGGGGAATCCTAGTAATATGAATACTAGTGTTGCCTCTAATAGTAGGTCTAAGAAAAGGGTTGTTGAAGAGAAACAAGGAGAAACTCAAGGACCTGTTTTGGTCCCTACATCATCTCCAATGGTGATTTTTTAAAATTCATCTCCTAGAGTGCAAGAAGGTTAGAAGTTTTATAATGTAAAGATAGCTCCTATTCACCCACTTTCACAAGCTACATCATAAGGAGTTAGTATTTCTAAGGAGCTCCCAAAGGTGAGCAATTATTCCATTAATGTTGTGGACCAGATGAATACGATACACATTAACATATCATTGTGGGATTATTTGACAATAATAGGTTATAAATGTATTATCCAAAAATAATTGCAATGATTAGGTAAGTAAGTTGGCTCATATAGGAATGAAAATGTTGTCATAGTTAATGGAACTCAACCTATACATAGTCAAGTGAAGAAGAAATAAAAAAACTCCTCATTTTTACCTATCTCTAATCACTGGTGATTTCTTGGTTCATAATTTCATCATAGATAGTGGGGTTAGTACTTCAGTTATGCCCAAGTGTATAATGGATAAACTAGGCCTCAAATATAAGCCAATGGCTAAAAGAGTCTTACAATTAGATGGATCACTATCCAAGACTTTTGGGGTAATTAAATATTTGAATTTTATCCTACATGCTTGTCCTACCTTTTCCATTCCTAATGATGTGGTTGTGGTAGATTTACCTCCATACTTTGATCTTTTTTTGTTAAGAGAGTTTATAGCTAAGATAGGTGGATACTTGGCTACCAATTGGTCTTACATGGTATTCAAGATAAAGAATGGTACTACAATGAAGATTGAATCCAAACCTATTCATCATAATCACTTGGACCCTTACACACCTAAAGTGGTAAATGTCAACTATGCCATCATTGATGAACAAGAACTCCACATAGACTAATCTCTAACATCTTCCCTTGAAGGAGTTTATTATTTGTACTTAGGTGAATGGGGAGATGAGAATTATGAGCATGATCCTTATAAGTTCATAGAGGAATCTAATCTTAGGGTGTATTGTATGAATGAGTAGGACTCTTTCATTTCAAATTTGATGAATCTAAGTGAAGATATAGATGGTTTATGATAGCTTTTCTTTAATGGATCAAGAAACAAGATTAGGGTAGGTGGTGTAATAATGTTGGTTTCTCCTTATAAGGAAAGGTACTATTTCACTTTCATATTTCATTTCTATTTCACTTGTAATGTGGTAGAATATGAGGCCATCATTAATGGCCTTGAATGGGCTAAGACAAGAGGTATTAAACATTTGCAAGTGTATGGTGACAATGAACTTATTGTGAACTAAGTTAGAGGATAGAATTTGACTAAAAAATATTTACTTAAGTTCTATAAGCATAGAGTGTGGGATCTTGTGGAATATTTTAAAGATTTAAACATCACATCCATCCTAAGAGAGGACAATAAGCATGCTGATAGGTTGGCAGTAATTGGAGCTCAGTTTGATGTTCCAAAAGGTATAAAAGAGGATAAGAACCAACCACATCTCAAGGTAATTTTAAGACCCTCCATACCAGATAATGTCACTAATTGGAAAAAGTTTGATAGTGATAAACAAATAAGACTTTTTCTATAAGAAGAGGTTGAGTTTTCTTCCAAGAATCAGTCCAAACTATAACAATAATATATAGGGTAAATTTTCCAATTCAAGTCTAACAAACTTCCTAAAGGCCTAGTCACTCTTGAGATCATATGAAATGATAATGACCAGATAAATAAATGGAAGGTAAGCATGTATACCAAGAAAAATCTCTATGAGAAAGTAAATATCTTTAAGGACAAGTTTTTTGCACTTTAAAAGGTATGTACTAGTGAAGAGAAGCATGCTTTTATTGAGTTATCAAGGAGTTTCTAATGTCTTTACATGGGAATATAGTGGCTTGAAAGGCTTTGACCTAAACTTATCTCAACATACCATAGAGATATATGAAAATTCCAAGCCTATAAAGAAAATACAAAGGCTAATCAATCCTAAGAGTGAGCCCCTCATGAAGAAAGAACTCACCAAGTTGATTGAGTCCAAAATTATCTTTCCCATTAAACATTCATTCTGGTTGGCAACCTTGGTTCTTGTTAGGAAGAAGAATGTAAAAATAAGGATATGTGTTTATTTTAGGTACTTCAATAGAGTTTCCTTGAAGGAATATTATCCCCTCCCTTCCCTAGAACAAATCTTGCAAGTTGTGGTAGGTAGTGAAAGGTTTTCTCTCCTTGATAGGTATTTTGGGTACAATTAGATTTTGGTGAAGGAAATTGACCAATATAAGTCAACCTTTAATAATAAATGGGGTATATATTCTTATAGGAAAATGATTTTTGGATTTTCTAATGCTAGAGTTACATTTCAACCTGCAATGGATATGGTTTTTCAAAGACTAATCAATGACATTGTGTTGGTATATCTTGATGGCATCATAGTTTTTTTAAGGATGCAAAGGATAATTTGAACCACATTAGGAATATTTTTTAAAGGTGTAGATATTTTGGGATCTCTCTCAACCTAAAAAAGTGTGTGTTTATTATTGATGAAGGAAAACTTTTAGAACACATTGTCTCAAAGAAGGGCCTATCCATAGATCTTAAAAGGGTGAGTGTCATCTTAGCAATGTATTTGCCCAAACACAAAAAAGGTTTGAAATTTTATTTGGTAAAATAAATTTCATAAATATTTTCATTCCTGATATTGATAATCTTTTCAATCCTCTAACCTCCATGCTAAGAAAGGATGAAGTGTTTAATTAGACAAGAAGAAGGAAAGAAATTTTTGAAGAGATTAAAGAAGCCATTGCTCAAGCTCTAACTCTTTCAAGTCCTAATTTATAAAAGGACTTCAACTTGTATACCTTTGAAAATGATGAGGTAATTTTTGATATGCCTACTCAATCTAATGAAGAGAACTTGGAGTAGCCTATTGCCTTCTTTAGTCAAGGATTAGAGGGTTATGAGGTAAGATACACCTATGTTGAGAATCAAGTACTTTTAGTTATTAGAAGTCTAAAGAATTTTAGGCACATGCTATATAAAAATAAGATTCACATATTTTTACCTCACCCTAGGATCAAAAAATTCCTTTTGAGCATATATTTGAATGAAAAGAGGGCTAGTTGGATCATAAAAGTGATGGAGTATGATGTGGAAATCAAGACAACCAAGCTAGTGAAAGGGAAGGGGTTATGTGAGCATCTTGTTTCAAATTTGAAGGAGAAAAAAGAGGTTTTTTTGGCACTCCACGATGACCCTAAACCATTTTCACCTTCATTAGTGAGAATTTGGGCACAATATATGATCCATTTTATTCAAACAGGTGAGTGTCCATAAGGCCTAGATAGAGCTAAAAGAAGGTATTTTAGATTGCAATCCATTCCTTATGTACTTGTTTATGGAGTATTATTTAGGAAGGAATTTTTAGGTGTGTTATTAAGGCATATTGAATTAAATTAGATTTATAAATTACTATTTGAGTTTCATGATGGACCAACTAGTGGTCACTTTGCTCCAAGAACCATAGCTATTAGGATTATTAGGGCTGGATACTTTTTGCCTAATCTATTCAAAGACACTCATGATTGGGTAAGGAAGTGCCCAAAATCTGATTTCTTCGATGGAAAAAAAAATATTTTTGCCTTTCCCCTTCATCTAATTCAAGTTGATGCACCCGTTATGCAATGGGGTTTGGATTTCATAGGCCTAATCAATCCACCTTCTAGTGTTGGTCACAACTAGGTGTTAACTGCTATAGATTACTTTACAAGATGAGTGGAGGATATAAATCTCAAAGAGTCAAAAACAAAAATTATTTCTAGACTTATATGAAGGTATAGTAACAAGTTTTGGGTTCCTTCAATAATAATTTCAGATAATGGATTAGCTTTTCTTAAAATGAAGACAAGTGAATGGGATTTGAATCATGACATCTATCTTAGCACCTCCTCCAACTAATATATAAAAGGGAATGGACTATCTGAGTCCACTAAAATAATTTGATTAGGATCATAAAGATAACAATGGAGGAGAATGAAAAGACTTGGCATTCCAAGTTGAAGATAGCCCTTTGGGCTGATAGGATTACCCTAAAGAGAGCAATTAGAAACTCACCATACACACTTGTTTATGGGAGAGAATCTAGACTACCTATTTCACTTGAGTTTATAGCTTTATACCTCACTCATTAGATAAAATTGATGGACAATGAGAGCATACAAGTCAAGTTGTGTGAGTTTATGGAGCTTGAGGAGATAAGAGATCAAGTAATGCAAACTATGAGAGCTCACCAAGAAAAAACAAAGAAATACTTTGACAAGAAATACATGCCAAGAATTTTTAAGGAGGCAGACATTTTTCTAAAGTGGGATGAAGATAGGGATAAACCTAGAAGACACACAAAGTTTGATGCTTTGTGGAATGGCCCATATGTGATCACACAATGTAAGCAACATAATGCTTTCCAACTCTCAAGGTTAGATGGAGAGGAGATTCATATAATATTCAATGGGATATATCTCAAACATTGTTACTAAAGTTATCCTCTCTCCTTGTACATATTTTCTTGCTTTCCTTATGTTCCCTAAGTGCTTATGCACATGTGTGAGTTTTATCTTGTGCCTTGCCTTGTTTTGTGTCTTACTTTTTCTTGATTTGTTGGTGTGGTGTGTTTTTTTTTTGTAAAATTCCTTTCTATTTGTCTTCAAGAATCCATTGACTCCATTGACCCTGATAGGATAAGGCTATTGGGCCTTAGTATAGTAGGCATACTACCCCTATGAGTCACCATTTTGTTGACCAAATTTGACTTTTGGTCAAATTGGGGCACCTATATGTAAATTTTTTTTATTTAAAATGTTTTAAGAGGTCATAATTTATTGTAATAGGAAGTATTACTTGTCATTTGATGTCATTTGAGGTCATATTACCTTTGGTCTTAGTTGCATTAGTCAATTTATGCATTAGGGGTTTTATGTGACTTTAAGAGTCATTAATGCAAATGGAATGTTTCTAAAGGTGACTAAGTGTCTTAAATTCATGGAAAATGTCTAAGTATGAGTGTCAGAGATTTCGTTCACTATAGAAGGTTACAGGTTGCCTAACTATAATTTTATAAATCAATTGAAAAAGAGGGAAAATGACACTTGTACAACACATAAGGAAGTATGCCATACGTGGAAGATCATGGGTGTCTCCTAAAATTAATAAAATTAATCTACATGCTTTTTTGATTTAAAAATTCCATTTTGAATCCAAAACTATTTTGCATATTTATTATTTTTTGGATAGATTGAAGTGGCCTTCAAGTTTTTACTTGGTACAGACAGTACAAGAAGTTTCAAGACAAATTTTGTTGGGAGGTGATAGTACACTAGGAGAACTTAATTTTCAGATCAATAAGTTTAATATTGGTCAAATATGCTTTATGAACCATTGATAACAATTTGATTGTGTAAATTTGTTACTTGATTGGTGCACCGTATAGGTTTTTCTCAATTTCTACCAAATCTATATGAATTAGTTAGTTATGTTGGCTCCAGATGATGTATAATTCCTTTTCACATGGTTTAAATTCTTTGTTTCATGATTCATGAGGTTTGGATGATCAAATTGGCCTATGTGTACAAGAGGGTGTCACTATGTATAGTTTCAGTTAGAGTGCTTCTATTTGTTAAGTGTCTCTCTCCTGTAGTTGTCTAGTTCAACTAAGAAAGAGTGTTCTATAAACATATTGGTCATGTGACTACCTTATCTCATGTTTTTTATCTCACCATGACATTATTTTAGTAACTTTAAAGCTTGTCCTTCCTAATTTTCCAACTTCATACTTAGTTTCAGTTTTAGTCCCATGCATAATCTTTTCTATCCTGCTTATGAAGTGGTAATAGAGAGGCATTGCATTATAAAAGAATTTGGGAGTTGAATGAAGTTCATTTGTATGTTTATGGAGAGGTAAGTTTGATCATATGCTTATTTTCCATGCCAAGGCATTCATTTGAGACCCATATCTGCTCTTTTCACCTATAGGTAGGTGATTTTCATGTTGAAGAAGGTGTTTTAAGGTTGGTTTCAAAGTGTTATTGATGGAGGTCATTCGTTTGTGGAGTGAAAAATGCATCTAGGGTGTTATAAGGATTTTTAAAAACATATTATTGATTATTTCCATCCTCTCTACCTACATATAGTCAAATGCATACCTACAGGTAGCTATAATAGAAGAAGATGAGGTCAAAATAGGGTATTGAAATGTGAATTGGAAACTTATTAAGATCCCAATATGTTGAGAAGGATTAATCATGCACATTTGACACATTAACAAGGAAAATGAAGGTGAAATTTGTTAGAAGGGTAGTAGACTATGTGTTAGGCCCATTTTCCCTAAAATGGAAAAATAGAGCTCCAAGAGGTTTTGAGGGACCTTTTAAAGCATGTTTGAAAGAGGTTTAAATGTGTCTAAATGGATGAAATTTGTAGTCCTATCTTAGGAAAAACATCATTCCAAATTTGATAAGGATATGAAAAGGGGAAGATGTTTTTTTAGAGCTTGAAATGTACCTCAAAACACACTAAAAAACTTTAGTAGTGTCTACAATCATCTAGGAGTGAATGACTTCTGATCATTTCAAGGAGAAATATTGAATGGAACCCCAAGCATATAATTACTAAGATAGTATGATGAGATAAAATGAATCAAAATTCATCAATGAAAGGTTTATATTGAGAATTTTACATGCCTATGACCACTTGTAAGCCCTTTTAAGCATTAAAATGACACTTACAAGTGTCTTAGTCTAGTTAGACAAGTAAATTGAAGGGGGAACAGTTTGTGCATGTTTTGTGTGGGTTTTAGTATATCCAAAGTGATTTTTGGGTAACACAAATATTGATAGTTCAAGTTGAAGTAAAAATATCTCTTTTCTAACCATAACCACCCCAGCTAAGCCTTATCTCCACTTACAATAGGGTCTTAGGAGGAAGTATCCTAATCAAGGAAAAGGGGCATAATTTTGAGTTCCAATAGAACAAAGGGGTAAGTGAAAATGAAAAAAATATGGCATAAACTCAAATATTGTTTCAATTAGTTGATTAACATCATGATACAATGAATAAAACCCCTATTTTCACCTATAGGCAAGTTTGTAGACAAAGTACTCCAAGTTAAACAATGATCACAAAGTTCATGCAAGATTATGATTTGGAGTCTCATAAGGATGGATATTGTTTGTATAGACATGGAATAAATCTAGGATGAATTCAAGGTACCATACTAAACTATAAATAATCTCAATATCAGACATTAAAACCTATAGGCCATGGTAGAACATGGGTCTCAGCCTACCTATAGTAGGGTACCCAGTTTGGGCTATAAGAGACATATGAGGCCCAAAAAGGGAGTGTGTATGATATATAAAGTATGTATAATCTCCATTAGAACCAATATATCATTAATAAGATTTTGGTTGTATAAAAAAAGTATATATAGACCCTTTAAGACCCTGCATATACCTATAGCTGAGTATGCACTCTTAGTGAAGGGAGGGGTCTATCATGCCAAAAGAGAGGTAAGGTTAACCATAAACTTGAGAAGGTACATGAAATGTAAAATGGATGTTTCACACACTTCATAACTCATACAATATTCTCAATCACGTTTCCTTACTTGGACAAAGCTATTAGTTCATATAGGTGACTAGGAAACACTTTACCCAATGAACAAGAATGAAGAATCCATGTAAGAAAAGGGTTTTGAATGGATTGAAAATATAAATTAGCACAAAAATGAATATTTTAAACATGTTAAAACAATCTATAAGCATGGTTTTGGCTTAGAAGAGTTACTCCCAAGTGGATTTGGATAAAAATGTAGGAAAATAGGGTTTTTGGCCCCTTTTTGGACATTTAGAGATGGTTTGGCATCCAAAACTTGGAATTAGGCCAAAAAAATTGGTAAAAATGGTAATTATGAATTTTCACAGCTCTAAAAACACTAATTTTTCATTTTGGATAAGGTAATACCTCTTTATTTTGTCTCAGAGGTCAGCCACTCTAGGAAAATCAGACCTTGGCAAAATGATCAAATGAGTGTAAAATGAGCATGGGACTTGATGTGAATCCTTGGGGGCCTCAAAAACCCTAAAATTATGTGTATATAATGAAATTATGGGATAATAAACATTATATGAATCTCAAACTCCTCAAACTATCCTTTTTTCCCTTGTACATAGTCCAAATAAGCATGCTTTCCATAAGGCCTAATTGGCAAGTAAGAAAAAAACATGAAGTAGGGTGCTTGGAGGACTATATGATGGATTTGAGAGATAAAATAGGGTTTTAAAATGCCTAATAAACCAATTAAAATATGATACAATAGACCTAATACCCAAATTCATTAAGGTGCCTAGTAGACCTATTGGGTCTTGAAAAGGCCTAATGCCAATTAGTAGTCCATATTCACTTATGCCTCTTGGTGGACTATCCAAATGGTTGAGGCATGTTTTTTGAGGTCAAAATATAGGTGTGAGAGATTTTGGAGTGTATATAACTGATCAATAAAGACATCTTTGATCTCAAAACTACTCACCCTCATGCAAAATTGGAAAAGCAAGCTCGATAAGGCAACTTGTGAAGCTCACATCACCTTTGACGATTTGTATGGGAACTAAATAAGTTAAAAGGAGTTAGAGAGGGTCACTATCAACTAATTTGTTGAATTATTTTGGAATTTTAAATTTCCATACTTATGAACAAAGTTTAAGACCTGGAAACTATCTAAACCCCTTAAATAAAAATGATGAAGAAAACAAGTTTGAAGAGCCACCAAAATTGAATATTTTGGAAATGAAACCTATTGGAACATGTATAAGAATCACTTAGGCCCTCACCCATGCAAATGGGTTGTATATAATTGTATAGACATCATGAAAAAATGTGTTTTTCTCACCATTTTCTTTGTTTTATAGGTTCTAGGAGTTTGAGAAGATGCAATCAAGTTTAGGGAAAAGCTTAGGAATTTTTATAACCCCCCAAAGTAATTTAATTCCTGAGTAAAGTTTCTACGTGTTTAAACAATTATCTTAATTTTAATGAGTCAAAATTGGCATAGTGAACATAAGGGTGAGAAGGGTGAAAACTCTAAGTATGTGCCTTTTTAAGGTATACCTAAGTAGTCTAAGGCCATGGATGGTACTTAAGAGTGTCATTCACTCCATACCATATATTTTCATGGAAAACTAAAGACATTTTTGAGGCCAAGTGTGAGGGTTGACTGAAATAAGGAGTTCTAAGACTACAGACAGTGATTGATTCATTCCAAGAGTTTCCAAAGGAGTAGGAATGTAACCAATGCATGGAATTACATTCCTAAAGACCTTACCTCTTAATTCACATCATAAAACCTATTCATAGTTAATGGTGGGATGTTAAAATAGCTCTAAATGATGAAGGCAATTTTCTAAGCTAGGATAAGGAATTTTGTGATGCTTTTCATAGTTTTCATGACTTGTATGGACAATTGGACTTCCTAACATTACATGGTTAAATGCATGACTATTTATCATGAAAAATTTATCCCATTTTTTATATTTACACATGTCCAAGTGACTTTTAGACTTATTTCACCTTGTTTCTCTCTCAGAGGCTATAAATATGGAGTTTTTGGCTCTTTTGGGGTAGCCTCCATTGGTTAATGGGGTAAATCTAGCCAAATTTGTACTTTAAGAACTCTTAAATAAATAAAAAAGTGATTTTACCCACTCAAATTCTATTAAAATGAGTGTTAATGTAATCTCATTGGTATTATCTAGTAGAAGATTATCTTTTCTAGTATGTTATCCTTGATTATTCACCAAATGTGCAGAAGAGCAACAATTGTAGGTATTTGTTAGTGTTATTTTTTAAGTGTATATGTGTCTTATAAGTGGTTCATGATTTTATACTATAAATTAATCCTTAATTACCCTCTTAATCATCAAAATGCCTTTTGAACCTAGGTTATGAAACACTGATGTAACAATCTACCTTATGTTGTGAGTTTTGTGTAAGAGAAGCTTTGTTTCACTCTAAGTGGTAAAATTTTGGTCAATAGGAGGAGATATAATATTGGTTTATCACCTTTTTTATCTTTCTTAGTTATTTTCTTAACCCTTTTAATCTAAAGTTTTATAGTTAAGAAAGTGTTTCAAAGATTGCATCAAGGGAATTAGCCCTTTTAGAGATTCATCTCTCAACATTGTCACCCACAACAAGATGGATGTTTTGATTGTGCCAATTGGATGAGGAGAGATGGGCATATCCTCAAGGGTGAAAATCTAAGTGAAAAAAAGAAGTTTTTTTGATATGTTTATTATTTATATATTTTTTTCATCAAGATATTTATCCCTTATCAGTTTGCTCCATCTTTAAGAGGGATTATCTCCAATTCTTTAGACTAGTTTAGCTATTAGGGCCTAATTCACCTTGTTGAGGTTTCATATTACCACACCTCCATGAGATATTTGTTTATATACTTTATCCTAAGTGAGGAGAGGTAATTTCAACTTTTTCCCTATTAAATAAAGTGTATCTCCAAGAATCTAAATGGAAACATTAGTGTTTTATAGGGGGTACATAGGGTACTTAGTCAAACACATAGAGGGATAAAAGGCTCAGGTATGTTATGGGATAATCTTGATCTATATAGGCTATTTACTTTTTTGTCTTGTATTAAGCTCTAGAAAGACTTGTAAACCAGGTTAGGGCTAGCATGATCAAGCATACAAATTATGTAGGTATCTCTAACGGGTATAATCCTAGTAAATCAAGATAGATGGGATTGATATTTAATGATTAAATAAATTGAAAGTAGTCTAATTGAATCAAATGGAATTAAAAATAATTAAATTCATTTTAAAAGCATGCAACTCTATTAATTAAAAGATGATTTTAGAAGTGAAATGATATTTTCAAGAGACATAGAGAGAGAAAGAGATCATACACCTTCAAAAATCTAATCTAATTCCTTTACTCAAATAAAAATATCTATAGAATGTGAATAACTAAGGGAATGCCATTTTAACCAAACCAATTAATCTAATTGAAAACAAGAGCATATACCAAGTGTAGCTTCAAGAATATGAACGGAGCCACTAGGGTTTGGTAGGGGGTTACATAGGGTACATAATCAAATAGCTATAAGGATAAAAGGATATGGGATGATATGGGATATTTATGACCTATAGAGGCTATCTATTTTGATATCTTGCACCAAACTATAGGCAGACTCATAAACCAGGTTAGGGATAGCGTGATCAAGTACACAAATGATGTAGGTATCTCTAATAGATATAACCATAGTAAATTAAGAAATAATGGAGTGAAATTAATGCATAAATAAAATTATCTAAACAAGGGAAAAATAAAAATAAAATAAAACAATTCATAAGCATGTAGCCCTATAGAAATGAAAGATGATTTTAAATGAAAGACATTTTTAAAGGAAAATGCATATACGATTTAGAAATATAAGCTAAATACTTTTTTATAAATTAAGATAAAAATATCATGTAATTTATAACACTATAAATATAGTAAACTAAGCTATAAAAATAGTTTCACCTTGTAAAGCAAGGTTCCTCATATCATGTTTAAACATAATACAAAAATTCTACCAACTGTGGGTCCAAATTTGATCCAATGTAGAGGAAGACTGAGCTTCAGGGTATAGATATATATATAATCCACTAACAATAATATAAGAGAGGTGAAGTATCAACAATTAAGGGACATAGAGGGCAATCCAAGTGCACAAACTAGGTGCAATGCCAACCAAAAGAGCCAAGAGCAAGCAACAATGCAGGCAAGAACAACTAAGTAATAGGTGAACCAATCTAATTTAAAATCAAATATAAGTCTATGGATATACAAAGGGTAGAGTTAAAGAGAGTTGAGTATACATGTATAATGTATTATAGGAGCTCAAGAGAGGTTAATAACTCTTATGAATCAAGAATAGACCAAGAGAGGTGAAAGCCTATTAAAATGTCTAGATGAGAGCCAAGAAGATCCAAGAGGAGTCCAAGGGATCTAGAGGAAATCAAAGAGGAAGCAAGAGATGATATAATGACAAATAATAATGATAATGAGAAATGTTTATACCTTATATATGGAAACTAATAAGAAGAACCTTCCAAAACTAGTTGTTTCTAGCCATTGTGCAACACTTAAATGCAAAAACATGTAATTATGGACAAGATGTAGCCTAGGCCATGGCTTTGGGGTAAGAAAATATGTGGCCTAGGATTATAATCCATGGATTAGGGTCCCAAAACCCATGTCCTAGGTTAAATTATTCCAAAAATGGTCCACAATAGCTTTGGAATGGGCCCTACAAAGCCTAAAAAGGCTCAAAAAGGCCTAGATGAGTGTTAGGGGGTCCAAAAAAGGGTGAAAATGCCTAAAAGGGTGCTCAAAATTAATGGAAAACTAAAAAATATTAATTAATATCAAATGGGACTCATGGTGACTGGTAGGATACATGATGAGTAGATATGTAATCATAGGGAGAAGTAGGGTCATAGGAAGTATGATTACATATGCCCCAGAGGTATAAGAAGTCAATGTTTGAATGAACAAGGAGTTATGTGCAATACATAAAAGCTACATAAAATAAAAAAGTAATGAACTAAAATGATAAAAGAGAATATTAACTACACTTACTAGATAAGGATGGTGGTAGAAGAAGTCGATGATGTGATCCACATATGAAAGTGCAAATGTTGCATAATCCAAATCTAAATCCAGCTCCAGCTACAACCCTTATGTATAAACGACACAAGTTATATCAAATCAAATAATAAAATATATAACGATTTCCACTAGAACATCAGCTCTAGTGTTCTCTTGTGAGGGATATGGGTGACCTGATCATCCTTAAAAGATGATAGTAAATTGTGTACTAACTCAAATAGGGGGAGAAACTCATAGCTAATTATGGAATAAGCACTAGTGAGATGAGACATGACTAAGAGTGAGTTGGAGAATAATTACATATAGTGTGTGCCTAGCAAATGAGATTTGATTAAAGCATAGATAATTGCATGATACTTGGATACATAATTCATCTCACTAGTAAGGAGGTAACCAACTATAATAAGCTCATATTCCTATGGGTCATCAATAATCCAAGAGGCATTGGTGGATCTTGGGTTTCCTTTACTACCACCATCAATATGAATCACCACTAATAGGTATACCACAATGGGGGTTAGGGATGTAATAAGACACTATAGAAGGATTATCTTGAGATAGAGTAAGATGAGTGAGTTGTACAAGGTAGATAAAGAACAAAATCAAGTCATAATCAAGGGGTGAATATTAAAATTGACTATTGTATGAGGTGATGAAGGGTGGTAGGATGTATATTAAGGGAGGAAGACTAGTTAGTGAAGACCAAAGCAAGTCTTGGTGTAACCACAACCATGAAACCACACCTATAGGAACCATAATGAAAGAGGAAGAGGGATTCAGTAGGGATTGACCACAAATGAGCAGAGAAACTATTAACTAAAAGAAGCAAAGAGATCAACTTCTATCCCAAGGTATATCCAACAAGGAGTACATAGGATTTATAAGCCAAAGGACTTGGGGGTTTAAAAAACTATAATAATTCCAAATAAACATAAGTAAACCTCAAAGAGATAAAAATACTATGCCATTATGTTTAGAATGGGCCAAAACCCCTAAGATGAAGGTTTTGTAGTTCTAAGAGCAATAATAGAACAAAATAGAGGGTAAGAGATGCAAAAAAAGGCCTCTGGCCTAGGCCACAACCTAGTTGGGTAAACCCATTGTCAGGATCTAACAAGATACAATTGATTACTTTTGTGTAAGCAACTAAATACAAAACTGAACCAGAATAATAAGTAACTAGAAATCAGAATCAGCAAAGAATAAGAGATACAAGAAACAATGAAAACTTGTATTAAACTCTTCCAGAAGAAAATACAATTGAAGAAATCTCTCTTTCTTCCACACCTCTCAGATGTATAGATCTTTTTCCCTCAAGAGTTCTCTCTCACAATTACAAACACAATTCAGTTGCTTGAATTGATTTACCCTTTTTCTCATCTCTACAAGCTATGAAGATCTATCCCTATTATATAGAATTAGGGATCATGAGCTATGCATTCTCCACCATTAGATACACCTCCTAATCAAAGGTTCAAATTAGTCCTACCAAAAATAGAAATACAGACTTAACACTAACAGTTAATCTTATCATGCAAATAATCTATTCATCCCACAAAAATAGACTTCTGGAACACATAGGTGACTGATGTCAGTCCCTATCTACCTGCACATGACCGATGTTAGCCGATCCATAACCGACATCAGCATCCTCCAGTCGATCCATGACCAATGTCGGTGACTGTGTAAATACAACAACCTTTGCATTCACTCATTTAGTGTAGCTTTTAGCTCCATACCTCAACAATCTCCCACTTGGAGATAAACAATTACACCTATACCTGTACAACAACATCTTCTAGCTTCTCCATCTTCAAGCTCAATCTTGAAGACCAACAAAAGTTGAATGAAGATTTAACTTCTCCTTTGTTACCGGCTTTGTTAACATATCAGTAGGGTTCTTATCTATATGGATCTTTTCAAGCTTCAACTCACCATCCTCCAATACCTGTCTAATGAAGTGGTACCTAAGCTGTATATGTTTGGTTCTTGAATGAAAGGCTGAATTCTTTGCCAAATGAATTGCACTTTGACTGTCACTGTACAATCTACAACTCTCTTGCTCCTTTCCCAACTCTTCCATGAACTATGTCATCCATATCATTTCTTTGCTAGCCTCTGTGACTACAATGTATTCTGCCTCTGTAGTAGACAAGGCAACAACCTTCTGCAACTTTGAAATCTAGCTAACCACCATTCCACCAACAGTGAACACATATCCTGTGGTGCCTCTCCTACCATCCAAGTCACTTACCATATCTGCATCTACATACCCATGTAGAGAAATGTCTGACCCTCCATAGCATAAATGCCTACTACTGGTCCCTCTCAGATATCTGAGAATCCACTGAACTGCTTTCCAATGTTCCTTTCCTAGATTGGCCATAAACTTACTGACAACTCCCACTACTTGGGTAATATCAGGTCTAGTACATACCATTGCATGCATCAAGCTCCCAACTATGGAAGCATATGGAACTTTACTCATGTACTCTACCTCATCATGTGAATTAGGACACTCTTCTTTGCTCAACTTGAAGTGTCCAGCCATAGGTGTGCTTACCAGTTTTGCATCCTACATATTGAACCTCTCCAACACCTTGTTCACATAATCCTCTTGAGACAAAATCAAACTATGATTTTTTTTGTCTCTCTTAATACTCATGCCAAGGATTTTCTTTGCTACTCCTAAATCCTTCATGGCAAATGTGTGAGTTAATTTTACCTTAAGCTTAGTAATATCCTACATGTGTGAACCTGCAACAAGCATATCATCTACATACATCAACATGATAATATATCTACCATTATCCAATCTCTTAAAATAAACACAATTATCAGATTGACATCTACTGAAACCATGCTCAGTCATAAACCTGTCAAACCTCAAATACCATTGTCTAGGAGCTTGCTTAAGACCATATAAGCTTTTCTTCAACCTGCACACAAGCTTCTCCTTACCTTTGACCTCAAAACCTTCCGGCTGATCCATATATATTTATTCATCCAAATCTCCATGAAGAAACATTGTCTTCACATCAAGCTGCTCAAGATGCAAATCCTCAATAGCAACTAAAGACAATATAGCCCAAATAAAAGTCATCTTTACTACAAGAGAAAAAATTTCACCAAAATCAATACCTAGTTTTTGTGTAAATCCATTTACTACCAACCTAGCCTTATATCTCATTTGTCCATTCTCACCTTCCTTTAATATGTAAACCCATTTGTTCTTCAGCATTTTCTTATTGGCTGGCAACTCAACCAAATCCCACGTTTGGTTCTCTTTCAAGGAATCAATTTCCTCAATCATGCCATGCTCCCACTATTTTTGAGATTCTACCTGCATTGCCTCATCAAAACTCTCTGGTTCTCCACTATCAATGAGCAATAAGTAGAATAATGAAGGGGAATAACAAATTAGAGGTTTACTTACCCTTTTTGACCTCTTCCTGGGCATTTGAGACTCATTCATTGCATGCTATCCACCCAAATTCTCTGTCAGTGACCGATCTCAGTCATCTCCAAGTCTGTACCTGATCGACGTCAGCTTTACATGACCAATGTCAGTTCTTGTATGATCAACATCAATTACTGTTTGACTGACGTCGATTCCTGTATGACTGACATTGGTTCCTGCCTAACTGACATCGGTGTCTGTGTTTTCCTGTAAGTGATTATTCTTTCCCATGAGCTCATTTTGGATCATCACCTCGTCTAAATCAACATTGCTCTGCTCAGTATTATTCAACTTCTTGAGCTAATTACTATACATCACCTTTTCATTGAAAACAACATCACGACTTCTAGTTATTTTGTTAGTTTCTAGATTCCACAACCAGAATCCAAAATTTCTAGAGCCATAACCAATAAAAGTGCACCTCATAGATTTAGCATCCAACTTCTTTTTATTTTCTTTATCAACATGCACAAAAGCTTCAAAACCAAAAACTCTGAGAAATGAAAGATCTACCTTTTCACTTGTCCAAGCCTCTTCTGAAATTCCACCATCCAGAGCAGTAGAGGGTCCTTTATTAATCAAGTAAACCACAACATCTACAGCTTCTGCCCAAAACTGTAAGGGCAAACTAGCATGCAACCTCATATTCCGTGCATGCTCTAAAATTGTTTTGTTCATCCTTTTAGCAACTCCATTTTACTGAGGTGTCCTTTGAATCATCCTTTGCCTGCATATTCCATTCATAGAATAGTATCTATTGAATTTATAGCTATAGTACTCACCACCATTGTCAGATCTAAGACACTTCAATCTCAAACTTGTTTCATTCTCAACCAAAGTTTTTCATTTCATAAATGTGTCAAAAACATCAAATTTACTCCTTATGCAATAAACCCATACCTTTCTTGTAGCATCATCAATGAAAGTAACGTAATATTGTGATCCTCCAATAGAAGCTACCTGAGCTGGTCCCTACACGTCTGTGTGAACAAGCTCTAGCTTGTGCTTCTTCTTTGTTGACCCAATTTTGAGAAATCTCACTCTCTTCTATTTTCCAAAAATACAATGCTCACAAAAATCTAGATCTATGCTTTTCAAATTTGAAAGCTTACCTTTTGACTTAAGAATACTCATCCCTTCTCACTCATGTGGCCAAGCCTACAGTGCCACAACTTTGCATCTACATTTGAAGTAGATAATTTAGAAGGAGAATAATAAGTAATACAATTACATAAATAGAGAGTACCTACTTTCTTACCTCTGGCTAATACAAGTGCACCCTTGGAAGCTTTTCAAGATTCAGCTATGAGAGTTACTATGCAACCCTCATCCCCCAACTTTCCTACAAAAATCAGATTCCTCTTCAGGATGGGTACATGCATAACATCTTTCAACACCCATGTGTTGCCATTCTGCAATTTCAGCTGCACTTTTCCTTTGCCAATAATTTTACAAGGCTCATCATCCCCTAAATAAACTATTCCAAAATCTCCCTGGATATAATCATTGAAATATTTTCTATTTGGGGTAGCATGGAAAGAGGCACCAAAATCTAAAACCCAAGATTCTATTTTATTATCCAAAGAAAATATGAGAGCATCTTGTGCAACAATACCTACAACTTTTGCTTCTTCTTTACCTTCATGCTGATTTTCATCTTTAACCAGCAACCAACAATCTTTCTTTGCATGCCCTATCTTTCCACAATTCCAGCAGGTTATTTTTCTTCCATTTTTGGATTTGGATCTACCTCTCATCTTTGACTTAGACCTTGATCTCCCTTGCTTGCACTTCTCTTTTTGCCTTCCCTTGCTTTCAATACTTAAAGCATTACCTAATGTTTCCCTTATGCTTTTCCTACGAGTTTCTTCATTCAAGATTACACTAACAACATCATCTACTTCCAAGATATTTGTAGCAGATGTAGTATTACTAACTGCCATTACCAAGCTATGCCAAATTTTAGGTAAAGAGCATAAAATTAAGAGAGCCTTAATTTCATCATCAAAAACTATTTTGACTAAATTTAACTGATTTACTATTGCATGGAAATCATTAAGATGACTAGATACAGATCCACCTTCCTACATTTGCAAATTAAATAATTGCTTCGTAAGATATACCTTATTTGAAGCTAAGGGCTTTTCATATAAATTTGCTAAAGTATCCATTAACTCTACTATTGTCTTTGCCTATGATAAGTTAGAAATCATAGAAGATGCCAGACTCAAGCTTATAAATCCCAGAGCCTTTATATCAAGAACATTCCATTCTTCATCTTGCATATCTATGGGCTTTCTTGAAACCCCATCCAATGGTAAGTATAGATCTTTTTGATACAGATAATCTTCTATCTGCATCTTCCATAATTGATAATTCTTGCCGTTAAACTTCTCCATTCTTAGTTTACTTTCATCTGCCATTGTTATACTCCCACTCAAAAAAAAACTCTTGTGAGTGCCCTGTAATCAACACACACTAAACAGATCTAAAACCACCTGTTAGTGAACCCAAGCTCTAATACCACTTGTTATTTGGTATCACTTGGTGACCCTGCTCTGATACCACTTGTCAGGATCTAACAAGATACAATTGATTACTTTTGTGTAAGAAACTAAACATGAAATTGAACCATAATAATAAGTAATTAGAAATTAGAATGAACAAAGAATAAGAGATACAAGAAACAAAAAAAACTTGTATTAAACTCTTCTAAAAGAAAATACAATTGAATAAATCTCTTTCTTCCACACCTTTTAGATGTACAGATCTCTTTCCCTCAAGAGTTCTCTCTCACAATTACAAACATAATTCAACTGCTTAAATTGATTTACCCTTTTTCTCATCTCTACAAGTTATGAAGATCTATCCCTATTATATAGAATTAGGGATCATGAGCTATGCATTCTCCACCATTAGATACACCTCCTAATCAAATGTTCAAATCAGTCCCGCCAAAAATAGAAATGTGGACTTAACACTAACAGTTAATCTTATCATGCAAACAATCTATTCATCCCATGAAAATAGACTTCTAGAACACATAGGTGACTGATGTTGGTCCCTGTCTGCCTACACATGACCAATATCAGTCGATCCATAACTGACATCGGCAACCTTCAGTCGATTCATGACTGATGTTGGTGACTGTGTAAATACATCAACCTTTGAATTCACTCATCTGGCATAGATTTTAGCTCCACACCTCAACACCCATGGCCTAGAACACTATTAGGCCATGGGACCTATATCATATACTACTTCTAGGTCATGGGTTAGGCCAAAAAACCATAGCCTAGACTAGCTAGGACCAAAAATAGGCCCAGGGGAACCTGGAAGGGTCCAGAAACTACTTGAAAAGGTTGGAGAGGGGGGAAAATAAAAGATGTTTATGAGATTATCAAAACATGATATTATTATTCTAAATCTTGTATGATTGATCTAGGGTCACATTTATCTATTATGCAGACATGAGGGTCAAAGTGATAGAGGCAAGAAAGACACCTCAACTAGTAGAGCCATCACCTCTATGCAATGGCCAATTGTGAGAGTGTCTTAATTCCAATCATAATGAGAGTTGAGGAGGGGTGGTAGGAGGCAAATGAAAGATTAATACTATCTAGGTAAGGTTAGATCAAGTCTTAAGCAACCACAACCACTAATGCATACCACCTATATGAACTATAGAGAAGGAGAGAGGGAGTCAATAGAGGGTTAACTACAAACAAGTAATAACATGACCAAATAAAAGAAGAAAAAACCTACTTATATCATGATATGCATCTAAGGAGGAGTTCATAATCCAAATGACCATAAATACCATAGATTCCACAATAGGGGAAATCCATCAAATGGGGGCCTAAGGAGGGTATTCTGGTAAGTTTTGAGGTTCACCAAAGTAATATAAGCCTAAGTCTAGGCTTGCACCCAAGGGAAGGCCACCACTTCACCCTAACCAGAGGCCTACCCTTAAGGTAGGCCACTATTTATCCTATGAAGAGGCCAAATAATAAGGAGAATGTGGCAATAAGGATATGGATAAACCATCTCCTTAAGTTCACTAGTCATGACCTAAAACATAGGAGTGCCGAAGGTGGGCTCATTGTGGGTGATGAAACCTATGAATCCAAATAAGTAATAGGATGGTTGTGCATACAATACACATGAATGAGCTTCTTTTAATCTTTCCTCTTATTTATTGGGTTGAGTGTTATACCATGGATGGAATCATACTCAAAATCGAACTCAATGACTCTAGAAATCTCTATGGGAGATGCATTAGGAGAGATGAGACTCTAATGGGAGAAATGTGAAGAGAATGGAAGATTTACATTCAAGGATATGTCTCAAAGTAGGTCTTTAAGAAAGGAAGAGCCATCTTAGAATCATGGGGTAGGAAAGGGAGTTGGCAAACACATGTTAGACTCTGAAGGAGTGAATGTTGATTGGTACTCAGTCAGATCAAAATGCTCATCCTTGAGAAAAAAGGAATCATAAGTAGGAACCTAGGGTGAACCCATAGAACCCTACATGGAGATAAACAAAGCCTCATTATAGGAATTTGTCTTAGCATAGATAAATTCCCAAGGATTTGGGTCTGCTCCATGGTATGAAACTTGCCTTCATGCATGAACATGATCCTACAAAACATTGATGATGTGATGTATTATATGGTAGTAGTCTAAGGACAACCAAGGATCATGTTGTATGAGAGATTAGGTCTAACATGTAAAACTCAATCCTGACCATCTTGGGTCCAAACTTGACCCAAAGCTTCATATTACCCATAGGCAAAACTATATCATTATTAAAACCAAAATAGTTATGGTGAGATTCATAAACCTTCTTATGGATAATACTCATATAATTAAACACTCACAAAATCATGATGGTCAATGTCACACCTTTATTAACAATGCATCTCTTGATGTTATAGTCATATACAAAGGTCTCGATGTAGAGTGGGAACTTATCCCTCTTTTCCAAAATGGAAGGATCTGGTAAAGAGGTAGGGTAAAAAAATAGGATAGGTGGGTAAGGGTGATCATGGACGCTTGAGTTAAGAAACACCTTGGTGTCATCCCATAGTGGTGCCTCATAAGAGATACCAATATTATCAAATATGAGCCCTCTTTGCATAGGGATAAGGTGGAAAAGGTCCCGAATGGAGATTCTAGCTGAGAGACCCTGTAACTCCTCTATGATGGAGTACTAGTGCTACCTATCCTAAGGAGGGATATTACAATAAAAGTTAAATCTAACTTTGCAATTCCCTATCCCTAGGGACATTCCTTATCAAAATACCCCTTAATTTGGTGAAAGTTGAAAATTTTGGTAGGATCATAGGGATACAACACCTATTACCCTCTTGCACTTTTTTTAGGAACCTTATTTTATGTCGACCTCTTACTTAGAGTGTTGACCTCATGGTCATCCTTGTTGTCCTTCTTCTCAGCAGGAGAATCAATGACACCATCACTAGTCACATTATGATTGTGATTGTGTGAAGAGTATGAATTTTGGTTTGACATAGGGAACACGCACCTCAAATACTTCAATATTTAGACTCTCATTAACAAATTCATCATAAGAGGTGGGTTCACACTTGAAGACCTCAATGTGAACCTCTTGAATCAATGCTCACATGAACATGTTATAGAGCTGATCATCTGAGAACCTTATCTTGCATATATGGATGACTGAATGCCACCTATGTATGAATTTAAAGTTTGAATCACCCTTGGCCTACACCATGGAGATAAGTGATTAGATGATGAGGTTAAATAGTTTAAAGATATCAAATTATTGGAATAAGTAATCCATAAGGAATTAGAAGCTATAAAGAGAATCTGGAGGCAGATTCTATAACCAAATGAGAGCTTTAGCTTGTAGGGAGCAAGGGAAGAGATTTATCATCATGCCTTTATCCTTCTCCCAATCTATACACACCATCATAAATGTTGTGATATGCTCAGTGGGACTAGTATCCCGAGTCCCATTAAACTTAGGTAGTTCAAAGATTAGAATAGGAAGGGGAATAACATGCACCCAAGGGGATATAGGATTCCTACAAAGATCATCATGGGCATAGTTGATAGAGGGTTGGAAATGATCTCCTTGAGGAGGCTCATAGAGGTTATTATGTTTCATATTCTAGTGGGCCTCATCATAACCCTTATCATGATGAGGATTATGTTGAGGTAGATCTTGATGTGGGAGATGCTCATGATGGAAATCATCCCAATCATGGGGTGGGGAATGACCATAAGATAGGTGTCAATCCCTATAGGGAAGACAAGACAACATGGCATGCTCATGTTAACCCAGGTCTCTATGATGATGTCCATGTGTTTCAATATGAGAGTTCATAAAAGGGCATTGATGTTCAAGATATGTATCCCATGGGTATCTAGTCCATAAATGGTGATTAGAATTAGTGCACTCATCTAAAACTTTGAAGGAAGGGCTAGGAGGATGAGAGGACTCCACTTGGTGTGGATGCCTCATCGAGTCAGAATGCCTATGTCTCTCAACACAAGTGGGTTAAAACTATAGATTTTCCCACTGAGAAAGAGGTAGGGAACTCACATAAGAACTAGTCAAGGCACTCAAACTAGACTAGGTGTGATCTCTATCTCTAGAGGAAACATGTTGCCTATTCATATAGGAAGAAGGGTGCTCTTCATTTACCTGAATGTATCTACAGTAATCGTTAATGACTGCATCTAATTCATTAGGCCTCAGTCATGAAATAGGGTCATCTTCACCCATAATGGGTCAATGAAAATTAATTTTATCCTAAGGGGAATGCCCCTCAGATGATTAAATCTTAGACTAGTAGAAAGGAGATCGAGTCCATTGGTTGTAGACTTGCCAATTTGGTTCCCTATGAGACACAGGAAAGCCTTGGTCTTGAGGTAAAGACATTTTAGAGACCCTAGGGGTTATATGTCATTCAATTTATATTATGGCCTATTAATGAATAAAATTAGGTTTGAGACCCTAAATAGGTTGGGAAGAGCATCCCAAAATTGGAAGGCTAGCCATAGAGGTGGTGAATCAAAAACAAATAGGAAGATAACAAAATAGGCAAACTATTGGAGACCCCATGGGGAGATGGACATAAAACCAAAGTAGGAAAAAGCAACCAAGATGAGAACTAAAACAAAACTAAAATCAAATCCTTATGGCTATCAAAGGTAATTTGGATAAGAGAGTTCTAAATAGGCTAGAATTGGTATGTGACTATATGTGAGGTCCTATCGAGTGTGCCAGAATATAGCTCCAAGAATATGAATATAGACACTAGGGTTTGGCATGTGGGTACATAGGTACTTAAACAAACACCTAAAAGACTAAAAGGATCTAGGATGTTGTGGGATACTCATGACTTATGGAGGCTATTTGGTTTGTTGGCTTGCACCAGACTATAGGCAAACTCATAAACTAGGTTAGGCTAGTGTGATCAAGCACACAAAGGATGTAGGTATCTCTAATACATCTAACCACATTAAAACAAATAATATTGGAGTGTAATTAATACATAAATAATTGGAAATTAAACTATCTAAATAAGGGAACACTAACAAGTAAATAAAATAATTCAAAAGCATGTAGCCCTATGGAAATGAAAGATGATTTCAAATGAAAGACATTTTCAAAGGGAAAATGCATATATGATTCAAAAATATAAGCTAAATGCTTGTTTAGAAATTAATCTAAACCTATAATGTAATATATAACCCTATAAATATACTACACTAAGCTAGAAAAATAGTTTCACCTTGCAAATCAAGGTGCCCTCAGATCATGCTCAAACATAATGCAAGAATTCTACCAACTGTGAGTCCAAATTTGATCCAATATGGAGGAAGACTGAGCTATAGTGTATAAATATATCTAATCCACTATTATCAATCTAGGAGAGGTTAATTAGAAATAATAAAGGGATGTAGGGGCTAATCTAAGTGCATAAATTAGGTGTAATGTCAACCAAAGGTTCCAAAAATAAACAATAGTGTAGGCAGGAATAATTGAGTAGTAGGTGACCCAGTCTAGGTTGCAATCAATTTTTAAGTATATGAATCTCTAATAAGGAGAGTTTAAGAACCATGTAACATTTATTATAGGAGTTTAAGAGAGGTAAAAAACTCCTTGAAATAAAGAATAGACCAAGAGAGGTGAAGGACTATCAAGATGTCCATATGAGAGCCAAGAAGATCCAAAAGGAGTCTAAGGGATCTATAAGTAATCAAAGAGGAAGAAAAATATGATCTAATGACCAATAAGAAGGATAATAAGGCATGTTTAGACCTCATATACGGCAACCAAGAGTAAGAACCTTCCAAAACTAGTCATTTTTTGGCTATTGTGTAATGCCCAATATGAAAATGGGTAGCTATGGATAAGCCATAGATTAGGGGTAGGAAAACCCATGTCTTAGGCTGATAGGTCATGGATTAGGGGTATAAAACCCATAGTTTGGGCTAAATTATGCCAATAAAGGCCCAAAATAGATTTGAAACAAGCCCCACAAAGCCCAAAAAGGCTTGGGAAGGCCTAGATGAGTGTCAGGGGGTCTGACAAAGGGTGGTAAGGCCTATAAGGGTGCTCAAAAGTAAAATAAACTCCAAATTATTGAGTAATATCAAATAGGGCTCATTGTGATTGGTAGGATGCATGAAAAGTAGATATGTAATCATAGGGAAGAGTAGGGTCATGGGAAGTACAAATACACCAAGCAGGGCAATGATTCAAAATTAAGTAATATTGCATAATGAAAGACATTTTCAAAGGGGAAATGTGTTTTTAGGGTTGAGAGAATGCATACAATTCCAAATCTACTCTAATCATTTCAAAGTAAACTAAACTAGCGTACAAATATCAAACCTTGGCATAAACACTATACTATAACAATGGAGTTTCACTTTGCATAGAAAAGTGCCCTCAGATCAAGATCAAAATAATGTATAAATTTTATACTAACTAAGAATCTAAGATTGAGATGGCAAAAGAGGAAGACTAGGGATTTAATGTAGAGCTAAGTCCAAACCAATGTCCAGGTAGCAAAAAAGAGTTGAAGTAAGAACTACAAGGGTGTGTGAGCTCAATCCATGTCCATAAATTAAGTGAAATGTCAATTTTAGAATCTAATATCAAACCATAAGGAAGTAGGAGTAACTAAGAGCAAAAATGGAGTCACCAAACCGATGTGTAACAATGTATCAAATCCCCTATCACCAATCTAGCTTAAGAGTGACAAGAATGAATCAACAACGATTCAAAAAGGAATGAGAGTCAAGAGAATGAATAAAAATCAAGTATTAGGATAAAATATATGAAATGGAGATATATATGGCATCCATAATCTGTCAAACATCAAAACTAGCCATTTTTAGCCATTATAGGCCCAAAAACACACATTCTAGCTAGGCTACAACCTAGGCCATGGATTATGGGGGTAATTTGTATTCTAGGCCATAAGTTACCCCCATAATCTATATCCTAGATCAAATTCCCATCTCAAATGGTAAAATTGGCCCTAAAAGGGCTTTAAGAGGCATTTGAATGGTCTGTTGATTAGTGAAAAGGCCAAGGAGTTGTAAAGGATGTATATGCAAAGTGAGAGGGTGTCTATGCAAGTAGAAAATATATCAAATAGAATTGCCTAGATTGGTATTCTATACATGAGCCAATATATAATCATAGTGAGGAGTAGGTTCATGGGAATTATGATTAAATATGCCCTTGAGGTACAAGTAGTCAATGTTTAAATAAATAAGGAAGGATGTGTAGTACCTAGAAACCACATGAAATCAAATGAAAGTAAACGCTAAAATGATAAAAGAGAACATTACCTGAACTTACCAAATAAATATGGTGGTAGAATAAGTTGACAACATGATCCATGGGTGAGAGTTCAAATGCTGCATAATCTAAATCCAAATCCATCTCTAGCTCTAGCCCCTATGTAGAAATGATACAAGTGATATTGAATCAAATCATAAAATATAGAATGACATTAACTATAACATCATCTCTAGTTTTCTTCCCATGATGGATATGGGTGACCTATGCATCCTTAAAGGAGGAAATCAAATTATGCACCACCTTAAAGAGGGGGAACAACTCAAAGCTAAGGACACACTAGACACTAGTGTTCTGAGACATGGCTAAGAGTGATTTAGAGAAAAAATACAC
Source organism: Torreya grandis (assembly GCA_037957365.1). Lineage (NCBI taxonomy): Eukaryota > Viridiplantae > Streptophyta > Pinopsida > Cupressales > Taxaceae > Torreya > Torreya grandis. Next base: position 1,189,871 of record JARHVA010004153.1, read on the forward strand.
ATAACATGTACCTAAAACATGAGAACCAATCAAGGCACTAATAATCATGTGATACTTGGTAACATTATTCATCTCATTGGTAAGGAAGAAAATAGTTGTAGCAAGCTCATGGCCCCATGGATCATTGATGACCCAAGCTATAGTGGTAGGTCATAGGTTACCCCAACTGCCACCATCTATGTGAATCACCTCTGAGAGGTGCACCATGATGGGGTTCAAGGACATAGGACTAGTAACTAAAAAATGACTATCTCAAGGCAAGGTGGGGAAAGTGAGCTGCATAAGGGAGTCAAAGAACAAAATCAATTCACAATCAAGGTGGTTGACTGATACTAGCCATGATAAGAGGTGATGGGGGAAGGTGGTAAGAAGTTTGTAGAAGATGAATACCAGTCAATAAAGACCAGAGCAAGTCCCAAACCACCACAACACATAATTGAAACCACTTGAAAGAACCATAATTAAGAGAGAAATGTGAGTTAAAATATATTGATTGTGGAATAGTAGAGAAATGATTAACTAAAATAAGCAAAGCAAACAACTTATATCCATGGGTACCCATGAGATGGGGCACATGATTAACAGGATGATGGGGACCCAAAAGGGGTGAAACTAGGTCCAAAAAATCCTTTAAGATATAAACAAATGCCACCATTATGCTTAGAATGGGTCAAAACTTTTAGGACAAAAGTTTTATGGTCCAGAACATAATAAAGGGTGAAAAATGGAAAAAGAGGCCCATAAAAAGCTAAAAAGAGAGGTAAAAGAGGGAAAGGGTGAAAAATGTCATTTTCACACCCATTTTCACTCTAAGAAATTTTGAGAGATTACAAGCTACCAAATCCTAAATGGAGCATATGAGGATGCAAGGATCACACCATAGGCATACATGATGGTCTGGGTAAGTCCTTTACAAAAAAATATATCAAATTTTGTCAATTTTGGGGTTTGGGAGGCACTATGGGAATTTTGATTGATTATGGATGATTCAATAGGTAAATCAAGTGGATCAACTAGTCAAAATGACTGGGAGAAGGAAAGTAACTATCTAAGCCAAAAGGGAGGCCAAATAGGCTTCCCAAAGTGCCATAGCCTAGGCTACGACCTACCTATGAAAACCCATAGTGTGGCCCACTGCTAGCTCATAGGTTGGCCCACAAAGCCATGACATGGGCAATAAAGGGGCCAAAACAGGCCTCAATGAGCCTGGGAAATCTTGAAACATGCTTGGAAAGACTAGAGGGGAGGGGAGCAAGAAAATAGGTTTTAGAGGTTATCTTAATCACTACTTTTTTGTTCCATTGCTTGCATGACTAATCCACTTATATATTGCTTGGTTTTTTGGACATGAAGAGGAGTTAGTGTTTCAGAGGAGGTAGAGTCATCGCAAGTAGGCAAATAACTGGCATAGGGAGAGAGACCCTATGAGGTGACTAACTGGGGGAGAATACCAAAATGGTTAGTTGAGGTGTTGAGTATTGTCATTGATGTCAAGGTTGATGTCAAAGGTGTATCATATCAAAATTGATTGTGTCTGATATAAAGAATCATCTTGTGATGGTTGATGTCAAAGGTAACTAAGGATATATGGTAGTATGTGATATGTCAAGGTACATGAAAGAGTAGGTGCATGAGAGAAATTTGTGTTACCATGAGAGAGATGAGTGTCATCATTAGAAGAGAAGAAGAGTGTCATCATTATACGAGAAGAAGAGTGGCATCATAAGAAGAGAAGAGTGTGGTCAAGAGAGTTTTCATGAGTAAAGTTATTCATGAAAGAGAGTGTTTTATGAAAGAGAGAATGTTTCATGGATGATTTTTGTCATGAATGTTGTGAGCATGGAAGGTATAGGTCATGGAAGAGTGTTTTGGTCATGAGTAAGGTCATTCATGAAAGAGAGAGTGTTGTATGAAAGAGAGAGTCTTGCATGGATGAGAGTTGTCATGAATTTTGTGAGCATGGAAGGTACAAGTCATAGAAGAGTGTTTGAATAAAACTAATGTCTGCATAAGAAGCATAGTATATGAAGAGGTTTGTATAAGTCATTTATGTAATGATATGAATAGGTATGTGTAGAGGAATTTATGTGCATAGTCATGGCATGAAGATTTTTAGGGTGAGCCATGTGAAGGAAGCATAGTGAAATGATGAACAAAGGCATGTGAATATTGTATGTAATTTTTTGAGCATGCGAATAAGGTGTAGAATCATCCATGATAGTCTCAGGGTGAGCCTATAGGGGTGGGACCTTTAGACCAAGACTGCACCTATACCACTCTAGACCTTGCTTGGCCTAATGAAGTATGAAGATCAGATTTAAAAGCAAGCATTCATATGTGATCATGGATAGAGGTCAGATAAGTTGTTTTAGGTATGTTCATAAAGTTTGAGGCCATGGTTTGAAGGAAATTACATGGAAAACTATTGTAGGACTTATTAAGTTCATAGAATTAGGTCTCAAGACCTAAGAAGCACTTTCATATGTTCATTGACATGTGTAATCTCTACATGGGAACATAATTTGTTAAGGAAAAATGGGGAAGGGTCCTATATAATATCTCCAAGCATTGGTTTTGAATTCAAGGGGCAGTCCTTTATGACCAATCATTAAAAATAAAACCTATGTTAAACCTCCCTAAAACCCTAATAATGACCTGATATGAAAGATATTATTCAAAATAGATTAGGATGGATTTAAATTTATAGATAAACTATTGGATCATGTATTCAACTCTCCCAGGTACCTCCAGGTGGTGGTGGTTAGTTAGATGAGAGAGAAAATGTGCAGATATATGATTATTTTTCAAGAAAATGAATTAGCTCTCAAAATTTGTATTAGTAAAGAAGAAAAAATGAATGGAAGAAGAATATAGAGACTCATACTACATGTCAATGATGGTTTTTGGACAGGTTCTAGCCTTCAAGTGTGCTAAGTTGGTCATCCAAGTTATCCAGTTGCAGATAGACCTAACAATGCAAATAATGGTGAAACCTAGGCAAAGATGAAGAGAGAAATTTGAGGTCTAAGCATAATATTTTGATGAAAAAAAGTGCATGAAAATATTATTTATTATTTTTAAGTCATGCTCATACATTGAAGAAGCTTTAGAGCTCATGTATGTGGTGAAAAAATTATTAGAAAATGGTTAGTCTAGTTTAGATAAGATGTGAAACACGAGGTCAAGAAATTGGTTTACAAGACCAATATTTGTCATTATCCCATATGATTTTTCCTTTTGAGGATGTCATGAGGATATCTAAGAACCATGTGTATGATTTAGGAGTCATGAAAAGTGTCTACACAGGAGTTGAATGTCTAATCATTCATGACTAGTTTTTGAGGTGGTTTGATAGTTTTGATTAAGCATTTAGGGATGATCTTGAATTCATGAAATTTATGTCTACATGTTTCAATTGTCATAAGTAAGTTTCTTAAGAGTTTTTGAGATTCATTCTTTTAAGACAAATTTTTGACTATACACAGGCCTAATAGGGTAGTTTGTCTTAAATTAGGTTTCACGGTATGAATAAAGGATGCATATCTAAACAAACATGGAGGAGGTCAGAATATTTCTTTGAATAAGTGATTGAATGATTTTTTATTGTTGGATAAGGCCATCTATGTCCAATAATATCAAGTCTTAATGTTAAGAGAGCAAACCTAATGAAGTAGGTCTACATGAGACCTAAAGGATGAGTAAGACCAATATTGGTAATTAATTCATATTATTCTATATGATTGAAGATGACCCTAGGATAATATAGTTCCTATAAACATGATTTTTATGTCTTTATTATGTGACATGAAGGTGATCAAGCATGAGAGAGGTCAAATAGGCTTTTGGTATTCACAAGCCTAATATGACGGTGAATTACAAAGAGTGTTGTTATGAAGTGGTTGGACCTAAAATGTTTTATAAATATTGAAAAATGTTAGATGTGGTCTATTTTAGTTGTGTTTGAAATAATCTTGACTTATATGGAGGTGAAAGGTGTTCAAAGATATCAAGTTTACATGTTACTAGATAGACCTAATGTAATTAGGTCTTCATGAGTGTTAATAGAAAATAAGGCCTAATTGAGTTGTGGCTGACCAATATGGATCCAAATTATGATTGAACCATGTTCATAAGACGTCATAAGATATATTGTATGGATGACCTAAGAGTTTATGTCTGTGTGTATGACCAAGTGGTATGTGAACAAGAGATGTGTGTGTGTGTGTGTGTGTGTGTGTGTGTGTGTGTGTGTGTGTGTGTGTGTGTGTGTGTGTGTGTGTGTAAATATATGTATGTATGTATGTATGTATGTATGTATGTATGTAAGGTAGTTTAGGCCTATTTGGGTGTGAAATAGAGGTCATGAATATAAGTGAGTAAAAAAAAGATGCATGAGTATAATAATGTTGTGAAACATTTTATAAACCCTTAGAGGAAAGAATTCATGATTTGTTTAGGTTGTATACATCAGTGATACATGGTCTAATTAGAGTTGATGAGGGTTAGACAAGCAAAGAAGTATGTATGCAATAGAAGTGAATAAAATCTTGCTTGGTAAAGTAGAAGGAGGTCTTGAATTGAGTTGTAAACCCTCATAGGAGAGCATATAAATGTTCATGAAAATAGTGTAGGTTATCTACATATGAAGATTAGGGATACATGACCTAATCATAATTGATGAGGGTTTATAAATCAAAGGTGAGTATGCATTGAGATTGAAGAGTAGAAAGAGAAGTGTGGTCATCATTTATTGATTAAGAAATAAAAGTTCTAAAGGTGATCAAAATTCACAAGTGGTTGAGTTGGTGTTGAGTCACCTAGGGAGTTTTTGCTTGCAAGTAAGTGCTTGCTAAATCCTAGTCAAGTAGGTGCTTAAATTTATTAGGGTTGGTGCTCTAAATTGAGTTAGTGCTTGATAAAATTTGATATTTTGTTACATAGGAGAATAGTGTATTTTCAAAAATTAGTGGATTTTATTCCACTTGAGAGTTTCCCACTCATATATGTGTTCTATGTGTTATAATCTTATTTCATGCTCATGTGATTGGTTCTTAATGCATTGATAGATCACTATGTTGATCTTATAGTTCATAAATGTTAGAGCATAGTTGTAAAAGTTTTTTAAGGTCGCTAATTCACCCCCTTTCTTAGTTAATTATGCTTCCAATAATTGGTATCAGAGTGATGTCCTTTGGAGTAGGTCTAACATCTTAAAGAAGATCCTAGAAGCTCAACCATGTCTAGTCAAGGAGGTTTCTCAACCAATAAGGCTCCTCTCTTTAGTGGGACTAATTATGCCTTTTGGAGCATTAGAATGAAGACCTATCTAATATCCTTAAGCCATGAAATATGGAAATTAGTTTTTGATGGATACACTCCACCTCCTATACCACCAATTAATGCATCAAGAAATAGGGATAGTTTAAACAAATCTAAGGTAATGAGTTCCATGCTATGTGGTCTTTCAGAAGCATAATTTGTAAAGGTCATGCATTGTGACTCAGCCAAAGGGATTTGGAAAAATTTGGAGATAATATATGAAGAGAGACTAAGAAACATCACTAATGAACATGAAGAGATCATAAAACTATTGGAAACTTAGGTTGAGATTGTCACTGCAAGTCTTAAGACCAAGGAGGAAGAGTGTACCAAGTTCAAGATAGAAGTGGAGTCCTTGAAAGTATAATTGGATCATGTAACAATAAAATTAAAGACACAACAAAAGTTTGAAAAGAGCAATGTAATTTTTGATGACATATTAAATAGTCAAATGTCACCTCTAATCAAAATAGGCCTTGGATACATAGGTGACTAGAAGATTAACAAGGAAGAATAAAATATCAGTAAGCCAAAGACATATGTTGATGCTCTCAATAAATCTGAGAATGTGAGTGACAGTCAGAGATCAGGATAGGTAAAGATGATTATCACTCCTTCAAGAGATAATAAAGATAATATATGCATCATTCAATAGTCATCAAAAGATAACATCTATTAGACAAATAAGGTGTGTGAATTCCTTCAATGGTTATTGTTTCTCATGCTATCAATATGGCTATAGAGATATGGATTATAGACATCATTCCTCATGGAGGAATAGGATGAATGCTCATATCAATAGTATAAAAATAATATTGTGTTACAACTATAATAAGAGAGGACACATTACAAGGGATTACAAGATGAGGAATATAAGGAATATCAATCAAGATAAGGTATGAAATATAATATAAAAGTAAAATAAGGTCCAAGAAGACATAGATCAAGTTTAGATCCCTCAAGATAACCCAAATTCCCCTTGTACATAGTCCAACTAGACAAGTTTCCACTAGGTCTAGTTGAAGAATGAGAAAAGATGATGAAAAAAAGTGATTGGAAGGTTATTTAGTGGTCTTATAAGATAAAATGGGGTGTGAACATACCTAATACACTAGTACAAATATGAGGTACCTATCCTAACATCCAAATCCATCAAGGTGCCTAGTAGATTTATTGGGCTTTGAGGAGGCCTAGTGCTAGATGGTAGTCCATCTTCATTTCTGTTTCTTTATGGACTATCCATATGACTAGGACATGTTTTTAGGTCACAATACAGGTTTTAGAACTTATTTAGTATAGAGGAAACATCAGGAAAGCCATTCTTGAGCTTAAAACCACTCACACTTATGCAAAATTGGAGAAACAAGCTTGAAAGGGAAAATTTTGGAGCTCACATCTTCTTGGAGGATCTACATGGGAGAAAAATAAGTTTAGAGGATCTATAGGAGGTCCCTAGCAACCAATTTGTGACATTGTATTAAAACATGAACATGCAATCTCTATGAACAATGGCTAATAGGGTAAAACTATCAAATACCCTTATAAAACCCTTGAAGGAGCTTGATGAAGAAAATAAGCTTAGATATTTATCCAAATGGCATAGTTTGGTAATGAAATTTATTGTTTCATGTATAAGACTCATTTAGGCTCTCCCCATGCAAATGAGTTGTAAGGAATTATATGGATAACATGCAAAATAGGGTGTTTTTTACTATTTTATATGTTTTTTAGGTTTTAAAAGGTTTCAAAAGATGAAATCAAGTTTTAATGGAATATTTGGACTTGTAATAACTCCCTATGTCCATTTTATTCTAGGAAAAAACTCTTAACTATACAAATTATAGATTTCCTTTTAGCCAATCAAAACTGACATAGTGGACACAAGGGTGAGAAGGGTGAAAAATCTAAATGTGAACCCTTTTTGAGGCATACATGAGTAGTATAAGGCCATTAATGGTTTTATAAAGTGTCATTCACTCCCTCCCATGTATTTTCATGCAAAATTGAAGGCATTTTGGAGGCAAAGTGTGAGGAGTGACTGAAAAAGGAGTTTTTAGAATGTAGATAGTGATGGATTCCTTCCAAGAGTTTTTAAATGATTATAACTATAACCTATACATGGAGAGGCATGTATGAAATACTTACCTCTCATATAAATAATCATACCTATCCCTAGTTAGTTGTGTGATGTTCAAATAGGTTCAAATTTTGAAAATAATTTTTTGAGCCAAAATTGGGAGTTTCATGCTATTTTTCATAAATTTCATGACTTGTATGGACATTTGTACCTCTTGAAATTGTATGGTTCATCCCATATATATTTATCATGAAAATTTAACCCCTTTTATCATATTTATAAGTGTCCAAGTGACCTTTGGACTTCCCTTGTCTTGCCTCTGTCTCAAAAGCTATAAATATTGACTCTTTTGGCTCTTTTTAGTAGCCTCTGTTGGTTGATGGTGAAACCTTGGCCAAATTTGTACTTGAATGAATTTTGAATAAATAAACAAGTGATTTTTCCTACTTACATTCTATACAATTTTGTTTAATTTTAATCTTGTTGGTCTTGTTTAGTGGAAGATGATCTTTTTTAGCATGTTATCCTTGATTGTTCACCAAGTGTGCATAAGAGTGATTGTTATAGGTATTTGTTAGTTTTATTTTCAATTTTATGAGTATATTAAAAGTGATCTATGATTTTATTCTCTCAATGAATAATTCATTTCTCTCCTAAGTATCAAATACCTTCTTGAACCTAGCTTATGAAACACTGATGTGACAATGTAACTTGAATTGTGAGTTTTGTGTGAAAGAAGCCTTTTTTAGCTATAATTAGTATAATTTTAGTTCATATGAGGAAATAAAATATTTTTTTCTTCATTTTTTTTAGCTTTATTAGTTATTTTCTCAACCCTTTTCATCCAAAATTGATAGGAAATAAAGTACTTCAAAGAAGGCATCAAGAGAACTAACCCTTCTAGAGATTCATCTCAACAAACTATTACCCACAGAAAGAGAGATGTATCCATTATTACAATTATATGAGGAGATATATGAATCTCATTAAGGTATTAAAATCCACGTGTGATATGGGCAGCAATTTAGGTGACAATTCGGGTGATAGTTCCACCCCAATTGATGACGAAACTTTCGGGAGCCATAACTTTTGCACCGTAGCTCCAATTGGCTCACCGTTTGAACCATTGGAAAGATAAGAATGAGGAGAACATCATGAGATGGCATATATATTTTATTTATAAAGTTTTAACATTTAAAACCCAATGGAAGTGCCCCAAATTTCAATTTTAGTAGTGTAGTTTAAAAATAGTAAGTTTTTAAAAATAGTAATTCCTTGAATTCTGTATTGTTTTAAAGCATGGAAGTCAAACCAATTAATATCCCTTGAGATTGGTCACCTTAAAAATCCTCCCCATAATTTAAAAATAGGTATAAATAAATATGTAACCTGAAATAGAAAATTAGACATCTCTTCCTAGAGATAAGCATCTAGTTGTATTGCGATCTTGAGTAATAATACATATCTTCTCAGAGAATTCATTGTTACTATGTTATTTATTTGTTTTTGAAATATTTATCAACCAGAAATTTTGAGTTTTGGATCAAAGTGGCAATAGTTTTTGGCACTCCTAGTGGGACCCTAAGTCCTAGAAGATTGTCCAAGATTGGTGCTTGTCTTGGCATAGTTACAGGTACAAGAACATCTACATTCAACACCCGGTGACTCCAATAAAGTTTTAAAATCTTTAGTTTATTATTAGTATCTAATTTCCATGCCAAATGTGACCAATAGGTATTCTACTAAAGGTAACCCTTTGAATTTGTGCAATTACCTCCATATTCTATCAAAAGGTTTAGGTTTGTGAATACCCATCCTTATTCAAGAGAGTTAGTGTTTAAGAAGTCTAAGTTATTATTTATTTCAACCCATGATAATCATATTTCACATTAAAATATGGATATTAACTAGCCTTTTTTAGCCTTCATCAGATCATCTTCTTTGAATCTTTCCCAGTATGACCAAATTCCAGGAGCAGCCCTTAAGAGTGTTCCATCTTTTAGTGTAGAGGGTCCTATTACTACCATTGAACACATTATAAACATAAAAAATTATATAATATCCATAATATATTTCAAAATAATGTGGCTATTAGGTTATTAGAATTATATTTCAAAGGGAAAGCTTTATATTGGTATGGGACTAAACCTGAAAATTCTATTGGTTCATGGGATGAACTAGGAGATCTATTAACTAAGAGGTTTGGAGAGAAGAGTGATCATCTATCAATAGATAAGAAATTTACCACTATCAAGAGGGCACAAAAATATTTTATGAAATATTTTAACACTATGTTTAAAAAAAAATGGGATAGGATCCTATCCCTTGCGAGACCTACTCCAAACTATGGCTTCTTGTACTATATAAAAGCATTGAACTGTGATGTAGCCATGATTATCCAATCAATGGGTTGGAATACACTCCATAATACCTATGAGATAGAGATCAATGATGATAATTATCTTTTTCAATTAGGTAATACTGCTTTTATGACATTAATGCCATTGTTTCTTGATTTGCAGCCTCCTAGTCAAGTTGCATTACCTACCTTAGATCCTTTGCCTAGTCAAGAAAGATTTGCCATTGCTCCCACAAATGTGATTGATGAAGACAAGATTTATCTCCAAAGTGTTAATAATGAATTTCTTGCCCTAAAAAGGTAAAAATATCAAATTTATAGACCCTATTATCCCTATAATCATTTTAGACAATGAAATAGACCTCCTTTTCAAGGTAATGCTCAAGGACAAGGTCAAATCACTCAAGCTATAACTTACCAAAGTTACAATCCTAATGCTACCTCTTCTTCCAAATATTTTGTTCCCATTGAAAATAAATTTTTTCAAGAATAACCATGTTATACCTCATATGACCAAAGTCAAGTCCAAGTTGCATATGCCAATGAAATGCCTAGTAAGGACATGATAATGCAAGGAAATCAAACATCTTAAGTTCCAAATTTTGAGATGCCAATAAAAAATGGATGAAAATTGTAATGGAGAGTGGAAAAACATAATCTTATTCTACTCTCATAAATCATTTGGAGGGAGAGTTTTGTGTCATCAATCATTTGGGTAATTCAAGCAATGTGAATACTAGTGTGGCTTCTAACACTAGGTCTAAGAAGAGGGCTATTGAAGAGACACAAGGGGATAATCAAGGAATTATTTTGAATCCTATATAATCTCTAATATTGGGGGATTTTATTCAACTCCTAAGGTGTAGGAAAATTATAAGTCTTAGAATGTAAGGCCTGCTCTAAAACATCTACCTCCATAAGTTACAACACAAGGTACTAGTGCTTCCAAGGAATCTCTTAAGGTGAGAAATCCTTCTATAAATATTGTGGACTATATGAATAAGTTACATGTGAATATTTCACTATGGAATTAATTATAAATACCTAGATAAAAGGATATTCTTTGAAAATAATTACAAGGACAAGGTAAGCAAGTTGGATTAGTTAAGAATGAGAATGTTGTCTTGGTGAATAAAACTCAGCCCATTGATGAGCAAGTGAAGAGAACTGATAAAACTCCTCCCTTTTACCTATCCTTGATTATTGGTGATTTCCTAGTTCATAATTACATCATATACAGTGGGGCTAGTAATTTTTTTATGCTTAAGTGCATAGCAGATAAACTAGGCCTCAAATATGAGCCAATGGCTAAAGGAGTTTTATAATTGGATGGATCACCAATAAAGGCCTTGGGAATAGTCAAGGACTTGAACTTGATTTTACATACTTTTCATACTTTTTACATTCTTCATGCTGTGGTTGTGGCATATTTACCTCCGTACTTTTCTCTTTTTTTGTCAAGAGAGTTTAAAGCTAAGATAGGTGGGTACTTGGTTGCCAATTGGTCTTATATGTTTTTTAGGACAAAGTATGGTACTAAAGTGAAGATTGAATCAGAGCATATCCAACATAATCATTTATATCCTTACATGCTTAAAGTGGAAAATGTTAATTATTCCATTATTGATAAGGAAGAAATTCACATAGATCAATCTCCAACATCTTCTATTGAAGGAGTTTTTGATTTCTAATTGGATGAATGGGGAAATGAACATTATGAGCATGATCCTTAAAAATTCATAGAGGAAGCTAGTCTTGAAGTGTATTTCATTGATGAGGAAGACTATTTCATGCCAAATTTGATGAAGCCAAGTGAATACATGGATGGTTTATGGTAGATTTTCTTTGATGGATCAAGAAACAAGATTGAGGTATGTGGTGGAGCAATGTTGGTTTTTACCTCCAAGGAAAGGTACTATTCCACTTTCAAATTTCAATTATCTTATACTTGTAATGTGGTAGAATATGAGGCCCTCATTCATGGCCTTAAGTGGGCTAGGAAAAGAGGTGTGAAATAATTACAAGTGTATGGTAATAGTTATTTGATTGTGAATCAAGTAAGAGGCCAAAATGTGACTAAGAACTCTTTACTTAAGTCCTATAAGCATAGAGTGAGGGATTTTGTGGAATATTTCAAAGATTTCAACATCACATCTATCCCAAGAGAAGAAAATAAACACATTGATAGTTTGGCAACAATTGGAGCTCAATTTGATGTTCCAAAAGGGATAAGAGAAGATAAGAATCAACCACATCTCAAGGTGATTGTAAGGCCCTACATACTAAATAATTTCATTAATTAACAAGTGTTTGATAGTTACCTACAAATAGAATTTTTTTTACTAGAAGAGGTTGAGTTTTCTTCCAAGAATTAGTCCAAACTAAAGAAACAATATTTAGGGTATATTTTTCAATTGAAGTCAAACAAGATCTCTAAAGGCCTAGTCACACTTGAGAGTATCCTCAATGATGATGGCTAGTTCAATAAATAAAAGGTAAGCACGTATAGTAAGCAATAAAATTATGATAAAGTAAAAATATTTGAAGATAAGTTTCTTTCACTTGGGAAGGCATGTACTAGTGATGAGAAGCATGCTTTCATTGAGTTATGCAAGGAGTTTTATGATGTCTTTACATGGAAATATAGTGATTTGAAGGGCTTTGATCCAAACCTAGCTCAACATACTATATATCTAGATGAGAATTATAATCCTATCAAGAAAAGACAAATGCCAATCAATCCTAAGATTGAGCCTCTCATTAAGAAAGAGCTTACTAAGTTGATTGAGTCCAAAATCATCTTTCCTATTAAGCATTCATCTTGGTTGTCAAACTTAGTCCCTATTAGGAATAAGAATGGATAAATAAGGTTGTGTGTTAATTTTATGGACTTTAATATAGTTTCCTTCAAGGACCATTATCTTCTTTCTTCCATGGAATAAATTTTTCAAGTTGTGGTAGGTAGTGAAAGGTTTTCTCTCCTTGATGGGTATTTTAGGTACAATCAAATTTAAGTGAAAGAAAGTGATTAATATAAGATAGCATTTAATACTAAATGGGGTACATGTCCTTATAGTAAAATTAATTTTGGATTGTATAATGCTGGAGTTACATTTCAACATGCAATGGCTATGGTTTTTCAAGGACTAATAAATGAAATTGTGTTGGTGTATCTTGATGATGTCACAATTTTTTATAAGGATGCAAGGGATCGCTTGAATCACTTTAGGTAGATTTTTGAGAGATGTAGAGAGTTTAAAATATATATTAACCCAAATAATTATGTGTTTTTTTTCCATTAAGGAAAAATTTTAGGACACATTGTCTCCAAGAAGGGCTTATCCATAGAACTTGAAAGGGTGAGTGCAATCTTGGCATTGGCTTTGCCCAAACCCAAAAAAGGTTTGCAAATTTTATTTGGGAAAATTAATTTAATAAGGAGGTTCATCCATTATTTTTATAATTTATTCAATCTTCTAACCTCTATGCTAAGGAAGGATGAAGTGTTAACTTGGACTAGAATAAGGAAGGAAAGTTTTGAAGAGATTAAACAAGCCATTACCCAAGCTCCAACTCTTACAAGTCCTAATTTCTTAAAGTATTTCAACTTGTATAACTTTGGAAATAATGAGTGATCTCTACCATGATTACTCAATAAAATGAAGAAAACTTGGAGCAGCCTATTGCCTTCTTTATTAAAGGTTTGGAAGGCTATGAGGTATGGTACACCTATGTTGAGAAGCAAGTACTTTCAGTTGTTAGGTTTAAATAAGTTTAGGCATATGTTATCTAAAAACAAGATTAACATATTTGTACCTCATCCTAGTGTCAAAAAGTTACTTTTGAGAAAATATTTGAATGAAAAAAGGGTCATTTGGATCACAAAATTAATGGAGTATGATGTAGAAATTAAGATGAACAAGCTAGTGAAAGGGAAGGAGTTATGTGAACACCTTGCCTCAAATTTGAAGGAACAAAAAGAGGTTGTTTTATCACTCCATGATTATCCTATGATAGTTTCATCCTCATTAATGAGGAGTTGGACACAAGATATGATTCATTTTTTTCAAACCAGTGAATGTCCACAAGGCCTAAATAGGGCCAAAAGAAGGTACTTTAGATTATAATCTATTCCTTTTGTGATTGTTGATGGAGTATTGTTTAGGAAGGATTTTTGAGGTGTGTTATTGAGGTGTGTTGAATTGGATCAAGTTAAGAAAATACTATTTGAGTTCATGATGGACCAACTAGTGGTCACTTTGCTCCAAGAACCATAGTTTTAAGATTATGCAAGATGGACAATTTTGGCCTAGTTTATTCAAATACACCCATGATTGGGTAAGAAAGTGTAAAAAATGTGATCTCTTTAATGGTAAATAAAATATTGATGCCTTGCCTCTTCATCCAATCCAAGTTGACCAACCCTTTATGAAATGGGGTCTAGATTTCATAGGCCTAATCAAACCACCTTATAGTGCTAACCACAAGTGGGTATTGATTGATAAAAAATACTTTACAAGATGGGTGGAGGATATTGATCTCAAGGAAGCAAATTAAATTTTAGTTTTAGACTTCTATGAAGGCATAGTGACAAGGTTTTGGGCTCCTTTAATAATAATTTTAGATAATGCATTGGCTTTTCTTGGAATGAAGACAAGTGAGTGGGACTTGAAACATGGAATCAATCTTATTACCTCCTCCAACTATTATCCATATGGGAATGGACTAGATGAGTCCACCAATAAGAATCTAATCATAATCATAAAGAGAAAAACTAAGGAGAACCAATGGACTTGGCACTCCAAGTTGAAGATAACTCTTTGGGATGATAGGATCACCCCAAAAAAAGCCATTGAAACTCACCATACACACTTGTTTATGGGAGATAAGCTATACTACCTATTTCACTTGAGCTACTAGCCTTAGATCTCACTTATCAGCTAGAATTGATAGAAAATGAAAGCATAGAAGTTAGGCTATGTGAGTTGATGGAGCTTGAGGAAATAAGAGATTAAGCTATGTAAACTATGAGAGATCAACAAGATTAAAAAAAAAGATATTTTGATAAAAAAATCCATGCCAAGGAGTTTCAAAGAGAGAGACATTGTTCTAAAGTGGGATGAAGATAGGGCTAAGCCTAGAAGACACATAAAGTTTGATGCTTTCTGGAGTGGCCCTTATATTATCACCCAATGCTTTCCAACTCTCAAAATTATATGGAGAAGAGATTCATATCCTAGATAATGGGATATATCTCAAATTTTTTGACTAAGGTTCTTCTCTCTCCTTGTACATAGTTTGTTGTTTTCCTTGTGTTCCCTAAGTGCTATGCATATGTGTAAGTCTATGTGTCTTGCTTTGCCTTATGTTTGATTGGTGTGTGGTGGTTGTTTAGTGTGATTTTTAGGAAATTCCTTGCTATTTGTCTTTAAGAAATCATTGAATCCCTTAGCCCATGATAGGATAAGGCTACTGGTCCTTAGTATAAAAGGCATATTACTGAGTCACCAATTTGTTGACCAAATTTGACTTTTAGGTCAAATTTAGACCCCTATAGGTAAAAATTTAATATTTTAGATGTTATAGTGGTCTATAAAATTAAAATAAGCTATATTATGGTTAAATAAATGTTATCTAATGTATTTTTAGCCTTAATCATGTTTTCATTAGCTCATTTGTCATTTTGGGCCATTAAATGTGTTTTTAAGAGTCATAAATACAAGTGGCATAATTATCAAGGTGTATAGGTGTCCTATTTTATTTTACAGCATCAATAGGTTAGTTCAAATGTTATGAATGTTAGCTACCTTGGAATATTTTAGGTTGTTCAACTAAAATTGTAGAAACCAACTAAAAAAGGGAGAAAATGGCACTTGTATGACACATAAGGAAGTGTGACATATGGAGAAAGGTATTGGGGGGCATATTAACCTTAAAAATAATCATATATACTTTTTTTTTAATCTATAAGTGCCATTTTGAATCCAAAACCATTTTTCTCATTTCTTGCTTTTCTAGACAAACTAAAGTGGCCTTCAAGTTTTTGCTCAGTATAGATAACACAAGTAGTTTAAGGAAAAATTATTTTTGAAGATGGTATTAAAATTAGATACATTAATCTAAATAATAATAATTAAAATATTTATCAACTATTCTTTATAAACCATTGTTAACAAGTTGACTATGTTTTTTTGCTTGCTATTTTGTGCACCCTATAGGTTTTGTTGTATTTTGACCAAATCCATATGAACCAGTTGGTGATGTTGGATATAGAGGATATTTTATTCCTTATAAAATTGTATAAATTCTTATTTTCATGTTTCATAATGTTTTGATTAGAAAATTAGTTCATGCTTCAAGATAGTGTCACCATGTGTAGTTTCAGCTGAAGTGTTTCTTGTTTATTAAGTATGTTCTCCTGTAGGGGTCTTATATATCTATAAAATGGTGTTATATATGTTAATAAGTTATATTAACACTACATTACATGTTTTTATTTCACCATTTCATCCTTTTACTTGATTACAATCTTGTCTTCCTCCATTGTCAGCTCTTTGCATAATTTTAATTGCAATCTCATGCATGAGCTTGTCCATCCTATCTATGAAGTGGTAATGGAGGTGTATTAGTTTATTGAAGACATTAGTAGTTAAATAATATTATTTTTTATCTTTTTAAAAGGTTTAAAGATTTATCATATGTTCATGTACCATGCCAAATAGCCATTTAATGCCTCTATCTACTCTTTTTCACATGTAGACAGGTGATTTCCATGTTGAAGAAGGTTTTTTGAGGTTGGTTTCAAAGTATTATTAATTTATACCACAAATTTTAAGGTTTAAAATGGAATTTGAGGTGTTTTTAGGCTTTCCACAAACATGTTTTGCCTTAATTTCATACCCTGTCTGCATAATTGGCCCAAAACATCCACTTATAGACCCTTGTTGATGTCATGTTGGTGTATGGAGAAGTGGATGTGTGTTCAAAATTATTATAATTATTTGGGTTACATTAATGATGTTTTAATAAATAATTTAAGTTTCATATGAATTCATTATTTCATATTGTTCACACCTAGTTCACTGTTTGCTTGCCAAAACACCCACCTACAAGTGAATGAGAAAGGAATTGAAGTGTTGTATTGATTGGTTGATACAAAGTGACACTTCATTGAGAAATTAGTATATAAATAAATCCTTGATAAACCCATATAAAATATCTAGAGATAAAATAAGATGTTAAACCAACATGAAGAAAAAAAGGACTAAGTTTTGGGATCAAATCCCTAAAAGGGTAAAACAGAGCTCCAAGGGGTTTTTGTGGATCTCTTATATTATTATTAAAAGTGTTCCAAGATACCTATATGGTTAAACCTCATTTCCTCTAGTATGGAAAAGAAACATGAAAATTTTTAAGGAAAATGGAGTAGTGCGAGATGGTGTTTGAAAGCTTCAAAGTTGCCTAGAAACATACTAAATTCTTGCAATTATATCTACAAGCCTGTAGGAGTAAATGACATTTTGTTACCCCAAAGAGAAAAAATGAATAAAACCTCATGAATAGGATGGATAAAATGATGATATGAGATAAAATTAATTAATTTCATCAAGATAGGGTTAAGGTAAGGTCTTACCACCCCTATGACCACCTATAGGTATTCTTCAGGCATGTAAAATGATGACCTACAGTAGGGTCTTAAGGGGAGAAGTGTCTTAGTCAAGGGAAAGGTAATTTTGAGTTCCAATGGAACATATATGTGATTTAAAAATTAAATACTCATTATATGACCTTATAATGTGTTTCAAGGAGTTTATAGGATCCATGACCAAATGAATTGGGCCATAGACACCTACAGGTAGAGTTTGTGGGTAGAGCACCTCAACCTAAATAGTGATCTAAAATGTTGATGCAAGATGGTGTCTTGAAGGCTCCCAAGGAGTAATATTATTTATATATACATGTTTTAAAATTAATATTAACTCAAGTGATCTTACCACACTACAAACAAGTTTCAAGGAAGCAAATTAACCACCTATAATAGACCCTAGGAAGGTGTCTCAGTCCAGTCAAGAGGGACTCAGTTTTTGGGGTAAAAGGTGCATTAGAAAGGTTAATGGGAATTGAATATTGATATATAAGTGATTTTTCTCCTCAATATTTATATTTTTGGTGTCATGAAACTCTCCCAAAAGGAAAACAAGGCTTACGCAGGGTACCAAGACCCTGCACACACCTACAACAAGGTTCAAGATGGTGAAGGTCAAGTGAGACATGGCTTGTATAGGGAAAAGGGAAGGAATTATCATAAATGTAGAATTTTAATAATATTAAGATATATTTAATAATAATCCAAATAAATTTTTAATGTGCTCATGTAATTTCCCTACCTAGCAAATGGGCAAAACTCTGTACAAAGGGCTAGGAAGCCTCTTTGCCCAATAGGTGACTATGAAAAATACATATAAGAGATGTGTTTTGGATGGATTTAAAATATAAATTATAATTAATTAAATATGTTTATAATTTTTAAACAACCTATAATTATGGTTTTGGCTTGAAGAGGTCACTCATAGGAGGATTTGAAGGAAATGCAGGAAAATAGGGTTTTTTTAGGCCTTTTTTGGGCATTTGGAGATGGTTAGGCACCTAAATCATGGAATAAAACCAAAACCTATGGTATGAATCATCATAATGACTTGTAAAAAATCCAAAAATACTAATTTTTCCTTAGGTATAATGGCTATACCTCACTATTTTGTCTCAGATGTCAGTGAGTCATAGAAAATTAGGTTTTGGCAAAGTGACTTAATGAGCGTAGAATGGGCAAAAGACTTGATGTGAAGATTTTGGGACATAAATAAAAATTTAATGACATGTATAGAAGGAAAATAAGGTAAAATAATCCATATTTCAATTTCATATCCCTCAAGATAACCCAAATTCCCCTTGCACATAGTTCAACTAAATAAGTTTCCATTAGGTCTAGTTGGTGAATGAGAAAACATGATGAATAAAATTGATTGGAAGGTTATGAAGTGGTATTATAAGCTAAAATGGGGTGTTAAAATTCCTAATACACCATTACAACTATGAGGTACTATTACTAACATCCAAATCCATCAAGGTTCCTAGTATATTTATTAGGCTTTGAGGAGGCCTAGTGTCAAATGGTAATCCATCTTCATTTCTGACTCTTGATAGACTATCCAAATGATTTGGTCATGTTTTTATGTCACAATAAATGTTTTATAACTTTTTGAGTGTAGATGAAACATTAGGAGAGTCATTATTAAGCTAAAACCCACTCACACTTATACAAAATTAGAAAAGCAAGCTCCAACTTTTGGAGCTCACATCTTCTTGGAAGATATACATGGGAACAAAATAAGTTAAAAGGAGTTATAGGAGGTCCATAAAAACCAAATTTTGTCATTGGATTGAAACTTTAATGTGAAATATCTATGAACAATGGCTAATAGGGTAAAACTATTTAAATCCCTTGGAGGAGCCTGCTGAAGAAAACAAGCTTAGAGAGTTACACAAAAGGAATAGTTTGGAAATTAAAGATATTTTATCATGGATAATACTCAATTAGGATCCCTCCATGTAAATGAGTTGTACAGAATTATACAAATAGCATGCAAAATAGGGTATTTGTGACCATTTTTTGTGTTATGTAGGTTCTAGGAGGTTTTAGAAGATGTAATAAAGTTTGGGTGGAAGCTTGGGAATTTTAATAACTCCATATTTCCATTTTATTCTATGAAAAAACTCCTAAGTTTCCAAATCATAGATGTCCTTTCAGCCAGCCAAAACTAGTATAGTGGACACAAGGGTGAAAAGGGTGAAAACTCTAAATGTGAGCCCTTTTTAAGGTGTATCTAAGTAGTCTAAGGCCATGAATGTATTTTAAAAGTTTAATTAACTATATATAATTTATTTTCATGGAAAAATGAAGGTATTTTGGAGGCCAAATGTGAGGGGTGTCTAAAAAAGGAGTTTTTTAGACTGCAGATAGTGATGGCTTCCTTCCAGGAGTTTTTAGATGATTAAAACCAGAACCAATGCATGGAGAGGAATGAATAAAATCCTTCCCTCTCATCCAAATAATCATACCTATACATAGTTATTTGTGGGATGTTTAAATAAGTTAAAATTATGAAGATAATTTTTAGAGCTAAAGCAGGGAGTTTCTTGCCATTTTTCATAAATTTCATGACTTGTATGGACATTTGTACCTCCTAACATTGCATGGTACATAACATATAAATTTATAATGAAATTTTAACCCGTTTTATCATATTTACAAGTTTCCAAGTGACCTTTGGACTTCCCTTGTCTTGTTTCTCTCTCAAAAGCCATAAATATTGACTCTTTTGGCTCTTTTTAGTAGCCTCCATTGGTTGATGGTGAAACCTTGGCCAAATTTTTAATTTAATGACTCTTGAATAAGTAAACAAGTTATTTTTCTTACTTAAATTCTGTATAGTTTTGTGTTATTGCAATCTAATTGGTCTTGTCTAGTGGAAGATGATCTTTTCTAGCATGTTATCCTTGATTGTTCACCAAGTGTGCACAAGAGTGATTGTTACAAGTATATTTAGTGTTATTTTAAATTTTAGGAGTGTATTATAAGTGATATATGATTTATTATCTCAAGTAATCATTCATTTATCTCCTAATTATCAAATACCTTCTTGAACCTAGCTTATGAAACACTGATGTGACAATGCAACTTGAATTGTGAGTTTTGTGTGAAAGAAGCCTTGATTAACTCTAAGTAGTATAAGTTAAGTTAATAGGAGGAAATAAAATATTGGGGTGTCACTTTTTTATCTTTTTTATTTATTTTCTCAACCCTTTTCATGCAAAATTGATAGGCAAGAAATTACTTCAAAGAAGGCATAAAGGGAACTAGCCCTTCTAGAGATTCATCTCAACAAATTGTTACCCATAACAAGAGAGATGTATCCATTGTGCCACTTGGATAAGTATAGATAGGAGTCTCCAAAAGGTCTACAAATCCAAGTGTTAACAATAAAATATGAGCATCTAAGATAGGAATTGGGTGTAATTTCTAGCCCTACCAACCATTAAGCAAGTAAAGGGAAATGGGAGCTAATTAAGTGATGAATGTCAAAATAGTTCATTAGATCCAAGAATTAGTGATGAAGGCAAAGAAGGTTTATGAATTCTTGATATGCATATAGGCAACGTGAGAGGTAAGCAAAAATATAATTTTACTCTAGTAGAGTGTACACATAATGTTGAAGAACAAAGTGAGTTGATCAAGTCAATTTACATGACTCAAAGAATGTGAAGCATGAGGATACATTTTATACAATGTCACTATTGATCAGATAGGTCCAAGGAGGGTATAACATAATAAAAAGAAGTGATAATTCTAAAAATTCACTTACAGACATGTCATAGGTAGAATCAGAGAAAAAGCATACTTTTGGTTTGAAAGTGCTACTAGTGTGATCTAATGACAAAGTTATTGTCTACAAATGACTCATATGATGAGCACAAGTTGTGAGGATAAATGGGGAGATAATCTAATGATTCATTATCTTCAAAAGTAGATGAGTAATGGTCTATGTCAGATAAGGTATACATAAACATAAATATATGATGAATAATGTGGCCAAGGATAAGATCATGATGGATGTTTGTGAAACTAGAGTAGGGAAATGAAGATGGATAGTATCCATCTCTATGGCATCAAGGTTCATAAATTAAACTGAGTGGTCCTATGTATCTAAGTCCATTTTAAGATTTATGTTAGATAAGAATAGATGTGATGGCTTAGTGAGTTATCAAAAGCTTATATTAGAGAAAAAGTGATTGAGTTATGCATGAAGATAGGGGATCATGTTTGTATAATGATTCATATAATCTATGATCATGTTACCAAAAGGGAGATAAATATCAAAAAGGGAGAAAGATGCTAGTTTGAAAAGAGTGAGTTTTGAGATAAAGTTCATAATGCTTCATAGACTCAAGAAATGTTGAGATCATGTTTGTTACAAGAGGTGTGATCCAATAATTTACATCATATGGATAAAGTTTTAGGTATCTCTTTGTCATTTATGTCAAAATGGGAGAATGTTTAGAATAGATGAGAAGTTTCTTGTTAAGAGAAGTTTATGAAGGTAGTTGGCATCAATGACAAAAGGGGAAATTGTTCATTATTGTCATTAATGTCAAGGTTGATGTCAAAGGTGTATCATGTAAAAATTTATTGTGTGTGATATAAAGAAGCATATTTTGATGGTTGATGTCAAAACTAACTAAGGATAGATGGTAATATTTGATATGCCAAGGTACATGAAAGAGTAAGTGCATGAGAGAAATGGGTGTTTCCATGAGAGAGAAGAGTGTCATCATAAGAAGAGAAGAAGAGTGTCATCATAAGAAGAGAAGAGTGTAGTCATGAGAGTTTTCATGAATAAGGTCATTCAAGAAAGAGAGAGTGTGGCATGAAAGAGAGATGAAAGAGAGAGTGTTACATGGATGAGATTTGTCATGAATGTTGTGAGAATGGAAAGTATAGGTTACGAAAGAGTGTTTTGGTCATGATAGTTATCATGAGCAATTTTATTCATGAAAGAGAGAGTGTTGCATGAAAGAGAGATGAAAGAGAGATTATTGCATGGATGAGAGTTGTCATGAATGTTGTGAGCATGGAAGGTAAAGGTCATGGAAGAGTGTTTGAAGACAACTAATGTTTTCATAGGAAGCACAGTGTATGAAGAGGTATGTACAAGTCATTGATGTCATGATATGAAGAGGCATGTGTAAAGGAATGTATGTGTATAGTATGGCATAGTCATGACATGAAGAGTTTCAAGGTGAGCCATGTGAAGGAAGAAAAGTGAAATGAATGAACAAAGGTATGTGAATATTGTATGTCATTGTTTGAGCATGTGAGTAAGGTGTAGAATCATCCATGAGAGTCTTAGGTTAAGACTAAATGTGTAGGAATTTTAAACCAAGTTTGTACCTAGACCAATCATAGACCTTGCCTAGCCTAATGTAGTAAGAAGATCAAATTTCAAGGCAAGTATGCATATGTGAGCATGGATAGAGGTGAGATAAATTGTTTTAGGCATGTTCACAAAGTTTAAGGTCAAGGTTAGAATGGGGTCTCAAGACCTGAGAATCACTTCCAAACATTTTTGGGAATGTGTAACCTCTAAATGGGAACTTTAACTATTAAGGAGAGATGGGGAAGGGTACTATATATTATCTTGAAGCATTAGTATTAGATTCAAGGGACAATTTTTTATGAATAATTGTTAACACCAAAACCTATGTCAAACCTCCCTAAAACCCTAATATGGACTTGATATGAAAGATATTGTTCAAAATAGCTTATGATGGATTCAAATGTGTAGATAAAATATTGGATCATGTAGTCAAATCTTCCAGGTACCTTTAGGTTGTGGTGGTTAGTTAGATGAGAGAGAAAATGTGTAGATATAGGCTTATTTTTTAAGAAATTACTTTAGCTCTCAAAATTTGTATTAGTAAAGAAGAAAAAATGAATGAAATAAGAATCTAAACATTCATAATACATGTACATGATGGTTTTTGGATAGGTTCCAACCTTAAAGTGTGCCAATTTAGTCATACAAGTTAGCTAGTTGCAGACAAACCTAACGATTCAGAGAATGGTGAAACCCACATAGAGATAAAGAGAGAGATTTGAGATCTGATCATGATAGTTTGATGAAATAAAGTGCATGAAGATATTATTTATGACTTTTAAGTAATTCTCATACATTTTATAATATTTTTAGGTCATGTATGTGGTGAAAAATTTACTTATAAAATAGCTAGTCTAGTTGAGATAAGACTATGAAACATGAGGTCAAGAAATTTGTCTAAAAAACCAATATTTGTCATTAGACCATATGTGTTTTAAATTTGAGTATGTCATGAGGATATCTAATAGCCATTTTTATGATTTATGAGTAATTAAAAGTGCCTACATAGGTTTTAAATGTCTAATCTTTCATGACTGGTTTCAGAGGTAGTTTGATAGTTTTGAGTAAGCAAGTTACATAAATGATCTTGAGCCTTTATGTCCTAAGTGAAGGTATTAAAAGAATTTGGGGATGATATTTAAGTCATGGAGTATATTTATAGATATTTAATTTTACATAAGTAAGTCTATGAAGAGTGTTTGAGCTTCATTCTTGAAAGATAGATTTTTGACTGTACACAGGCCTAATAAGGTAGTTTGTCCTAAAGTAGGTTTCAAAGTATGAAAAAAGGATGAAGATCTAAACAATCATGGAGGATTTTAAAAGAGTAATTTGACTGGTTGATTTTTTTTTTTTTGAAGGCCATCTGGGTCCCAGAAGATCAAGTCTTAACGTTAAGAGAGTAGACCTAACAAAGTAGGTCTCCATGAGAAATAAAGGATGAGTAAGACCAATATTGGTCATTAAGTCAAATTGTTATATATGATTTAAGATAACCTTAGGGTTATATAGTTCTTATAAAAATTATTTGTATCTCTTGATTACATGACATTAAGGTGATCAAGTATGAGAGAGATCAAACAAACTTTTGGTACTCACAGGCCTAATATGACAGTGAACTGCAAAGAGAGTTCTTATGAAGTGGTTGGACCTAAAATGTTTTGTAAATATTGGAGAATATTATATGGGATATATTTTAGTTGTGTTTTAAATAATTTTGATGTATATGGAGGTGAATGGTGTTCCAAGGTATCAATTTTACACGTTACTAGACAAACCTAATGCAATTAGGTCTTAATGAGTCCTAATAGAGAAATAAGGACTAATTCAATTGTGGTTGACCAAGATGGATCCAAATTATGATTTAAACATAGTAGTAATATGTAATAATACCTATTTTATGGCTAAAATAATAGTTTAGAGGTGTTCATATAACCAAGTGGCATGTAAACAAGAGATTAGTATATATATAAGGCAGTTTAGGCTTATTTGGGTATGAAGTAGAGGGTATAGATATAAGTGAGTAAAGTAGAAGATGCACGAGTAAAATAATGTTGTGAAACATGTTTTAAACCCTTAGAGGAAATAATATAGGAATTCATTAATTTTTTAGTTTTTTTACATCAATGATACATGGTCTAATCAAAGTTGATGAGTGTTAGACACGCAAAGATGTATGTATGCAATAAAAGAAAAAAAAATTTTGCCTAGTAGATCCAAAAGAGGTATTGAATTGAATTTTAAGCCCTTAGATTATAGAATATAAGTTTTCATGACAATATTTAAATTTATCAACATATGAATATTAGGGATGCATGACTTAATTAGAATTGATGGGGGTTTGTCAAGCGAAGGTGAGTATGCATTGAGATTGAAGAGCAAAGAGAGTAGAACTGTGTTCATCATTTGTTAATTAAGAAAAAAAATTATGAAGGTGATCAGAATTCATAGGTGGCTGAGTTAGTACTGAGTCACCTAGGGATTTGGTACTTCCTTGCAATTAGGTGCTTGTTAAATCCTAGTCAAGTGGGTACTTGACTGTATTAGGGTTGGTGCTCAAAGTTGAGTTGGTGCTCAACAAAATTTGATATTTTGTTACAAAGGATAGTATTCAATTTGTAGATATTAGTGGTTATTATTCCCCTTGAGATTTTCCCACTCATATCTATGCTCTATGTGTTATTCTCTTATTTCATGCTCATATGATTGGTTCTTAATGCATTGCTATATCACTATGTTACTCTCATAGTTCATGAATATTAGAGTACAATTGTAAAAGTTTTTAAAGGTCACTAATTCACCCCCATATCTCATTAAATTTTTAATCCAACATGAGGAGGTTGAATCTCTTTTTGTAAAGGACTAGGATCACCTATAGAGTACAAGATTATGGCAACTGACACACATACCATCATTGCTTTATTCTAGAGACCTAGTGAACACATTAGCAATTGCATGGGTGCCTAAAAGGCATGTGTTATAGATAAAACCTAAATTAGAGGCCATATTAAGCATTGAGGATGTATACCAACTCTATGGGGTGAAGCCTACAAGGAGAGAGATAGATCTACCATAGGTGTAGGATACAATAGTAACATAGCTCTATCTAGTGGGACCACATAAGGAGTAGAATAACCATAAGGTGTAGATCACCTAGAGATATATTGGAATCCCATAGATATGGACAATGATAAAATGAATCATAGTCAAGAGTATTTATGTCAACTAGAGTATAAGGACGCTACCACTATCATGGATAGGCATTGTTTAGATAGTCGAGGGAGGGTAGAAGTATGCATGAGTCCCGTACATCTTAGGAGGACTATATTAGTAGCTAGATCATATCCACTATATAAGGGCTAGGGGACTAAACAAGATGAGCCTATTTCTATCATGGGAATATGAGAGACTCTTACTGACCTGCCTAAGGATACCATGGGGTGGAGAGGCATACTCTATGCTAGCAAAGGGTGTTGTATGGGCTGCATGGTTCACAAATAGGATAAGTCCTTTGTGAGCCACCATATATCAGGATATTATACACAATTATATCTGAGATCCATACAAGTCAGTGAAGTGGCCAAAGGATGTTAAAGTGGAGGCCTATATAGGCTAAGAAGATATCTAAGGGCCATAAGGACCACACCAATGTCTAGGGTGATAGGCTATGGTAAAATGAGAGTGGCAAGCATATCTTAGCTAGCTAGATCTATATAGGGAGTGCAGTCGAGATAGAGTGAGAGAACCTATGGTGGGGAGAGGCAACCACAACAAGGGCCACCATCACCACTATGAGTAATATGACTAGTAGAGGTCTATAGAGACCAAGGTCATGATTAGGTAAGAAAATTATATTTTTTATATATTACTTGACTTTATAGTACTCTTCCTTAAGTGAGAGCTAATATATGACTAACATATTTGATTTATGTGTGTGAAGGAGACAAACCCAATTGGACTAGGTCCCAATTGGATCTACTACTAAGGGAGTTATTACCTAATATGGTGGTGACACCAGTCATAGAGATGGTGCTACATCTACTAGTAAGGGTAGAGCCACATACTTACTACTGATGGGTAAGTTTATGAGCATCACTTGAGATAGTGAGAGTGTGACACTAGATCCCACATATAGAGGTAGAGTCAGCATGACACAAGGAAAATATGGCATGGGCCGAGGTAAAAATATCTTGAATGGAGGTTGAGATTAATTAGGGATGGGTTGAGCTAGCCTAGGAGTAGATAAAATGAGCTAAGGTACCTAGAGATAGGGAAAATTAGTTGGCTACCCTAGAGGAGATTGTGACTCAAATGGTCAAGAGGTAGAGAATGAGATCTCCACCTTAAGTAGGACTACTATAGATAGATCCCAATCATAGGCTGATTGGGAGTATCTTATTTGTATCCACACTCATTGAAAGTTTTGGGACTATGATCCTAGGCTCAAAGAAAGCTATGTGTGTACCAAGAGCAACTTATGTATCTTTGTGATATATAGTCACTTATCATTGTTATCACATGTGTATATGGTTTTGTGTGTGATGTGTATGATTCATCTGAGATAGAATACTATATACATGTGACTAAATAATAGGATATATTAATAAATAAACTATATACACACACATATATAGGTGGCATGGAGGTAAGTGGTGTGAGAAGAGGGGAAAGATATGCCATAATATCATAGGTAGGTTTCCCAAGAGGGCCGTATTGGCCCTAAATGTAGAATGTCTTGAGGTAGAATGCAATGATCAGGTGCCACATGGTCTTTACCTTGAGAGAGGAGAGACAAGGGGCCCTAATCATGGTGAGAAGCTAGGAGGGGTGGTAAGATTCTTGTGAAAGATGAATACTAGCTAGAAAAGTCTAGATCAAGTCTCAAACCACCATAACCACTAACCCACATGACCTGTAGGAATTGTGTAGAAAGAGAGGAGTTAGTAAAGGGCTAACTACAAGTAAGCGTTAGCTTGACCAACTAGAAGAAGCATAAGACTTTGATTCTATCTCAAGGCACATCTAAGGAGGAGTGAATGAGCCAAATGGTCATAAATATTGAGAAGGCCTAATGGTAAATGTCATGAGAGGGGAAATCCACTAAACTAGGGTCTAGGGAGGGTGTTTTAGTAAGTTTTGAGGTCCACCAAATCACCACAAGACCAATCCTAGGCCTACCCCTAAGGGTAGGCCACCACCCCACCCTAACCATATGCCTTCCCTTGAGGGATGCCATTGATTATCATTTAAAGAGACCAAAAATAGGTAAAATATAAGAAGAAGGAGATGGGGGACCCATATCCTTAGGTTCATCAGTTATGACCTAAAATATGGGAGTTCTAAAGGTACAGTCATTATTAGTGAATGAGACATCTAAATTGAAACAAGTGAGAGGATGATAACATGAATGATGTATGGGCATGATCTTCTTGTAATATATCCTCTCATTGATTGGGTTGCATGCTATACCATGGATGGAATAGAAATAAATATTAGACTCAACAAATCTATCAATGAGAGATGCATTGAGAGAGACAATACTATGATGGGAGAAGAAAAATAAGAGGGGAAGCTTGACATTCAAGGAGACATCTTTAAAGAGGTATTTGAGAAGGGAAAGATAACTTGGCATCATGAAGTATGAGAGGGCATTGTAAAATGTATGATATATGACCAAAGAGTGAAAACTGATTGATACTCAACTGGATCAAAATGCTCATCCTGGATAAAACAAGATTCAGATGTTGAGGCCTTGTGTGAGTCCATAGGGTCTCTGAAGGAGACATCCAAAGCCTCACCAGAGGGATTTGTTTTGGTGTAAATCAATTCTTATGGATATAATTCAAACTCCAAGTTGTAAACCTCACCTTCATGCATGAACTAAACATGCAAAATTTTATCAATGCAACATCATGCATGGAAGTAGCCTAGGGATAGCCAAGGATCATGTTGTATGAGATATCCAAGTCTAACACATAAAAATCAATCATAACTATCTTAGGTCCAAACTTAACCTAAAGATACATGTTTCCCATTAATACAACCATGTTTTTGAAACCAACATAATTATGGCAAGA
Organism: Torreya grandis; assembly: GCA_037957365.1. Lineage (NCBI taxonomy): Eukaryota > Viridiplantae > Streptophyta > Pinopsida > Cupressales > Taxaceae > Torreya > Torreya grandis. Next base: position 1,218,695 of record JARHVA010004153.1, read on the forward strand.
CTTAGAGAGCTTCTTTTGACTAATCCTAATCTCATTGAATACACACAAAGGCATGATTTTAAATGTGAATTCCTCATCAATGATGCATATCTTGACATGATAATTATTGATTGAGGTCTTGATGTAGAGTGGGAACCTATCCCTTTTTTTAGAACTAAAGCATCAAGAAATCAGGTAGGGTTGAAACATAATGTGGGAGGATGAGGGTGATTAGGGATGTCAAAGTTGAAAAAAACCTCAACATCATCATATAATGTGTAATCATACTTCTCATGACCCTACCCCTCCCTATGATTACACATCTGCTCATGTTTAGACTACCAACCCTAGTTATCCTACTTAGAGACATCTTCCATTCACTTGGACCTTTCTTGCATGATATTATCATCCCCTACACATCCTCAGTCCATCTTGGCCCTTTCTCATGCTAGATGAGCTCTCTAACCCCTCGAGACCCTTTTGGGAGGTTGTTGACTAGCATAAGTGCCTATTTGACATAGGCCACTACTTAGAAAGGAAACTCATGGCCTAGTATGCATGTTTCCTTCATGAAAGTTGAGGCCTAGGTTATAGCTTAGGGAGTGTGCATGAAAAAGTGCCCTATTTGGTCCCAAACAACTAGAAACAACTAGTTTTTTGTGGTTTGAAAAATTAGCGCTAAGATATATTGGCTTTTACTCATTCATTTGAGTCCCTACATTCAATTTCTTTGGTATCTCTACTCTAATATTCTCCATTGATCATTAACACTCAAATATTGGCTACCTCCCTCAATCTCTCTTCATTCTTGCTTGGCACAATAACTTTCTTTATGATAGGGGATGCCCTACTTCTCTACAACTATTCTTGACAATCACATTACTCTCTATATATTTCCTAAAGATTGTGGATTTCTCCTTGATCCCTAAAGACTATATTTCACATGTCTCTTATGTTCCTTGCATTGGCTCTTCCACAAATTAGTAGTTTCTCCTTCACCTCTTCCACAAATTTTAGCTCTTGGTTTGGACTTAGCTTACACACAACTTGATCTTCTTCCTCTCTTTAATCCTAGCTTGGACAATTGAAAATTGAAACTCTTTGTTTATTTTCTATAGTATATATGATAGGGTTTGATTTGTTTTATAAAATTAGTTGTTTTGTGCATTTCTTAGAGTATTTTATGAAGTTTCTTGCATTGGTATATTATTAAAGAGTGATTTCATTGATTAAAATATTCTTTTATTACATGTCATTGATCTCTTTGAAAGAATTCATCATTGTGTACTATAAATATACATTCTCAATAAAAAAATAGACAACTTGCTTAAACATTCTCTCTCTTTTTCTAAACTAGAACATTGCATTGTTAGCAAACAATATTATTGAATTTGAAAGATAGCTCAAACCTAGACTAGGCATGCTCTTAAACTTTTTCTTAAAAACATCTTTATTTCTTAAAACATCTTTAATTTAGCCTCAAAATGCCTTAGCTTCTAGATTTATATTTCAGTTTTTAGCTCTCTTCATTTGGTATTATTATTTGTGCATTATGTATGCATTCAATAGTCTAGTATTATCTACTTGTTTTACTATGGTTGTATCCACTAGAGATACCTAAATCCTTTGTGTGCTTGATCATGTTATCCCCAACCTAGTTCACAAGTCTATCTATAGCTTGGTGCAAGCCAAAAAACCAAATAACCACTATAGATCTCCTATAGACCATATAACCCCTAAGCCCTCTAGCCTCTTAGTGGTTTTCTTTAACACCCTGCCAAACACTAGTGGTTCTATTAATATTCTTAGAGCTACATTTTGGAACACCTAGTGGGACCTCACATATAGTGTCATGCTAGTTTTATCCCATTTAGATCTCTCTTAGTCAACTCCCCTATATTAGCTATTAAGCTTTGCTTTTAGTTGTGTTTTAGCTCTCACTTTGGTTGTTTTCTCCTACATTGGTTTTGTGTCATTCTCCTTCTTAGTTCTCCTTTGGTTTTCCTTTTCTGTTGTCTTCTATGTTACTCTTGATTCATTGCATCCATTGTCAATCTCCTAACCTTGGAATGCCAATATCATCAAATTTGAGGTCTCATCCTTGAGCTCACTCATGAGCAAGCCAAAATTGTAATGGAATGTCATAGACACCATACAATCTAGGAGGTTAACTCTACCCAACATGGTGATTTGCTCCCTCTCACATTCTAAATGGAATAGATTGGTAGGAGTATAACCAATGTACTTGGTCTCCTTTTCACTAATATGAGATTATTTCATCTGAGGATGTTTCATCTCAGACTCATGTTTTATCTCATTCACCCATTTGAGGTGATGAGGATCCTTTTTCACAACTAGGGCAAGATAATTTATGTGCAATTATTGAGATTGCCATAGATTCCTTCAAGTCAATGGAGTTCATATTTATCCCCCTAGGAGTAGATGGTGTGCTTCCTTCGGAGACAAATATTGCATTCACTTAGTTTCAAGTGCCTCAACCAATTTTCATGTGAGTTCCCCACCTCTTTCTTGACTAGAGACTCTAGATCAAGAACACACTCATATCCATGCCATGGATCATAGGTATTAAAATTTAATGATGTATCCCTATCGCAAGGAGTCCTTCTATACTCCTAGCCCTTCCTTTAGAGTTTTCAATGAGCATGTTGATTTTGATTATCACCTATAGACTATAGATCCATTGGATGCCTATTAGAAGCATCAGCACCCAAATTTTAACCCTCATCTAGTGGAACATGAATAACATCATAGAGATTTTTTTCATCATGACCATTTTCATGAGTATTCCACATAATCCCATCATCCCTATGGGGACTGTCACACTTCCCATGGTTGTTTCCCACCCTATGGTAGAGATGATCTCCATCATGAGCATCCTCCCTATCAAGAGCCATATCAATATCATCCTCTCTATGACCATGAATATGATGATGTATATAGGAATAGAACATATCATTACCATCATGAGCCCCCTCTTAGAGTTCATTAGAAGCCTTCTATCAACTGTGCTTATGAGGATCTCCATCAGAATCCTCTATCCCCTTGGGTGTGTGTTATTCCCAATCCATATGTACCATCATGAATTCCATAACATGATCTATAGGATTGGATTATTTAGTCTCATTAATCTTAGGTAGTTCTAAGATATGAGTAGGAAGGGGAATAACATGAACCCAAGGGGCTAGAGGATTCTAACAAAGATCCTCATAAGCATGGTTGATAGTAGGCTGGTAATGAGTACTAGGAGGGGGCTCATGATGGTAATGATGTTGAATATGCCTATAGACATCATCATAACCATGGTCATGGAGAAGATGATGCTAAGGTGGATCTTGATAGGGAGGATGTTGATGATGGAAATCATCTCTACCATAGGGTGGGGAATGGCTATGGGAGGTGTGATGATCCTCACAAGGATGATGGGAAGATGTGGTATACTCATGGAAAATTCTATGATGACAAAATATACATGATGTTGGTCACATGCCATCAGACAAGGGTCAACCATTAGGCACTGAAGCACCTAATATGCATCCCATAGATCTCTAGTCTACAAGTGGTGATCAAAATCAGCATGCTCATCAAAAACTCTAAAAGAAGGTCCAGGAGGATGGGAGGAATCCTCATAATTGGGATACCTCACCGAGTTGGAATATATATAACACATAGCATGGATATGAGGGTTTTATTGATTTAGAGTCTCCAACTAGGAAAGACACAAGGAAATCATGTGAGAATTGGTCAAGGAACTTAAAACTGAATGGGTGAAAGATCTATCTCTAGAGGAAGCACATCATTGACTCCTAGGGGAAAAGGATTCACTTCATTCACCTAAAGGTGTATCTAGTAATTATTAATGATTACACATTGCTTATCAGGCCCTAGCCATGCAAGAATATCCTCATCACCTTGAACAAGTGAATGAGATGTGGCATGAGGCTAAGATGAAACATCCTTAGATGAAAGAGGCTCAGACTAGTGAAAATGAGATTGAATCCATTCGTTATAGATCTAATAATCTTTTTCCCTTTCAAATGAGAGAGGGTTTATGCCACCATGCTAGGTCAAAGTAAGCTCCTAGGTCCTATGGTGTCTATGAAATTCTATTACAATTTTAGTTTTCTCATGAGTGAGCTTAGGGATGAGACCTTGAATCTGATAGGATTAGCATCCCAAGGGTGAGACACCAGCCATGGATGTAATGAATAAAGAACAACATGGAATAAATAGAAAAGGAAAACTGAAGGAGAACTAATAGGGAGAATGACACAAAACCATAGCAGGAGAAAACAACCAAGATGAGAGCCAAAACACAATTGAAAGTAAAACCTAATAGATAATAGAGGGGAGTTGAATAAGAGATATATAAATAAGATAGAACTAACATGATATCATATGTGAGGTCCCACCAAGTGTGCTAGAATGTTTAAGCTCTTTGCTTGTTCTCTATGAGCTGAAGCTATTATTTGGTTTTTGAATTTTCCTCCAAATTTTCTCTCTAGTTTTCATCTCCTTCTAGATGACTTATTCCAATATTTTGATATATATATATAGACCCTTAAACCTTGACATCTAATCACTCACCTCCATGGCTCAATACAAGGGTGAGTCAAACATTGATTTTGCATGTAGGTGGTATTCAACCCTTCATACATGCAAGACTAGGTTCTCAAATGACCAAATTTATGATATATTCACTAAGAATTTAGCCAAGAGGTTCACCTTGAGGTCCTCAATAATGAAACCACCTCTTATGATGAAGTTATTAATGAGTGTTTAAATATCAAAGTATTTGAGGTGCATTTAGGCATGTGGCCTATACCTTTCCAAAAGTCATCCTCTTCATGCATTCGCAATTGTAATGCAACTAGTGATGGTATCATTGATTCTCCTCTTGAGAAGAAGGATATGAAGGAAAACCATGAGGTGAATTCTTTGAATAATAAGCCAGCTAAAAATAAGGGTTATGAATCAAGCATAATAAAACAATAGATGGTGTTTCCTTATGAATTCCCCAAGTTTTGTAATTACCATCAGATGAAGGGGCATGATGATGCCAATTATGCCACCCAAAAGTTTAGTGGGCAAGCCTTACCTCCATCATAGATTTATCCTCTTTTGAAACCAACCACAAGTTGAATGTGTTCAAGGAGCTTCTCTATGATGATGATAAGGAGAAGAAGAAGAAAAAAATAATAAATCAAAGGCAAAGGTCCCATGTTCTTCTTGATCTTCCACCTCTTCCAACTCATCCTCCTAGGATGACTGAAGAGGGAAAGCCAAACATGAGAGTAGTAAATTCATTATTGATATAGACATAGCCTTTACTAGGTATGAGTGCTTTGTCAACATGCACTTTGGTTAGGCCATTGACCCTGTTGGAGAGACTAGTGGTGTTGGGACTCCTTTCTAGCCCATGGGGGTAGAGAACCCTAATGTTAGATTTGAATTTAGGCATAACATCCCTCCCTAGGCTAGACAATGTCCTTACTCTATCATAGTGGAGTTGTAGGGCCTCTCAGATGAGATCTCCATTTGGGACTTTCTTCACCTTTACCCTGAGTAAAGGGGCCTCATCTTTGATGAGCTTAGTCTCTCTTGTGAGGGTCCATTGTGTGATGATGTCAAAGTGTTGTTCAAATCTGATGCACACAAACATCCTCATCCTCCCATGTTATCTTTCAACTGAACCTCTTTGTCATATGATTCTATTCTTTAAAATAGGGCTTAGTTCCTTCTCTATATCAAGACTTCCACTGATGATTGCCACATCAAGTGATGCATTATTGATAAAGTATCTACATTAAATATCATGCCCCTACATGTGTTTAATGAGCTTAGGATCGTTTGAAATAAGCTCTCGAATTATTACCATAACTATGTTGGTTTCAATAATGACATAGTTATGCTAGTGGGGAACATGAAACTATGGGTCAACTTTAGCCCCAAGATAGTGATGATCGAGTTTTGTGTGTTAAACTTTAATCTTTCATATAACATGATTCTTGGCCATCCTTGGATTAATACCATGTAGGCCATCATGTCAACCATATTTTTCATGCTTTAATTTGTTCATGAAGGTGAGGTTAATACCATGGAGGTTGACCTAGATCCTTTGGAATTTATCTATGTAAAGACAAAGCCCTCAGGTAAGGATTTGGTTATCTCCTCATGGGGTTTTGTAAATTCTCATACACCCCTTGTCTCTGAGTTTCATTTTATCAAGGATGAGCATTTTGATCTAGATGAGTATCAAAAAAAAATCATTCCTTAAAGGTGGTTCTTCCCTTAATGAATACCTCTTTCTAGATGTCTCCCCAAATGTCAAGTTTCCCTTCTTGTCATGCTTCTCCCATCAAAGTATCAGCTCTCTCAACACATCTCTTATGGAGATGACTAGAGTCACTGAGTCTGATCTTGAGTGTTATTAAATCCATGGTATAACACATGACCCAATCAATGAGAGGAGAGCTTAAAATAATCTCATGCACTTGTATCATACACATTGCTATCCTCTTACTTATTTGGGTTCAGAGGTCTCATTCACCAATAATGACCCTACCTTCAACACTCTAATATTTTAGATCATGACTGGTGGATCTAAGGATATGGATGCTCCATACCTTATTCATAATTTTTCCCTATTATTTGGATTCTTCATAGGTTAAGTAGTGGTCTTCCTCAAGTTAGGGAGAAGTGGCGACCTACCCTCAGGGGTAGGCCCGAACCCGGGCTTGTGGTGCTTTGGTGAGACTCAAAGATTACTAGAACACCCTCCTCAAGCCTGTGTTTATTGGATTTCCCCTATAATGGAATCCATTACCTAAACTTTATGGGTCTCCTTAGCTATTTATATTGTGCACTCCTCTTTAGATGTACCTCAAGATAGAAGTAGAGCCTTTTACTTCTTTCAGTTGGTTGGGCTACTACTTACTAGTAGTTATCCCTCTACCAACTCCCTCTCTCTACTATAGTGCCTATAGGTGGTGTGGGTTAGTGGTTTAATCTATCAAAAGCATCCTATTACCCCTCCTCACCTCTCATTACATTTTGCATTGAGGTACTCTCTCATGGTTAGCCACCACATAATTGTGGTGGCTCTATCGACTGAGATGTCTTTCCTACCTCTAGTAGTCCAAATCCTCCTCGTGTTTGCATAAGAGAGTAACATGAATTGATATTATTCATGTGTGTAATGAAACAATAAAACCATGTTATGACAAGCTCACAAACATTCTTTTCTTGTTTCCCCCTTTCCCTTTCTTTCTAGGCTAGTTCTGAGCCCTATCGGGCTTCCCAAGCCTATATTTGGCCCTTCCTGGCTTAGGACATAGGTTTCTAGGCTAGGACATGACCTAGTAGTGGTCCAAGCCATGGCCTAGGCCAACAACCTTCTTTTTTCCCTTGTTAAGCCTATATTTTCTCTATTTTTGCTCTCAGAACCCTAAAACCTTTATCTTAGAGGTTTTAGCCCATTCCAAATGTAATGGTGGGGTTTGTTTCTCTCTTTCAGGCATCATTGGGTGTGTTTTGGGACCATTCTAGTTTTTTGGACTCCTAGGTCCTTTATCTTGTCAAGTATGTGTACTCCTTACTAGATACATTGTGTGGGCCCTTTTTGGGTGTTTTTCCCATTTTTGCATTTCAAATTACAAAACCTCCATCTTAGGATTTTTGGCATGTTATAAGCACATTATCAACCTCTATTTTTTAATTTGAGGATTCTTTGGGCCCATTCTATCCCTATTTTTGTCTTTAAAGTCCCTTTTAGGTCCTTCTTGACCTCTTATACCCATGCCCTATTTTGCAGGTATCCATGGATATAAGTTACTTATTATACTTCTAGTTAGTTGCGTCTTTGCTTTTCCATAATTGATCAATTTTAACTCCCTCTCTTTTTTCATTGTGGTTATAAGTAGGGTTGTTAGATAGATCTGATGGTTATGGACTTGCTCTAATATTTCTAACTGGTCTTTGTCTTCTTTGATCTTCCCCCACTTTCACTTTTTACCTCTTCTCACAGTCGATGTTGGTTAATCATTGTGGATGTGGCTTGGTTTCATTAGTTATTCCCTCATACAAATCACTTACACCACCTTGCTTTGAGATTACCTTTCTATAGTTACTAGTCTTACATCCTTGACCTCCATCATGGTAGACCTCATAGTGGTGATTCACATAGATGGAAACATTTAGGACAACCCAAGACCAGTAGCTATGGCTTGGGCTATCGATGATCCATGGGCTATGAGCTTATTGTAGCTAGTTTCTTCCTTACCAATGAGATGAATAATACATCCAAGCATCACACAATCATTGGTGCCTTGATTGATGCCCATGAGTTAAATACATGTTATGTCTAGTTATTCTCTAACTCACTCTTAGTCATGTCTCAAATCACTGGTCTCTAGGTTATCCTTAGCTTTGAGTTACTCCCCCTCTTTGAGGAAGCACATAATTTACTCTCTTTCTTCAAGGGCGTCTAGCTCACCCATATACCTCATAGGGAGAACACTAGGGATGATGCCTTAATAATTGTCATTTTGGGTAATATGATTTGATTTGATATCACTTATGTCCATTCTTTGTAGGAATTAGAGATGAAGTTGGATTTTGGATTACATAACATTTGTACTCTCACCCATGGATCACACCATTGACTTCTTCCACCATCATCCTTATCTAGTAATTGAAGGTAATATTTTATTTTATCTTTTCAATTTTTTCTATCTTTTACTTTGGTGTGGCTTATAGGTACTATAAAACACTCCTTGTTCATTTTTAAAAACTAGCTTATTATACCTTAGGGACATATGTAATCATACTTCATGTGACCCTACTCCTTATGATTACACATTGGCTCACATGTAGACTACTGACCCTAGTTATCCTACTTAGAGAAATCTACCATTTGATTAGACCTTTCTTGCATGATATTCTCATCCCCTACACATCCTCAGTCCATCTTGGCCCTTTTTCACACTAGATAGGATCTTTAGGGACCCTCCAAGACCTGTTTGGGAGATTTTTGACTAGCCTAAGCCCCTATTTGACCCATGCCATGGGTTAGGCAATGTGCATGAAAAAGTGCCCTGTTTGGCCCCAAACAACAAGAAATGGCTAGTTTTTTATAGTTTAGTGGATTAGAGTTGAGATATATTGGCTTTTCCTCATTAATTTAAGCCCCTAAATTAATTTTCTCTAGTATCTCTACTCTTATCTTCTATATTTATCATTCACACTCAAATATTGGCTACCTCCTTGAATATTTCTTGGTTCTTACTTGGCACAATAGCTTTCTTTATGACAAGGGATGCCCTATTTCTCTAAAGCTATTCTTAGTGATTCATATTGATCTCTATAGTGTTCCTAAATATTTTGGGATTTTCCTTTCTCCCTCAAGATTCAATTTCACCTATCTCTTATGCTCCTTGCATTGGCTCTTCCACAAATTTTGGATCTTGGTCTAGACTCAGCTTACACAGACCCTGATCTTCTTCCTCTCTTGCCTCCTAGCTTGGACCATCGATTGGTAGAAAGCTTAAACATATTTTTTGAGCTTGATATGAGGTCACTTTGATTTTAAAAGTGAAACTCTTTATTTATTTTGTGTAGTATATATGTTAGGGTTTGATTTGTTTTAGCAAATTAGTTATTTTCTCCATTGTTTAGAGTAGTCTATGAAGTTTTTGACATTGATATATGATTAAAGATTAATTTAATTGATTGAAATATCCATTTATTACATTTAATTTCTCTCTTTATAATCATTCATCATTACATATTATAAATATAAAATCTCAAGATAAACTAGACAACTTGCTTAAACATTCTCTCTCTTTTGCTAAATTAGAATATTGCACTATTAGCAAATAATAATACTAAATTTGAAAGATAACTCAAACCTAGACTAGGCATGATCTTGAAACCTTTATTGAAAACATATTTATTATTTAAAACATATTTCATTTGGCCTCAAAATGCCTTAGCTTCTATATTTACATTTCAATTGTTAGCTCTCTTCATTTCGTATTATTTTTTTCACATTATGTATATAATCAATAGTCTAGTCTTAGCTACTTGCTTTACTATGGTTGGATCCACTAGAGACACTTGCATCCTTTGTGTATTTGATCATGCTAACCCCAACATAGTTCACAAGTCTATCTATATCTTGGTGTAAGTTGACAAACAAGATAGCCACTATAGATCTCTTATAGCCCATAGAACCCCTAAGCCCTCTAGCCACTTAGTGGTTTGCTTTAGCACCCTACCAAACACTGGTGGTTCCATTCAGATTATTGGAGATGAATAACATACCCTCATGAGAGAGACTAATCTAACAAATATGAGTTCCCTTTGCTCAGGGCAAAGATGAATTATGTCCCAGATGGAGATTCTAGTGAAGAGGCCCTATAATTCTTCTATGATGGAGTACAAGCACTATCTAGCCTAGGGAGCAAAGTTACAAAAATAATTCAAATCTATATTTGGGGTTTCCTACCACCATGGGTTGTATATAATCCCCCACACCACTAGCATCACCAAAAACATAAATATCCCAACTTGAATGCATGTTGACAAATCACTTATGCCTAGTAGAGGCTACATCGATAGCAACAATGATCTTACTATGTTCGTGCTTGGTTTTCCCTTTTAGGTTAATTAGGGAAGAGGAATCAAAAGAGGTATAAGAGAAAGAAGAGGAACAATGGGCATTAGCCTTCAATTTATTCATCATCATCTTCTTCTCCTTCTCATGGTCAAATAGAGGCTCCTAAAACACATTCAACTTATGATTGGGTTTCTTAAGTGGATAAATATAAGGGGTTAGTGAGGTATTAGCACCAAAATTTTGGGCAACACAATTTTTATCATCATGGTATTTCATACAATAAAAGTTACAAATCTTGGTGGTGTCATAAGGGAACACCATCCATGGTATTATAGTGCTCATTTAAGGAGCCTTACTTTTAGTGACATCAAAAAGAGAATTAGTGACACCATCATTAGTCACATTATGGTTGTGATCATGTAAAGAGGATGAATTTTGGGATGGCACAAGATGAATGCTTACACACAATGGGGCAAGTGTCATTTTCTATGAGGATGATGAGCTGACATAGAATGCCCATGGAAATGATTATGGTTACCAATGTTTCCATCATGTTGGCCATGTGTCACCTAAAAAGGGTATACACAAGGGAATTAATGTTCAGGATAATCATCCCATGGGTCTTTAGTCTACAAGTGGTAGTCAAAATTAGTGTACTTGTATGAGAATAGAAATGAAGGGATAAGAGGATGGGATGAATCGACATGATGTGGATGGCTCATTGAGTCAAGATGACTATGTATCTCAACATGGACATGAGGGGGTTCTTACCATAGAGTCTCTAATCAAGATAGAGGTGGGTTAACTAGGTGAGAACTAGTTGAGGCATTCAAACTAGATTAGGCGTGATCTCTATCTCTAGAGGAATCACACCACCTACTCCTAGAGGGAGAGTGGTGCTCTTCATTGACATAAAGTTATCTATGATAATCATCAATGATTGCACGTATCTCATCAGGCCTTAATTAGGAAAAATGGGTCATCTTCACCCTAAATAGGTGAATGAAAAGTAGTTTTAGGCTGAGGGGAATCATCCTTAGATGAGTAGATCTTAGACTAGTGGAAAGGTAACTGAGTTCATTGGTTATAAACTTGCCAATTTGGTTTTCTACAAGATATTAGAAGTCCTTGGTTCTGAGGTAAAGATATGTTAGAGACCTTGGCAATTCTATGTAATTCCATTGGCATGTTCATGAGTGAACTTAGGATTGAGAGACTAAACATGGGGGGAATAACATCCTAGAGGTGGGAGGCCAAACATGGAGGTGGTGAATCAAAAGCAACTATTGGCCATTTTTGGCCCACATACCAAGCTTTGAAAAGTTGAGCAAAGTTTATGTGGAATGAGTGGACCAAAGGTTTGAAATGGGTATAAGATTGTATAATTAAGAGGATCTAAGGAGGTTCTCATATGTTCTTAGCATTAAAAAGCATGGACCAGGTTACAGAAACCTTAAGAATCCATCTAAACCTTGAAAGATTGATCAAAGGATGAATTAAATAAGTTTAAGAGCTAGACCATCACTAGAACGTCATATGGAAACCATAATAGACCATCTATTTTGTGTATTTTTTTTTATCTTAACTTAAGAATCCCCAAGATCTAGTGGATTACATGCAATTGTAGTTCTACATACTAGGAACATGCTCTAAAAGTTTCAAGTTTGTGTGAGATTTCTAGCTCAAGTTATAAATTTTAAGGTTAGACCTACAACATAATATATTCATGCCAACATTAAGTTTAAGATCAAGAAAAATAAATCCCTTTGAGCTTAAATTTGACTATCATGGGATGCTAATTATGGTTGCATGAACATCATTGGATGAGATCATGAATGTCAAATTTAAGCTTGTGAAGTAGCTATTGGATTTTAAATAGTATTTCTTAGTAGATCTAATGATCCTCACTCATTCATACATCTTTATATAATGATGAGAGATGAGTCAAAAAAGTCAAGGAGATAAAGATAATGACACAAGGTGAATGTGTGTGAGCTGGTAGTCTAACAACAGATCCTAAAATCAAACTCAAGGTTGCCAAATGGTGTAAGCTTAGATAGAGTTGACAAGTCAAGGCAAAGATCAATGACTCAAAATCACTTGTATTGAGTAGGATAAATGGTGTGATATAGGTTAATATGTCAATTATATGAGTCATATTTTGACATCCAATTAGAATAAAGGTGAGCCTAGGACTTTTGATAGGAGTTGAGGAACCATTTTTTGACCAAGGCAAACTAGGTCTTGTAGGATCATCATTCTACCATTAGAGCTTGATCTAACACCACAGAGTGGACATAGCCATGTAGTAAGGTAATCAAGGGCATGAAGGGATGACATTAAATACATATATGGAGCTCTGGTTCATAAAATTTATGATGGGCAGGGTTATTTTTACAACTATGTTTGCCATTTTTAAGAAGGATCCATGTATATGGTGAACTCTTGGTTCTTGAAAAGATAGATTGGATCCTTTTGGAACTATTTAGATCTATAAAAGAGGCTATGTGGTCTATAAGTCTATATTAATATGGGAAAATATAAGAAAACCATTAATCTTAGATTGGTTTTCCATCTATAGATGAACCTATGATCCAAATATAAAAGTGGAGCAGATATGTTGTTAATAAAAAAGGGTCTCATCTGTCCATGTGTTTCTATCATTGATAATGTAGGTACTAACCACCATTCATGTCATGGCCTTGTTAGTTTCAATATTTGAGGATTTTATCCTCATAAGCATATCAAGTGGACTTAGGGTCCCAAGTTGGTGCACTAATAGTTAGAGAAGTAGTTAAGGGAATTGATTCAATATACACTTTATCATCATGCTAAACAAGCCCTTGTCTTTTAGTGGACCTCTCAGCCAATGAGGAGAATTTGAAGGCTATTGGAGCTAATTCAAGATTAATTGTTGATGATGGATTAGTCATGATTGGACCAAAGGATGGTGGAACATCCATTAAAAAATGGTATCTCATTAATTGTTCTTGAAACATGCTCCCTCTTCTCTCTTCTTCCCTTCTCTTATATTATCCCATTCTCTTCTCTTTTGTAGAGGTTCTTAGATTTTAGACTTTTTTTATCTTTCTATGAGACAAGGATACTCTCTAAGATATTGTAAAATATTCTCATCTTGATTAGGCTTGACCCTATAAAGCATTTGTAAAAACTACTTATTGATACAATATAAGACTTTCTTTGCCTATCTCTTGCCTAGGATCTATGTTTAGTGAGTTGTGCACTATGGCATTATGTTAAGGAGAATCTTCCTCATCCATGGTCCTTCTTTCTTACTCCTTTTCTAGGGTGCATTCAAGATGAGTTGTAAGTCTAGATTAGTGTTCTTTGTATCATTAATGTGAGATTTTAGTGAGTCTTAGAAATCATCTTTGTTTACATTCATTTCTTCCTGAACCTCTTCTATGAAATAATTATGTAACTAGCTTGACCTTGAGGTTGTGTGATATAGCTTTGTCTTCTACAAATATATTGTGTGTTTAAGATTATAGGAGTTTCCCATTTTTATTTGGTGCATCACCTGGTTAAATTTATTAGGAAACCTTATCCTCTTTCTAACCCTTTTCCTTGTGAAGCATTACTTTAGCATTAGTTTCAAGTGAGCATAAAAGAGGAAGCCAACATACTTCAGAGGTCCAACCCCATCATAGGTGAAACACAACCTAAGGATGTTCCCATTATGTATCTCAATTGGAGGGAGCTTAAATAACCCTCTCCAAGGGTGAAAATTAAGCATATAATAGTTTCTAGCATGCCTAGTGGGACCAAGGCCTAAAAGAGTGGAAAGATCTTGGTGTGTCTTTCCTTTGATCAAATTTTGGAAGCAAGCACATTAGCAGCAATTGTGACTCCAAATTAAACTTCTTGTTATGAGTAGACTAGGTGTGTCTCAATGAAGTTTATAATCAGTTCTTGCATCTCATTTGACATAAGAATTCTCTATGGAAAACTATGGTGAGTATCCCTATTATCCACCTCCTTATCAGTAGCTCCAATATGGTCCTCATGATCCATATGACCCTTATCCACCCTACCAATATTTCTGTCAAAGCCATGAAGAACCTTTTCAAGTTTCTCATGATCCTTATATGTAAGAGTATTTCCCTAATCCACTATATAGACAATAATCCCATTATAGTATTTTTCCTCACCATCCCTATCATGAGCCATCCAAACTAGTACTAATGTGAACTTTAATAATTCTTAACAAGCATACACTAGAATTGTGCTCACAAAAGTATTATGGCCAAAATGTCCCTACTCACCATCCATCATGTGAGAGAATCATTGTAGTAAATATAGGAAGAATGGACACCTATTGAGAATAGTAGGTCCAATGCCACAAATATTATGTGCATTCATATACACCAACTTATCCTTCTTATGTGACACCCATTACTCCCTAAGAGACTATTCCAAGTGACCCTTTGAGTGTGATTAATTCCTCATGTGTTCCAAATACCTTTCCTTCTTAGAGATATATCTAAGATATTTGTCAAAGAAAGAAAGATATTATTATGGAATCACCTACTATTGAGATCCAAGACTCCATCCTTCCTCAAGAACCCCTTATGGAGTCATTCAAGGTTCTAAGCTGGAAACAAGTGTTTAAGTCATGGGGTGGGCAAAGTAAATCAAATATGGACTTTAAATTCCAATTTAAATGAGGATATAAACCTATGCAAACCTCTCTCATCCCTCATCAAGAATCTTATTATATTCCTTATCTTCATGAAGCCACTAACCACCTTAAAGAGAAGATATTCTAAGAGAATATTGATGAGATCAAAGAGTTGGAGTTGAAGACAAGGAAAGAGGAGGATAACCAAAATTATAAGGTTAAATTATAACCTCCATATTTTACATATTGGAACCAAATCATGCATTCAATCAAATCCAAAGCTACTTAGTCCCCATCCCTTCTTCCTTAAGAATATAGGTCATTTTCATCTTAGAAATCCATCTAGAGTAGTATGAAAAATAATGAGGAGGACATGACTATCAAAGATAATAATTTGGACCAAAGAGGTGTTACATGTGTCTCATATCTCTTGGAATCATCCCAAGAATATCATATGCCACTCCTTGAAGAGGTAAGTAGTGAAGTCCATGTTGAGCTCATAACTGATAGGATTGCCAGAGTTAGAAGAGGAGATAATTATTGGTACACCACTTGGTGATAGAAAACATGAATTAGTATTTCATAATTTTAAAGAGGATAAGTTTTAATAGCAAGTGCAAGTGGGATATGAGATCCAATAGGAAGAAGATCATTAAAAGCAGTTGTACCATGATTTCATGAGTGAGATTGATGATATTAAGATAGAAGACTTAGATGATGAGATTTTACAATAGGTTATATCTTCTAAGGATTCTATTAATGACTTGGAGCATTAATAACACCATATTTATGACCTCATGCATCAATAAGAGAAGATTAAAAAAGTGGTGGTTCTAGATGATAGAAAGGTTGAAGATGATTGACAGATATAATGAAGCTCTTTCAAGAACTCAAGGATATTTTTAAAGTTGAGGATCAAGTGCTTAAGAATGTGGACAAAGGATTTCCCATGAAGAAAAATGACCAATATTAGGTAGAATATGTAGAGCTCTTTGATGAGCCTGAAGAAATTACAGCTGAAGAAAGGCCCAATCTTATTGAGAACACTATGTGAATCAAGAAGGTATGATTTTTTAAACCACCATTGGAGGTCATAGTTGAAGATCCATATGAATAAGTTTTGACTATCTAGATTCACATAGCTAACCTATTTGGAACTTCTTGGTTCTCATTAATCATCATGCCAAAAAAGCTGATAATTACAACAAAGAAGAAGGAAGCATCAAGACTAAGGGTCAAGAAGTTACATGCCTCATTCATTTCCTCATTCTATAATGGAAGAAGGTTATCAAATTTTCATTTTGATCCAAGAATAAAGATACATATTTTTTTAAGTTTTGCATATTAGGATAGTTTTGTTCAAATTCCTCTAAGTGTAGCTTTTGGTACATTTGTTTATTGTCCCTATTTTGTTCTAGGTTAGTTTCCTTCAATAAGTACCTTGGGCACTTTGTTCTATTTTGTTCTTTTTATTTTTTCAAAATAGGTTAGAGAAATATTGGAATCCAATGTTAGATCTAGGTTAATATGTTAGACCTAAGTGGAGACTCCATGCCCAATGGACTAGACTAGGTAAATGGTCTGGGTTCTTTTGCATAAACAAGTATGCAACCCTTGTGAGTCACCAAAGATGTTGTAAATTTTTGGCCCACATACTAGGATTTGAAAAGCTAAACAGAGTTCATGTGGAATGAGTGGACCAAAGGTTTGAAATGAGTTTAATATTTCATAATGGAGAGGATCCAAGTAGGTTCTCATATGTTCTAAACATTCAAAAGCATGGACTAGGTTGCATAAACCTTAAGAATCCATCAAAACCTTGAAAGATTGATCAAAGGATGAATTGTGCAAGTTTAAGATCCATACCATCACTAGGATGTCACATGAAATTCAAAATGGACCATATCTTTTGTGTATTTTTTTATCTTAACTTAGGAAGCCTTGAAAAATAGTAGATCATGTGTCATTAGAGTTTTACATACTAGGAACATGCTCTAAAAGGTTCAAGTTCATGTGATATTTCTAGCTATAGTTATAAGCTTCTAAAGTTAGACATATAACATAAGATGTTCATGTTAATTTCAAGTTTAACCTTAATCAAAACAAATCCTTTTGAGATTAAATTTGATGGTCATGTGAATGTCAATGACAGTGATGCCAATATCATTTGATAGGAGTGTGGACATTAAATTTAAGCTCATGAAGTAGCCATTAGATTTAAATAGCGAGTCCTCACAGATCTATTGGTCCTCACTTGATCATACATCTTGATACAATGATGAGAGATGAATCAAATAGTTAAAGAGCTTGAGAGAATGACATGTGGTGTAAGTGCATGAGCTGGCAGACTAATAGTGGATCTTGAATTCAAATGTGGGGCTACTATGTGGCATAAGCTTGGAAAAATTTGACAAATCAAGGTTAAGATCAATGATTCATGGTCACTCATGATGAGAAGGATTAATAGTGTGAGATAGGTCAAAATGTAAATGAGATGAGTTAGATCTCGATAACCAATTAGAACAAAGGTGAGCCCAAGAATTTTGATGGGAGTTAAGGAACCATTTTTTGACCAAGGTAAACTAGGTCTTGCAAGATCATCATTCCACCATTAGAGCTCGATCCAACACCAAAAAGTAGACATAGCCATGTAGTAAGGTGATCAAGGACATAAAGTGATGCCATTAAATTTGTATATGGACTTTTGGTTCACTAAATTTATGGTGAGTAGGGTTATTTTTGCAACTATGTTCACCATTTTTAAGAAGGTATGTGTATATGGTGAACTCTTACTTCCTATAGAGACATATTGGATCCTTTTGGACCTATTTGGATCTAGAAAAGAGGATATGTGGTCTATAGGTCTACATTAATATGGAAAAATAGAGGAAAACCAATAATCTTAGATTGGTTTTACATCTATAGATGAATCTATGATCCAAATATAAAAGTGGAGAAGATATATGGTTAATCAAAAAGGGTCTCATCTATCCACGTTGCTCTATCATTGACAATGTAGGTATTAACCTCCATTAATGGCATGGCCCTATCAGTTTCAATATTCAAGGATTTAATCCTCATTAACACGTCAAGTGGACTTAGGGTCTAAAGGTGGTGCATTAGTGGTTGGAGAAGTAGTTAATGGCATTGATTCCAAACAAACATTGTCATCATGCTAAAGAATCCCTTATCTTATAATGGACCTCTCGACCAATGAGGAGAGTTCTAAGGCTATTGAAACTAATGTAGGATTAACTACTAATGATGGACTAGTCATGATTGGACCAAACGATGGTGGAACATCCCTTGAAAGATGGAATCTCATTAATTTTTCTCAAAACATGCTCCCTCTTCTCTCTTCTCTCTTCTAACCTTCTCCTATATTATCCCATTCTCTTCTCCTTTGTAGAGGTTATCAGATTTTAGAATTTTTTTTATCTTTTTGGGAGGAATGGATACTCTATAACATATTTCAAAATATACTCATATTGATTAGGCTTTACCATATAAAGCATTTGTAAGAACTACCTCTTGTTGCAATATAAGAATTTATTTACCTATCTCTTATCTGGGATCTGTGTTGAGTGAGATATGCACTATGGCATTATGTGAAGGAGAATCTTCCTTATCCATGGTCCTTTTTTCTTGCTCCTTTTCTAGGGTGTATTGAAGCTAAGTTTTAGGTCTAGATTAGTGTTCTTTCTTACATTAATGTGGATTTCAGTGAGTCTTATAACTCCTTTTTGTTTACATTCATTGCTTACTAAACCTCTTCTATGAAATATTTATGTAACTAGCTTGATCTTGAGGCTGTGTGAGCTAGCATTATCTTTAAAAGATCTTGTGTGGGTTCAAGATTATGGGAGTTTATAATTTCTATTTGGTGCATCACCTGGTTCACTTTCTTAGATCTTATCCTCTTTTTAACCCTTTTCCCTATGAATATTTAGTTTAGCATTAGTTTTAGGTGAGCATCAAAGATGAAATCAACCTACTCTAGAGGTCCAACCCCATCATAGGTGATCCATAGATTGGGGTTATTTCCATTATGTATCTTGATTGGAGGGATCTTGAAGAACCCTCTCCAATGGTGAAAATTAAGAATACAACAACAACTAGGAAAACAATAAAAAAGATAAACTACTAGGAACCCCACAGGGAGATGAACACAAAACTAAAGCAGGATGAAACAACTAGGGTGAGAGATAAAATACAATTGAAATCAAAGTCTTGTGGATATCAGAGGGGAATTTTCTAAGAAATTTCTAAATAGGCTAGAACTAGTAGGAGACCATATGTTAGGTCCCACCAGGCATGCTAAAATGTAGCTCTAAGAATCTAAATACAACCATTAGGGTTTGGTAGGTGGTACATAGGGTACTTAAACAAACACATAAAAATCTAAAATATTTAGGTATAATATGGGCTACTTGTGATATATATAGTCTATTTGGTTTTTATCTTGAACCAAGCTATAGAAAGACTCATAAACTAGGTTAGGAATAACATGATAAAGTGCATAAAGGATGCATGTATCTCTAACATGTATAACCATAGTAAAACGAGCTAGAAGGGATTGATATTTAATGATTAAATAAGGGAATTAAATTTAATTGAAACAAAGGGCATTACTAAGCAAGAAATGAATTTCAAAAGAATACAACTCAATTAATTGAAAGATGATTTTGAAAGGGAAATGATATTCTTAAGAGAAATAAAGAGAGAAAGAGATCATACACCTTCAAAAACCTGAGCTAATGCCTTAACTCAAATCAAACTATCTATAACATGTGAATAACTAAGGAAATACCATTTTAACTAAACTAATTAAGATAATTGAACACAAGAGAATATACCAAGTAGGGAAATGATTAAAAATAAAGTAATCTTACATAATGAAATACATTTTAAAATGGGAAAGATGTTTATAGGGTTGAGAGAATGCATATAATTTAGAATCTACTCTAAGCATATCCAAAATAAGCTAAACTAGCATAAAAATAATAAACCCTAGCATACACACTACACTAAAATAATGGAGTTTCACTTTACATATAAAAGTGCCCTTAGATGAAGATCAAAATAATGTGTAGACGTGTCAGCAACCACGAATCCAATCTTGATATGGAAAAGGAGGAAGAACTAGGGATGTAATGTAGAGCGAAGTCCAAACCAATGTCCAAGCAATAAAGAAGAGTTAAAGTGAGAACTAGAGGGGTGTGTGAGCTCAATACAATTGTACAAATTAGGTATATTGGAAATTTTAGAAGCTAAGATCAAGCCACAAGGAAGCAAAAGCAACTGAGAGAAACAATGGAGTCACAAAACTAATGTATAGTAATGCATCAAATCCCCTATCACCAATCCAAATCAAGAGTGCCAAAAATGAATCAACATGGATTCAAGAAGGATGAAAGTTAAAAGAGTGAATAATAATTAAGTATTAGGATAAAAATGGATGAAATGGAGTGATATAGGGCATCCTTAATCTACCAAAGACCAAAACTAACCATTTTTGGCTATTAGAGGCCCAAAAACATACATTTTGGCTAGGCTATGGTCTAGGTTATGGATTAGTGGGTGACATGCAACCTAGGCCATGGGTTCCCACCATAAGGCATAGTATGGGTCATAAACCCATCTTAGATGGTCAATGGGGCCCTGAAAGGGCTCTAAGAGGCATCTAAATGGTCTGTCACCAAGTGAAAAAGATAGGGTGGTGCAAGGGATGTATATGCAAAATGAGAGGTTGCCTATGCAAGCAGTGAATATCCCAAATAAGATAACTTGGGTTAGTATTTTTCATGTGAGGTGATATATAATCATAGGTAGGAGTAGGGTCAAGGGAATATGATTATATAAAAAATTTAGATTTTTTAGAATTGTGTTTTATTTGCCCTCCTTCAACCATCTTACCCTAGATTTTTGTTTCCATTATATTTCTTCTTTTTTGTAAACTTTCTCCAAGTTTATTATTATTTCTTACTCTTCTTGTAGAATATATATGGAGTTATTTCTTTCCATTCTTTTTTCCTGAATCTCTCCACTTCCCTTTACCAGATCTTTTTTGACCTAAAATATATTTTTGAATATAAAATGATTCCATTTTTAGGGCCATTTTGAGATCTCTAAGTTTCTGAGGGAAGAAGTACATATTTGTCTTATATTTTTTTATTAGGGTCCTTCCAATACTAGGTTATAAAATCATTGATGCCAAGGTGTTAAATCCATATTTTATCAAACCTAAAAGGATCTTTAATTGGCTACTTATTTTGTATGATATGCAATGTTATTAGTTGGTGTGTTAGTGTAGGCCTTTTTCCCACTATGTTTTGCCTACAACCATTATAATGGCTTGATTAGGGATCTAGAGGTCATTTGGATTACTTGGAAAGATTAGTCCCACATTCACTAGACTGTGTGGTATCTTTATCTCTCCAACCTATATATGCACCTTTCTCTCTTCATATTTTCAATGTAGTTATGGTAGTATAATGAAGTATATTGTGGATTGTTTGAGCTACTTAGTTGTGAGTTATGAAAACTTTGAGAGATGTGAACTTCATCCTTTTATATAATCATTTCATAATTTAGGATGATATAGAGTATTTCATTATTTTCTCTCATTCCTTTGCAATATTTTATGCATGATTTGATTTACTACCATCATTATGATATGCACTTGCTCGACTCATGAGATCACTCCATCATGTGCATTTATTGATCTGTTACTCCTAACTACAATTATTATATGGTATTATAGCACCAATCCATGTTCAAAATTGTTTGTTTGGTTGGATATTTGCTATTATTTTTTAAGAAATATTGAGATTTGATATTGTATTATCATAGGAATTATTGAGAGAAATATTTAAATATGTCAGAGTTCATGTCTTTAGTGGATTAGAAGTTTTAGATATACATTTTGGATAAAAGGCATTGGAGATTTTAATCTTGGTGTTAGAGGAAAAGAATAATTCTTTTGATCTAAGTGTTGTTTTGTTATTTTTTTAAATCTTCTGAAGCTAACAAAAAGAGGCATCTTTTTTGTCTCAAAATTTTTCTAGATTTGATTATTATTTATCAATTTGATGTCATCCATACCAACCATGATGATTTGGAGGTCTGTAACCCTTTTTTTGAGCATCTTCCAAGTATATGTTGAAATATTTTGGTAGAGATCTATCCTTTTCTATAGTAGATAACAAAGCAAGGACATTGGAATTATTCTCTTTCTTATGTTAGATATTTACACATCTTTATGCTCTAGATTAGAAGCATACCTTCATGTGGTCCAGATATGACATTAGAATATCTACTTTGCATCCTTCTTTTTCCTCATTTTCTTCTAGTTTTGGCATTGACCTGTTGGAGGCATTGGAAATGAAGAGAGATCTGCTAAAACAAGGCATTTTAGATCTATTTTCTGGTATATTACATCCTTTTTTGTTTTTAGATCTGACATGGATCTACAAAAGGAGGAGTTGAGGAATTTTCACTATAGAGCTATTTTACTTTGCTTGGCATCATCCATATTTCTATACAATTTTTTTAGATCTACATTTTCTATTTGGCATTAGAAATTTGAATCACTTTTCTCTTCAAATGTGCACTAGAAGTTGTGTGAGTCTTAGCTTGGCATCATATCTTATCAGCTTTGATAGGTGTTGGATCAGATATCTAGAGATTTTTGCATTGATTTACATGTTCCCTTCCTTTGTTTTATCATCACTCCCAACTATTTGAATGTGGGATTTCTATTCTTAGTGTTGTGAGTCATTTTTATGAGATTCAATGATGAGAGGATGTTTGCAATGTCATATAGGTGTCTCACATTCATTTTGAGTTTGGTTGATTCCTTGCATTCACCTAGAAGAAGCTTAATGATGCCATATTTAGGGTTTTAAATAGAATACTCAAATTGCTCTTATTTGGATGCAATAGATTTATAAAGGATCCAAAGTAGGTAATGGTATTGATATCTTACTGGGCTAAGGGAAGCATTCCTTTGAAAACCATGGCAAAACCATCTGAGCTAGTCTTGATTGTAAAATTGTCAATGGTTGTGTATAGCTCGATGTAGGTGTAGTAGGTGGGCATCCCCAGAATTGAAGGTAAGACCTCATTATTTTTTAAGATAGCCATTTAAAAGAGATCCTAAAGCATCAAGCTAGTTGTAGGCCTACATGCAATAGTACACCCTCCATTGGTGGTGTATACCGGTCTTCTATTTGGTTTGATAAGGAAGTTAAAACCTAATTTATTGCCTAATATCCCTTTCTAAAAGTTAAAAACCTAAAAATTTACCCTAAAACAATTAAAAAGAAAAGCATGTTTTATTTTTGTTTCAAATAGTTTTGCAAGTTTTTAATTAAAACACCTTGTATGAGGATTTTTTAGAAAATTACATGTAAGGGAGATTAGGCAAGTATTTTTTGACTTTAGTAGGCTTGAGGAAGACTATGGTTCATTTCAGTTCCAACGAGTGGTTGGAAGGCATATTTTACCTTATCCAAGGGTATTTTTTTAAGTTTCAAGTTCAAGTTTAGTTAAAAGGCCTATGTATGAGAAATTATATTGTTAATATGTTGCAAAAAATAACTCAAAATTGAGTACCATCTTTTAAAAAAGTTTTTATTTTTTATTTTCCATGCATTGGGATATTTTAATTATAAAATACACTACTTTATGAAGAGCCAAAATATGAGGGGGTTGATCAAATGTCCATTCTAGAGAAATTTGTTTACCCTATTTTTAGTTTTCATTTATACCAATTTAGTGGATGTTATACTAATTACTCATATTTATGGATGTATTATGAGTTGAGCCTAACATCCTTTCATTGAGATGTGTTTTTTTCACTCATGTATTGATTACTCTTGTGTGGACCCATTTCGGTTAAGTTTGACATCCACACTTAGAGCCTACATTAGTATTCAATCATAAACACATATTGGTCATTCCTTGAGTGTGCTTTGTAATCGAAAACATAGGGGGGATACTTGTTGATTATCTTAGGGAAGTTATTATGGGCCCTATATTCTCTCTTGTGTGCACATTTAGTTTTTGTAACTATTACCTATGCCCACTTAGTGACTAATTATAGATATTTCTCTTGTATTCCTAGATGCATTATTAGCAAAGCCTAACATCCATTTGAGTGTGCATTGTCACTTGTGCACTGATTTCTCTCATTTTATTGGACTCATTTTCAATGTTTTCCAAATTTTATTTATAGAGCATGCACTATTACTATTATAGATAAGGAGTTTTATTTCATCTCCAATGATCCTTCTTGGAAAAGATAACTATGTTTCATGGTGTTCTTACATATAACACTTGTTCACATGCAAGAATCATATTCCATTTCTATGTAGACAGATTATTGCACCCATTGATCTTATTCAATTTAATAAGTGGGCTAATACTTGTGACAAGGTTTTTTCCACTCTATTATTACATGTTTCCATGGGTCTTCATTTCTATGTGGAATACATAGAGTGTCAATACATTATCTAAAGCATACTATAAAGTCTTTTCAATGATCCTACTAAGACTGATGTCACACCTCCTTCTTCACTTCCTATTATCTCTTCAGAGACTATTGTACTCTCACCTCCTACTTTTATTTCTTGTGATAACATATCCATGGTAGATAGTGCTCTTCCTTCTATCAAGGCCCCACTATAGGAAGATATTTTAACAGACCTTAGTTGTCTCATTTTAGATTCTACATCCATTCTTATGTAGATTTTTTCTCTTCTATAGCTTTCACACCCTTAGATTTTAGAGGGCTTTACTAATTTTAGTGAGATTACACACATTGAGAGTATTGATGACTCATATGTTCCTATGGATATTCATCTTGAAAATCTAAGTTCTTCATTTATAGACTAGTCTTTAGTTTTGATGGTTTTTGAGATTTGCTCTCCTCTTCCCATGAACATTCCTTTAGTGAATGTTCTATGTCTATCTTATTGTATGGATGTTATCTCCCCTTCATTGTATGCTTCTTCATTTCTATCTTCTATAGTTAGTCCTGTGATACTTGATCAGACTTTGGCACATTTGATCACTAGTAGGGAGACCTTATAGAATTTTATAGATATCTACATCATGATTCCTATCTACATTCCACTTGAGTGGGAATTCAAAATTTTTACAACTCATCGTTTTTTTATTCCAAAAGGAAGAGGAAAAATTTGTTGCATTGTGACCTACTATAACATTTATCATGCAACATTTTGCGTATACATTTTCTTTCTTCTTTGTGGAGGCACAAATCATATTTTGTAGGATACTTGGTTCATCACTTTGTACTTGGGTAATTTATCAGGCCTTGTTTTCAAGACCCATTTTTTGTATCATCACCCAACTAAGTTATGTTTATGGGGGGTGTTGGTGTAGGCCTTTTTACCATTGGGTTTTTCCTACAATCATTATATTAGCTTACTTAGGGCTCTATAAATCATTTGGGTTACTTAGAAAGATTAGTCCCATATTCACTGGAATGTGTGGTATATTTCTCTCACTAACCTATATATGTACCTCTGTCCCTTTATATTTGAAATGTAGTTAATGTAGTATAATTTAGTATATTAAGGATTGTTTGAGATACTTAGTTGTGAGCTATGACAACTTTAAGAGATGTGAGAGCTGTAAACTTCATCCCTTTGTATAATTAATTCATAATTCAAGATGATATAGAGTATTTCATTAATTTAACTCATTCCTTTGCAATATCTATGCATGATTTCATTTACTAGCAGCTTCATTGTGATGTATACTTTCTCAACTCATGAAATCACTCCATCATGTGTATTTGTTGATCCTGTGATCCTAGCTACACCTCTTTTATGATGATATGATCCAAGGGTTTTGATTATCATAATTTATAGGATGTTATTATCTTACACATAGTTTTTTAAGGATAATAATCTATTGACTCTCTCCTGAATGAGGTCCTTCCCTATTCTTCTATTGCTCCTTGTGAGCCATCCTTGTTTTATTTTAAGATCCCATAATTTTTTCTTATCCACAAAGTTATATAAAATTGCATAATCTTTTTTAATCATATTTCCTCCCTCATTTTTAGAAGCATCTTGTCTAGAATTGAAGTCTCCCTATGAACTAATAGGCTTTTTGGTCTAATTTGGTTGTAGCCTCTATTTGTTTCTAGGCTTATTCCTTTTCCTCTTTATTCTTAGAACCACACATGTTTATCAAAAAGAAGCTAAACCCTGACCTCAAAGAAGCCACTTTATAAACAAGGTACTAATTTTGGGCTTAGATGGTCTCTAAAATGACTAAGCTAGGGTCTCATAGTAGTATCAATTCTCCTATAGTCCCTATGACATCTTTCCCTGCCATCTTTTTTCTCAGATTTCTTAATAGACTCTTAATAATCTCAGATAAATTTTCTATTTTAGTTTCTTATAACATCACTATGTTTGGGTCATATCGAGTAATCCATTTCTTCAATTTTATCCTTTTGGAGGGGACATTGAGACCCCTTATATTCTAAGAGATGATATGAATCAAGGGAGATTATTTTACTTGGTGTATGCTAAGAGTGTATGTACTTGAGTTTGGGTCCCTGATCCAATGGATTCTATTTCCTCTTCATGCCTCTTTTTATTTTTATTGATCCTACCTCTCTTTCACTTCATGTATTTTCCTTTCTAGATGAGATTTTGTGTTTGCATAATTACCACACTATCTTCCTCCATTTCTGATTCCAACTTATCATCCTCATCAAAACTTGTCTAGTTTTCCTTATGTTTTTGACCTTCCATAATAAATTTTCCTTGACATCTATTTAGATTTATATGATCTGAGTTCTCTATAATTGGATCTTTTAGTAAACTATCCAAGTCTTTTTTGAATCTATAGTCTACCATGCTATCTTTTATTTACATGTTTTATTTATCTTAAGGTTGGGTTTATTTGATAGAATCAACCCCTTATGTTGAGGTGGGTTTATCTTTGATGAATTATTTATTTATTTTGGCACATAATTTTTAACTACTTTATTCATTTTCTTGATAGTGTGCTTTCTTTTTAGCTTGACAAATCCCTTTGAGTCTTTTTCTATTATTTCAGGTACTTTCTCCATGACACTAATTTTTTGTAAAGTAGGACACTCTCTGATGAGATGTCCATATTTGTGGCATCTTCTACAACACAAAGGGATTCCCTCATAGTTTCTTCTACTTTTAGAGTGATATTATTGGGAAGGGGTTGTGTGAGGTCTAGTCCACACAAATTATAGAATATATAGATAGGCCTTTTTCATGATATGGTTTTAATATATGTACATGTATACCAATAGTATTTTTAATGGTTTTGAAGATATACATACACCAAAATTCATGGAGTAGGGCATACATTTAAATATAGATAAGTTTTATGGTTTGGATTTCCTCTATCAACCTAAAAGTTGTATGTTAGTGCTTCATGAAAAGGCCCATATTTTTGAAGAATTATGACCCTCTTCTAAACACTTTGTCTCTTTCAAATGTATTAGAAAATATTATTATAAAATATCGTTGGCACAAATTTTTAGTTCATACTCTCTGTTCATCCTCTAATTCCTTCTAGTCCATGCATGAAGTTCTTCTAAGGTTAATTGATCTCCCATGAATTTGCATATCAGACTTCTACCATACAATCATGTTATATTATTTTTGATTTATGTAGCAGCTAGCAGGGCAATTAAGTTTTATTTTATGGCTTGCATATATTTTATTTGACTTTATTTAACATATCTCCAATCTTATTCTTATCATTTGCCCTTATGAGGGCATTAATCTATCTTTGAAACTAGATTTGTAGCTTTAATCACCATTTATTTAAATGATGGTTTTTGGGGAGAGAATAAATCCACCCTAGAGGATTCATCTTATGGGATCCCAAATAATCTATATCCTAATCTAGCTTGATCGATTGAGGAAAGCTAAAATTTTGAATAAAACTTCAAACCCTAAAAGAGCTAATTTTTTTCATTCCATTACATGTGAATTTGGTTATGATCTTAATTTGAGAATTATATAATTACATGTGCATTAGTGTATTTATGACATGAATGAGACAAAAAATGATAATTAATGATTGAGCATAACATAAACTATATGTTCTATAAAATATATTGTGAAAAAATTATATTAGATATAGAGTGTATTTAGAGAATTTTATTTCCTTATGCTAATTGTTCATTTTGGCATAAAAGGTCATATAGGATCAAGGCTTGCATCCATAAATTTATTTCAAAAGTGTATTGAATATTATTTTCCAAATATAATTCAACTTAGGGGCATGATGATAATGGAGGGATAAATTAAACATCCTATTCACTCTATCATTTTTATTAGTATGTGATGAGTTATTGGGATTACATAAAAGTAGACTAGTCTCCCATAAATATAGTTAATAAAGTTGATCAAGGTTTTTTTATATCTAGAGTAGAAAATAGGATTTCCAAATCATATTTTACAAGAAAAAATGTTTCTATAATTGTTACATGATGTTTCTATAAGATTACACTAACACTATAGTAATAGTGCTTTGATAATTCTAAAAGAGTGTATTAAAAAAATAATCTATGTTCTTTCTAATATATATTTTTTGTTTTGTTTACCTTTATTTATAGACACATTTTTTGTTGTCTAATTCTCACAATTGTCCCCAAATTTGTGATAAATAAAATGTTATTCTAAAACCCACTTTTGACATTTATTGTTGAATCTAGAATATTATTATATATATAATTAGGTTTAATTTCTTATTTTACTAGATTAAATTTCAATAACCTAAGTTTGATATATGTATAGGTAGATGTATTAAATTATGTTGTAATTTGACTTAGGCCCATTTATCCACACTATAGGATTGAAAATGTAAAATGAAAAAAAAGGTTTTATCCAACATTATGGGCACAATTTATGGCATATAGATAATCTCCATCTAGTGATGTAACACTGAGATCTTCCTCCTAGGTATGATTCTAGGTGGAGGGTTTATTAAGGTCCTATTTTCTCCTCCATATAGGTTATATTTATTTTAAGAGGACATAATTTAAATTCATGTCCTAATCTTTGGAATATAGAAAAAAAGATGGCATATTTTCATATTATATCATTTAAAAACTAGTATCTATATTTGTCAAAGAACTTGATAGAGGATGGGAGCTCCTTATCCATATATATATTGAAAAACAATATAGAAAATACCAGTCTTCTCCTATACTTAGTCAATGGATTGAATATGATGAACTAGCCAGAAGATTTAACAATACCCATCAAAACCTCTTTTTCCCAAAATTTCAATAGAAGACTTGATAGATTGACCTAGATAGTTAGTTGATTGAAATTTTCCTTGCCAAGACCCATGCCTGGTTCACATTTTTTAGTAATTGTGGGGTGGGGGGGGGAGAAGAGGAAGGGTGGGGTGACATAGAGGAGAAACCATGATTTTGTCTTGATGCAATGTTATCTCACTTAAAACTGTATTTAAAATTATCCTCTTCTATCATTTCCCATCTAGTTGTTATTGCAAGGATAGTCACTACCTACACTTTGATATCCTCTCATGCCCTAAACATGTCCTAATCTTTCTCAACCATTCAAACTGAATTGATTGACTCCAATAAATAATTTCTTTAATATCAAAATAAATATTATTAAATAATTAAATATTTTTTATGCAACATTAAAGATTTGGGTTTAATTTTTTTGTATAATTTTCTATAAAAATAATTCATTCTAATGAAAATTATAATATTATATCACTATATAACTAATAAGGGTGGGACCTATTCAATAAATCTTAGACATATATTCGGTTAGTAAAATGTGTATAAAATTTACAATGCATTAATTGGTTGCCCAAAAAAATAATTAAGAGAGTATTTCCATAGTTAATCTAGTGTAGAGAGAAATATTTCTAGGTAAAATTGTGTAAGCGAGTTTCATACCAATGTTTAAAATCACACTCGATAATATATCATTATGATAAGAATATAATAACAGATAAGAGATCAAAAAGTATGATATGAAATGTTGATATAAAAATCTCTCACATAATTTTATCTAGAGACATTTCTCTTTAAACCATTCATTATAAAAATGGATCTTATATTCCCATGCAAGACTAATAATTAACTTTAATTTATATGTTTTACTTTAATTGATATCTCTAGTATCCATGATGTGTCAATTTTGGGAGATAATACTATGTTATATCTTCTAAATCACTCGTCTCTTTATTTTTAAAAAGGAGAATGTGTTTTCATTTATTATTTATACATTTAATTTATATTTATTTACTTTAATTGATTGTGTCAAAAGTTGGGGGATATGGGTATGTTAAATTTCCTAAAACACTTGTCTCTTTGTCTTTAAAATAAGAATGCATTTTCATTTATATGTTTTACTTTAATTGATATGTTTAATAATCCATAATGTGTTAAAATTTTGGGGATAATTCTATACTAAATTCTTTAAAGCATTTGTCTCTTTGTTTTTAAAAAGAAGAACTTTTTTTCATTTATTTATTGTACATTTAATTTAATCTATGAAAAGTCAAGCTTAAGATTAGAAAGACACTTTCTCATTGCAAAATTCAAGGACATGTGTTTCTTAAGATAATTTAAATATTCCTTGCAAGGCACTTGTGGGGTCGTATATGATATCATACCTTTTCATCTTAAATATTTTTTTAGATAATCCAAGTTTAGTACAATTTTGATAATTTCCCTTCCATTTTTTCTCACTTATCTACAGTTTTCTCTTTTAATTTTATTTTACTATATTTAAATATTATGAAATAATTATGAGAATCAAATCTAAAAAAATTATTGGAATTTTATTCATTACATTTTAGTAACTATATATAATGGTTTCCTTATATTAATATAAGATGCACTTTATTCAAAATAAAAAATTATATAGAATGGTAAGTTGTGTAATTATCGAATTATTCATATAATTATAGAATTGAAGCAAATCAAATGATATCCCTAAATGTAAATTGATCGAGAATATTTCTCAAGAGATTAGAACCAAACTCGTGCCCCAATTTACCACTCTACCAAACCCATATAAATTATATATAAATTAAAATTAAAATTTGTAAATATACCTTATAAAATATCAAAGGAGATTGAAGAAATTATCAATAATTGTACCATGTTAGTTTATAATTCAAGGTGATGCAAAATTTTCCATATGAATTCAATTTGCATGTTAATGGGATAAGGATTTTTTATAGTGTTATGTATTTAACCCTAAAATTATTTAGATTGTTTGGGGATGATAAACTATCTCTAAATTAGGCCAATTGGGTGTTAAACTCAAATATAAACATATGCCAAATTCATTGAATTGAGGTAGGCTAAGAAAATTAAGTATAATTATGATAGATATGGAAATGATAAAGAAGTAATGTACTTAGCTTGTTATGATGCTCATGAAAATTTGGATTTGAAGCAAACATAAATTAGAATGGAAGAGGATTCTAGAATAGTCATCATATTTTAGATTGGATGAATCTAGAGATGTGGACATTAGTATCAACCTTGGATAGTTGTATCAATGCTAATGTCTGAACCTAATGGAGGTATATTATATAAAATACCTACTGGAAAAGGATGTGACCACTTAGATGCTTCTATGTTTGTCTTCTCCTTCACTCTATTGCATTCATATATATGTCATGGATTGTAACTCCTCATAAATTTGTAAATCCCTAGTTTTTCATCTTCATAATGACCCTAGGGAAAAATGGGTTAGATGGCACATGGTGTCAAGCTGACCCTAAGCACCCCTCTATCAATTAACAATACCTAAATATCTAATACTCTAAAGAGGGCCTCAGACTGATGTAGTTATCCCTTATGTGTGAATCATGTAATATGTGTAAAGTAAGTACAATAGTGACCTAGCTTGTAACTTATAAAAAATATCTCTCATGCTGATACTTAAGTAATTTATACCTGTAAATGTGTTGTCCCTATGATTGATATGGAAATAAGAGAAAATAGGGAAAATTTTCTCAATTGAATTCTTGATAGAATGTTTTTTGATATGTTATCTTGGTCTCTTTTGTTATTTTTGTAGGTTCAGAATGAATGAGGGTTAATCTAGTATTTATATCAATCCATTTAGAGAAGTAACTCACATTAAATCACTTAGGCCAACCATTAGGATACATTTAATTTGTATTTTTTAATGAATTTAGGGCATTATATACTTGTGTTAGGCTAGAACAATAGCATCAACACAGGTGTCTATCCTAGATGTTAGTGTCTAGGGAATAGGAAAGTAAGTAAAAACTTAGAACTTACATATGTGGAATATAATTAGGTTTTAAGCATTCTAGGTAAGATGGTCTGGTTCATCAACATAAGACTATTTGAACTAAGATATAGGCCAAGGGGAACAAAATAGAGTAGATGTAAGACTTCAAAAAATGGGAAAGGTGTAGAACTAAGTGGAACAACCAAGGTTTGAGTTTTCAAAATATACATTACTAAGGTGTTATATAATCCATAAAATAGTGTCTACATTTCCCCCATGTAATTTAGTAATGAAATTTTTAGTTTAAAGTAAAGGAATGTGTACCTAGGTGTGTATAATACACCTTCCCTTTCCTTGACTTCAACTTGAGTGCTTTATTGGTGATTGACCTATAAAAATGAGTATGTTACAATACATAATTATTTATAAAAAACTTGAACTGAAAGTATTTGAAAATATTTGAAATTGAAAGAGCAAGGTTTAGGATTACACTTGTGTATCAACATAACCACCTTGCCTATTGGCAAATTGATTGAAATATGTATCATTATAAGAATATGAAATCAAGATTAGGATAAATATATAAAATTATTTAAAGTGCATATATATAAGGAGATAGATAGAGATATTGGAAGGCACATGCCCCCAACCTTGGAAAAAATGTGACTTTCCACTTGGCAGTTGAGATAAACTTAGTCGTACAACTCAATCATACTTATAACCTAGTGAGCATAGGTTAAAAATGTCAAATAATATGATAAAATTGGTAAGGCTAGATGATACAATAAAGTCCAACCTTAAAACTTGACAATAATGAGTAATTTAATCACCTTAACCATATAAAATTGAACCAATTACTATATTATACTGGCTCAATATAGTCTATAAAATTACATCCTAGATATTAATGCATAAAAGTCCATCTTAGTGGGTGATGAAAATACCTGAGAGTATTTTTAAATATAAAATTTATTTTGATTTTGAAATATTAGGTGCACATTGCATATCATATGCAACTTAT
Source organism: Torreya grandis (assembly GCA_037957365.1). Classification (NCBI taxonomy): domain Eukaryota; kingdom Viridiplantae; phylum Streptophyta; class Pinopsida; order Cupressales; family Taxaceae; genus Torreya; species Torreya grandis. Next base: position 1,252,267 of record JARHVA010004153.1, read on the forward strand.
ATATGTCTCATGCTAAAACTATGTATAACAATGGTACCAATGTATAGAATTCTTCCACAACCATGAATCTAAATTATATAATTATGTAACTTAACCAATTTTAAATCTATTTAAGTGTGGAGAACATGATTCTAAATCATTCCCCCAATATATATAGATAAACATAAATAAGTACCAATGTGGAGGACATGTTTTCAAAACATGCCCCCACTACAATCTAGAGATGTTGAATACTGAATAAGTGTGGATAACATGCTTGCAAAGCATGTCCATAGTTAATATGAAAACTAAGAAAGTGTGGAATCCATTTATATATGACATGACCTAATGAATATTAAAAATTATATAATTACCATATACTAAATAAGTCTAGAGAACATGATTCCAAAGCATGCACCCATTGAATCTAAATGTGTGCCAAATGTGAAGAACATATCTCTATGATATGCCTCCCTTTTGAGGTGAGGTTATAATAGAAAGAAATAGTTAAATCACCTCAAAATGATAAGATAATTTTATGATTTGTGAATGGAACCATGTAACATATAGAAGAAACATGTGTAGGTAGATATAACATTGATACTCATAGAAAAATGTGATCACATGAAGGCCTAAGATGCATGATAAATATCATTATAACATATCGATAGTAAATTAAAATCTAAATAAATAAATAAATCACACACAAGAGAACTAAAAATCAAGTTAAAAGGCGATGGTCCAAAGAGACCTCAAACAAGGGACATATTCAAATTCCTCACAATCGAAGGGACATGACTTAGTTAAATGTCCATAAAATCAAGGATTTCATATTCAAATGTCCATACAATAGTCAATGACATGTTCAAATGTAAAATAAAGTACACATAGGTATGAGGCTTAAAAACAAAGTAGTATATTCAAATTTTTGAATAATCAAGACAATAGCAAGGTAAGATACTCAAGGAAGTGCATATAGGAAAGTAAAAGCAACCAACATAAACATATCATTGTAGCTCATGGATCAAATGTGTTGGAAAAAAATTTCAATGTATAGCATATCAAGTACCCTATGTAAGATATAATCATGGATAAATACATGTGTAAGTAGGCATATGAGCTCAAAACATGATAATGTAAAGTGACCATAGAATGATATAACCTAGAAGTGTTATGGTCATAGAGGTGGATGGCTCCAATGTTCATATGGCATGAGTAGAGGAAAGGCTCAACATATAAAATATGAATAGATCATGTATCTATGTATGCCTTTATCAAATTAAAGTATAAATATGACACATATGTGTATGCAGAAGGAATTGATATGCCATCCATTAATGTATAACTAACACATATAAGCCAAGAAGCTAATAGAGTATGTAGATATCAAAAATATTTTTGTATTTTTAAATGTTTTAGATTTTTTTGGTAGTTTTGGAATATGAAAGGGAAAGGTTATCCTATGATCCCATCCAAAGGGTGATCATAGATATCTCCCCACTATGAACTTGGTGTAATAATCTATTGACGCTATAGAGGACCATGTCTATGTAAAATATCTATCACTCTCATGTTTGTAATGCTTTGCTTATGTAGAATATGATTATATGGTCTTAGAGAAATAGTAGGATTAATAGGAGTAGGGTTTTTTGGAACCTATTATTGAGTTCTCTAAAGTTTCCTTAGAACACCAATGATAGGAACATTTTTAGGTGCTCTGACTATCTACAAATAGTGCATAATAGATGAGGATTCCATGGAGTCCTTTGTATGTCTCTGATGTAATGGTATATCAAATAATAACCACCTAGTAATGGGAATTTATTGTTGTTTAACATTTTTTAGTAGATTAACCTTAGTAGGTTTTATGGTTAACTACCTAGGTATAAGTTTCTTTTGTTTAAGAGGATACTCATATAGTATTTTAGAAGCTGTAATTACTTGATTGGCATGAATGTATTTAACACACCCAAGCACTATAGAAGATACTAATTGAAGTGTATAGATCAAAAGTATTCCCAATAACATATCAAATATTCTCATGGAAGGTATAAATAGAAAAGGTATTAACCACATGTGTGGGACTAACTTGTAAAGGTAGGTCAATCTCACCAGAAACCTTCTAGGAAGTCCCATCGATTTCTCTAAATAATCTAGTAAAAGATGCAAATCATGATTATTATAACCCAAGTGTGTAAGTAGTTTCATGGTGTAAAAATTATCTCTTTCACCATTATTAATCATAAAATTTCATATACGGTGTTCTTCAAGTTATGCTTGAATGAATAAAGAATGAATATTAGAGTCATCATCTTTATCTGACTATCATGAAAAAAAAATAGAGGGTTTCTAAACCATAGGAAGTGTATGTTGTGTATAAGTAATAATAATCCCATCTAATGGGTGACCATAATGTGATGGAGGAGGTTGTGGATTATATGCCATTTGTACTTATTGCTCTTTTTTAGAATGGTCTTGCAAAGGATTGTTAAATATTTTATATTTCTAGCGATCACCAGGTTTTGAACTTGATTCCTTGGGAGGATCATAAAATGTAATTTTTTGTTCATTAATAAGGTATTGGATCTTATGCTTCAAGGTAAAACATTTGTTCTTAGAATGTCTTAGTCCCTGGTGACAATCAAAATAAACATTTGCATCATATCCTTTAGGTAAAAGTATATTTATATTAACCTCTATAGGATGAGGGAGAGATATAATATGACACTCTATTAACCATGGGAGTAATGAAGTGGGAGACCTATGCAAGTGTGTAAATTGTCACCTTAGCGCATTATATAAGTTAAGCATATTAGGATGATGAGAAACTATGTTAATCATTATGGTTGTTTCATTTTTAGGATCAGGAGGTTTTACTTTATAACTTGGTTTGATTGTATGTTTGGTACTACATGTAGATGAAATTGCTATTTTTGCTACATGCTTGAGCTTATTCAATGAAATAATCTTCATTTCATGTTCCCATGCAATATGGCATATGTCATCAAAATATTTCAACTTATTGAAAATAATGGACTCATATAAATGAACAAGTAAACTTTGATTGAATATGTATTATAACTCCTTATTTACTATAGGATTAGTGATTTTATCTAGCATTGTATTGTACCTCAAGACATATTCATTGATAGGTTCATTTGTTCCTTGTTTGATTTTGGAAATTTGAGCACAATAAACCTTTTCAATAATACTAATAGAAAAGTGTGCTAAAAGATAATCTAAAATAGGTTTGAATGATTTCATAGATTGGAAAGGTAAATCATAGAACCACCTAAAATCATAATCCTTGAGTTTCTTATGAATAATTTGGTCAAAATTTTATAAATGGAGGCATAGTCAATGCATATAACATAAAAGGTTTGAAGATGCTATTTAGGATCACCCTAGCCATCATAAAATGTGAACTTAGGTGTAAAAAAACTAGCTATCGAGGTGTATAGATATCTCAAGTGTAAGAGGGTTATGCAACACATCTTGGGAATCAATAGCATGAGAAGAATTTAAAGCATTTTGTTTAATGTTTTTAACCTTTTCCTCTAAAGTATTTATAAATTTAAAGGGTGTTTGAACTATAGACCCATTGTGATTTACATTAGTAATAAAAGGGGATGTAAACATGGTTTGAGTAGTAATAGGCATCAAAACTAGTATTTGAGTTAAGATATTTTTTAATTCCATGGTAGATGTAGCAATAGTGATTTTAGGAAATAAAGTTTTAAACACATAACATATGCTCCCATTATAAGTATTAAATGGTAATGTGTCCAAGGGGAGGGATGTTTCAACTATACCTTTTTAATTTTTTGTTTCCAATGTAGTTTTTAAGATCTAATCAAGATATTCAGGGTTTTGATGAATATGCTTGTAAAACAATGAAATTTCATTCACTTTCTCATGGTCTATTTGTTCATGTTCATTGGTTTCATTAGACTCATGGTTTTCGTTATTAGAATTTTATTCTATGATAATCTCATTAGTATGTTTTTCATTCTCAACATTGGTATCATCATGATCCATAGGATTATGTCCCTCATTGGTTTGAGTCATATTAGGTGGTGGGAGAGGAAGCTCAATGTGTTCAATAGGCACACCTCTATATCTATGAGGGTTAATTGCAAAATAATATAACTAGGCAATGAAAAAGTATGACAATCTGAAACCCTAACTAACTAAAAATCTTAGGAATCAAAACTATTTGCATTCATACAAATTAGGTTCACCAAATGTTTAATCCTAAAATTGTTTAGATTATGGGGAATCTAAAATTGAAGGGATAGAGATAGTTTAGGGCACAAGGATGATAAACTATCTCTAAAGTAGGCTAATTAGGTGCTAAACTCAAATATAAACATATTTTAAATTTATTAAATTGAGATAGGCTAAAAATAATAAGTACAACTATAATAGATAAGGAAATGATAAATAATTAATGTACTTAGCTTGTTCTAATGAATACAATTCTAGATTTGGAAGAGGAAGAAATCAGATTGGAAGAGGATTCTAAAACAATCATCCGATTCTATATTGGATGCTTTTAGAGCTATGAATACTAGTGTCATCCATGGATAGTTGTTTCAATGTTATTGTCTAAACCTGACATAGGTGTATTTTATGGATACCTACTAGAAAAGGATGAAACCACATGGATTCTTCTAGATTCATATGCAAATTCACTCCAATGTATTTAGATCTAGGTCATGGACTATCACTCATGAATTTTCTAAACCCTATTTATCTATCTTCATAGTGACCCTATGGAAAAATGGGTTAGTGACCACATGGTGTTGACCCTAATGACTCCTTTGTCAATGAGAATTGCCTATATAACCAATAATTTAAATACTGCCTCAGACTAATGTAGTTATCCCCTATGTGTTGGCTTGTCTATGAATCATGTAATATGTGTAAAAAAAGTACAATAATTGCCTAGATTTTAACTTAGAAAATATAGATCTTGGACTGCTCCTTCAATAATTTAGACTTGTAGATGTGTTGTCCCTATGACTGATATAGAAATAGGATAAAATAGGGAAGCTTTACTTAATTGATTGTTTGAAAGAATGATTTTGATAAGTTACTTTGGTCTCTTTTGGTCTTTTTATAGGTTCAGAATGAATGAGGGTTGATCTTGTGTTTATATCAATCCCTTTGGAGAAGTAACTCACATTAAAGCACTTAGGCTAACCATAAGATATGTTTCATTTAAAAATTAGACGAATTTATGCAACTAGACACTTATTTTAGGTCAAGACACTAGCATCAACATAGGTTTTTGTCCTAGGCACTAGTTTCTAGGGAGAAGGAAATTAGGTATAAACTTAGAACATGCAAAGGTGGAAGATAAGAAGGTTATAAGCATTCTAGGAAAGATATAAAGTCTGGATCATCAACATAATATTTGTCAGACTAAGAGATAATCCAAGGGGTACAAGATAAAATAGATGCAAGACTTTAGAAAGTGGGAAATGTTCAAAACTGAGAGGACCAACCATGGTTTGAGTTTTCCAAGTATACAAGACTGAGGTAATAAATAATTCATAAAATAGTGTCTACATTATGTAAGTTTTTAATTTTAGTATCTCTAAGCTATTGTTTGTAACTTTTTAATTTTTCTCTATAAACTAATTAGTTAAGTATTATTTCCCCATCTCAAGTGGTGTATCCTTAAGTAACTCATCTTGGCATGGCTATGGGATTTTTAATCAAAAATTAATGCAAGGATTTTTAATCAAGCATTGATGTAGGATTTAAATTGGATTAGACTTAGGTAAGATGAAAGAAACATATTTTCATGAAAGTACCTGATGTTTCTTCACTATCACTCTTCTTTCTTCTAGATTACATCTGGATCATATATTTTTTATGGGATTTATTTTTGACACTGGTAAGAATTATTTGACTAATATTTTATACTTGGATGTGATTGTTGTTGGAAGTGATCCTTGATTTCATATGGAAATCATATGGTTGTTATATGTGTTTTTTTCATTTATTATTTTTATACACAGTACTAATTTTTAGCTCATGGCTCTCAACATGTTGTTCTACTTGGGCAGTTGATTTGGGGCCGGTGAGTAATGTGGTGGACAACCTCACTAAATGAATTTAATGGATTGTATGCAAAAGTGATTGTGAATGATAAAATTTGAAGATATATCAAAGTTTAATAAGAAAAGGAAAGAGAAGAGAGGAACAATGGACACTAGATACATAATTGTAACAACAAAGTTTTATTAGGATAAGTTGTATATGATCTAAGATATCATATGTATGATGTTTACGTACTCCCTATCTTCAATCTAACTAACTAGAAACAATGAAAATATACATTAATATATAAAGGAGGAATATGAAGTGATAGTTGGATTATTACAATGGCCATTAATGACTAATTCACAACTAATCATTATATTGATGACTTATTTTGACATTACTTATCAAGATGCATGGTATAGTACTAACACTACAAGATATGTATTGTATGAAAAAAGAGGAGTTAGGAATTCTCATTTGGCCCATGTGCATTGGAGATTATGTTGAAGTTGATGGTGAAACCACATGAAATTTAAAAAAACACCTAGATATTATAATTTGGATTGATGATGCAAGTCCTCCTAGATCAATCTGCCCTCCTAGAATAATTATGGTCCCCATTACATGCATTTTAAAAATAATATGTGGAAATAAATTAGAAACTTGCACTTATGTAAACCATTTTCCCTATGAAGGTAGTTGACTTGATTTGATGTTCTAAAATGTGATCTCTTATTGATGTGTCCATTTCATGTGAATGAATTGATTTTTTTCTACTATTATGCTAAAATTAGGATTGATATCTACTTGTTGAAGAGTCTTTACAACATCTGAAATATCCAATATAGGTGGAAATTAATGGCACAACAGTTCTAAATTAAAACTAAAAGAAACCTAAGGTAAAATGAATATTGAGCTTGAAATAATTACGTCTTAATTTATTGGTGATGGTATAGAGACTTTACTAAAGTGGATGAAGCTTTTGGTATGGTCATATTGGTCTTTCCTTTTATAGGTGTAGCCATACTCAATCACCAACCTAGAAGGTGTGGGGTGTTCCATGATTGTCATGGTCTTACTTATAATTGGCATTTGCCTAGCACATAATGGTTTTAATTTGTTTAATATGATAAATTAATGAAACATCTCTATTAATTTCCTTTTAAGCTAAAAAGTTTTTTTTTTTTAATGTTGGTACAAGGTAAGTAATGTTAATAGGAGCAAAAGGCTAGAAACCCAAACAAAACTCAAAAAGAGTTGTGTGTTTTAGAGTTATACAAAGGTTTGATGTAGTGATGGTAAATGAAAGGAATAATTTCATTAAAAATTCACATTGATTCTTCTAATTGTACATTTCAAGAAGATGCACCATCATACTATTTACTACTTTTGTTCATTTATCAATCTAGGGATGGAACATGGCAAAATTATTTAACTTTGTGTCTATCCTAGACTAAATCACTTTCAAAAATTCTATGAAGAATATTATATCCATATCAGATAAGATAGTCTATTAAATTCTAAAGTGGATCTAAACATATTGAAAGCATAGTGGAGTTATTTATAGAGTTAAGATTACTTTTTTACAAGGTACACAAATTTCCATCTTGGAGAACCTATAAATTATTATATAAACATAATCATTACCATGTTTGGTATTAGGGTAGCCTGAGAGTAAGTCAATGGAAACATATTCACATGGTCTTGTTAGAACTGATAGAGGGGTATAAAAACCTTGATTCTTGGTGACTAGTTTAAAAATTACACATGTGATACAAGACTCGATGTATTTCAGAACATTTAACCTGATGTGTAACTAAAATAATTACTTTTGTAACACCAAAGGGTTATTTACAATGCCAATGTTTCTGAAACCTTACTAAAAATGAGAATCTCATATTAATTTATGTCATTCTAACTCATGTGGTATACATAATCACCTAAGATGATATATAAGTCCATGTTGCAGGTATAACTATGGAACTTGATTACAGGAAAGAAGTTTTGATGGATTATTTAGAAATCTAGGTTAAATGGAATTTTTTTGGGCATGTGTTTACTTCATTTCTACATGTTTTAAGAGCAAAACATATAATTTTAACTGGAGGTTAGCTCAAATAATCTAATACTAGATTGGTAATTTACTTCTTATGATTAATATTCAAAAATGGAATTGTTAAAGATAATAAGACCATTCATGACAATTATCTTTAGATAACTTATTAAAATCTAGAAAAAATAAAATGGATTATAATTTATGTGGATCACAGTCTCCTTTACCAAGATATAATGATTTAAATTATTACATTCTCAAACAATAAAATAAACCTCATGATAATAGATTAGGTGTTTCCTTACTATCATAGTGAATGTTTCATTATGGTAAGCATATAGATGACCATGTTACATAAGGATTATTGTTGTAGGATCATTCTAGGAGAATCAACAATATTGAATTGCTAAGAATGGCTAAGTCTAGTTTTGTGAATAATGTAACTTAGAAGGCATAAATGCATAAAGGTTTGAGTGTAGAAGTTATATGGCCTTTGATGTGCACATGATGAATGAGAAAGACTTATAAAGGAGGAACTAAATTGGTAATTCATAGGTGTAGTAATAATTATATACATAAATAGGAATAAATACATATCATCATGAAAATTACCTCAAAGTCATTGTGTGTGAAATAAAGTGACACATAGATAAATGGAGTGAATTGGATGTGTCAAAATAAATATTATATTTTTTTGGATAAGGCATGAAGTGCATCAGAGGAATATTATTGAAAAAATATTGGATTGAAGGATGACTAAGGGGATATATGCATAAGAGAGAACTGGTGAAAAATAATATTTTTCAGGACAAAGTCCAAAGGGAATTATAGCATAAAGATAAGTGGAAATTTTTGAGTAGTGTGTGGACAAAGTCACAACATGCCATTTTTGTCAAAGGCTTGGATTGTGCAAGGTTGATTAGTTATGTAAGGTCACATGTTATAAAATTATCAAAATAATGACCCTCACATGAAAGGGGTCACACACAATAAATGTGCATGTATAATATTGCACAAGGAAACCAATAGACACAAACATAAAAATAGATCAATTTAATAGAATAGAAGACATATTGGCATAACATAAAGGGTGTGATAGCGTGACATTTACACAAGTTGAAACATGGACCTAAAAATAACTCATTAAACCTATAAATAATATAAGCCTCTAAGGTAAGAAAACAGAAATTCAAATTTGAATTATAACCACCTAAATGGGTAGTTTGGAGACCACCATAGATAAATTTCTATTGGATTTAGAATGGAGCTTTCTAAAACTTTGAAGCATGTAGGATAAAAACATGTGAAAAGTGTTTGATTTTGTATTTTGTGTCATTTTTTAATAATAGGCCTTGAAAGTCTAAACAGATAATTATAGAATGTGAAGAGTCTCTCATTTTGATTCTTGGAAGGTTGGAAGGTGAAGAGACATCATGATTGTAAAAGACTATAAATAGTACTTCAATGTAATAGAATCTAGTTCGATGTGTTGATAGAGAGTAATAAAATTTTCCCTATTATGGTTTTCCTTCATCATGTTCCTAATCCATAAATGCCATCATAAATGCTATGATATGATTTATGGGACTAGCATCTTGATCCCATTAAACTTAGGTAGTTCAGGGGTTGGAGTAGGAAGGGGAATAACACACACCCAAAGGGCTAGAGGATACCTACAGAGATCCTCATATGCATAGATGATATCAAGTTGGTGATGACCTCATTGAGGAAGTTCATGGAGGTTATGATTTTTCTTATTCTAGTAGGACTCATCATAACCATGATCATGAATGGGATGATGCTAAGGTGGATCTTGACATGAGATATGCTCACAATGTCAATCCTCTGAATCATAGGGCGGGGAACAACCATGGGATGAGTGACATTCTCTATGAGGATGATGAGATGACATGGCATGCCCATGGAAATGAATATGGTCACCAAGGTTTCCATCATGTTGGCCATGTGTCCCATGATAAGGGTCTACACAAGGGCATTGATGTTTAGGATAAGCATCCCATGGGTCTCTTGTCTGAAAGTGGCAGTCAAAATTAGTGCACTTATATGAGACTCTATAGGAGGAGATAAGAAGATGGGATGAATCCATGTGATGTGGATGGCTCATCGAGTTAGGATGCCTATGTATCTCAACATGAACATGAGGGGGTTCTTACCATAGAGTCTCTAATCAAGAAAGAAGTGAGTGACTTAGGTGAGAACTAGTTGAGGCATTCAAACTAGATCAGGTGTGATCTTTATCTCTAGAGGAATCATACCACCTACTCCTAGAGGGAGAGTGGTGCTCTTCATTTACATGAAGTCATCTATGATAATAATCAATGATTGCACATATCTTATCAGGCCTTAATTGGGAAAAGGGGTCATATTCACCCCAAATAGGTGAATGATAAGTAGTTTAAGGATGAGGGGAATCATCCTTGGATGAGTAGAGCTCATAATGGTGGAAAGACAACTAAGTCCATTGGTTATAAACATTCCAATTTGGTTTTCTATAAGATATTGGAAGGCCTTGGTCCTGAGGTAATGATATATCAAATACCCTGGGGGTTTTATGTCATTCCATTTTTATTATGGCCTATTCATGAGTGAACTCAAGATTGAGACCATAAACATGGATGGAATAACATCTTAGAGGTGGGAGGCTGAACATGGAGGTGGTGAATCAAGAGCAATTGTTGGCCGTTTTAGGCCCACATACCAAGCTTTGAAAAGTTGAGCAAAGTTCATGTGGAATGAGTGGACCAAAGGTTTGAAAAGGGTCTAAGATTACATAATGAAGAGGATACAAGGAGGTTCTCATATGTTTATAGCTTTAAAAATCATGGACTAGGTTACACAAACCTTAATAATCCATCAGAACCTTGAAATATTGATCAAAGGATGAATTGTGCAAGCTTAAGAGCTAGACCATCACCAAGATGACACCTAGAAACTAGAATATACAAGCTCTTTTGTGAATTTTTGGAATATTAACTAAAAAATCATTGTGAACTAGTGGATTAAATGCAATTATAGTTCTACATACCAGGAACATGCTCTAAAAGTTTCAAGTTTACACGAGCTTTCTAGCTCAAGTTATAAGCTTCTAAAGTTAGACCTACAACATAATATGTTCATGCTAACATCAAGTTAAGATCAAGAAAAATAAATACCTTTGAGATTAAATTTTACTATCATGTAATTCCAATGATGGTCACATGAACATCATTTGATGAGATCACAAATGTCAAATTTAAGCTTGTGAAGTAGCTATTAGATTTCAAACAATGGTTCCCAGTAGATCTAACGATCCTCACTCGATCGTACATCTTGATCAAATGGTGAGAGATGAGTCAAAAAATTCAAGGAGATCAAGATAATGACACAAGGTGTAAGTGTGTGATTTGGTATACTAGTAGTATATCTTGAAATCAAACTCGAGGTTGCCACATGGTGTAAGCTTAGACAAAGTTGACAAGCCAAGGGCAAGATCAATGACTCATGATCACTTATATCGAGAAGGATCAACTATGTGAGATAGGTCAATATGTCAATTATATGAGTTAGATATCGACATATAATTAAAACAAAGGTGAGCTTAGGATTTTTGATGGGAGTCAAGGAACCATTTTTTGACCAAGGCAAACTAGGTCTTGTATGATCATCATTCTGCCATTAGAGCTCCATCCAACCCCATAGAGTGGACACAGCCATGTAGTAAGGTGATCAAGGACATGAATGGATGCCATTAAATCTATATATGGACCTATGGTTCCTAAAATATTTGATGGGTAGGGCTATTTTTATAACTGTGTTTGCCATTTTGAAGAAGGATCCATGTTTATGGTGAACTTTTGGTTTCTACGGAGATAGATTGGATCCTTTCAAACCTATTTAGATCTATAAAAGAGGTTATGTGGTCTATAAGTATGCATTAATATGGAAAAATATAAGAAAAACAATAATCTTAGATTAGTTTTACATATATAGATTAACCTACGATCCAAATATAAAAGTGGATCAGATATGTGGTTAATATAAAAGGCTCTCATCTATCCACGTGACTCTATCATCTATAATGTAGCTACTAACCATCATTCATGACATGGCCTTGTCAGTTTTAACATTCAAGGATTTGATCCTCATGAATACATCAAGTGGACTTAGGGTCCCAAGTTGGTGCACCAATAGTTATAAAAGCAGTTAAGGGCATTGATTCTAAATAGACTTTGTCATCATCCTAAACAAGCCCTTGTCTTCTAGTGGACCTCTTGACCAATGAGGAGAGTTTGAAGGCTATTAAAGATAATGTAGGATTAATTATTGATGATTGATTAGTAATTATTAGACCAAAGGATGGTAGAGTATTCCTTGAAATATGGAAACTCGTTAATTATTCTCAAAACATGTTCCCTCTTCTCTCTCCTCCCCTTCTCCTATATTATCCAATTCTCTTCTCTTTTATAGAGGTTCCAATATTTTAGAATTTTTTTATCTTTCTGGGAAACAAGGATACTATCTAATATATTTCAAAATATGTTCATCTTAATTAGGCTTGACACTATCAAGAATTTATAAGAGCTACCTCTTGATACAATGTAAGACTTTCTTTGCCTATCTCTTGCCCGGGATCTGTGTTGAGTGAGTTGTGCACTATGGCATTGTGTGAAGGAGAATATTACTCATCCATGGTCCTTTATTGATAATTTTAATGGGTGTTTTCAAGATGATTTGTAAGTATATATTAGTGTTCTTTTTACCATTAATGTCTCATGCTAAAACTATGTATAACAATGGTACCAATGTATAAAATTCTACAAAAACTATGAATCTGAATTATATAAATTTGTGCTTTGGCCAATTTCAAAATCTATTTAAGTGTGGATAATTTAATTCTAAATCATTCCCACAATATACATGGATATATATTAAAACATAAATAAGTGCTAATGTGGAGGGCATGTTTTCAAAGCATGCCCCCACTACAATCTAGAGATGTTGAATACTGAATAAGTGTGGATAGTATGCTTTCAAAGCATGTCCCCATTGAATATGAAGATTATGAATGTGTGGAATCCATTTATATATAACATGACCCATTTAATATTTAAAATTATATAAGTATGATATCTTAAATAAGTCTAGAGAACATGCTTCCAAAGCATGTACCCACTGAATCTAAATGTGTGCCAAATGTGAAGAACATGTCTTTATGATATACCTTATTTTTTAGGTGAGGTAAGAATATAAAGTGGTAGTTAAATAAACTCAAAATAATAAGATAATTTTATAATCTGTGAATGGAATCATGTAACATATACAAGGAACATGTCTAGGTAGATATAACATTGATATGCATAGAACAATGTGATCACATGAAGGCCTAAATGCATGATAAATATCACTACAACATATATATATATATATATATATATATATATATATATATATATATATATATATATATATATATATATATATATATATATATATATATATATATATATATATATATATATATATAATTAAAATATAAATAAATAAATAAATCACACACACAAGAGAACTAAAAATAAAGTTAAAAGGCAATGGTCCAAAGAGACTTCAAACAAGGGACATGTTCAAATTCCTCACAATCGAAGGGACATGACTAAGTCAAATGTACATAAAATCAAGGATTGCATATTCAAATGTCCATACAATAGTCAATTATGGTCCCCATTACATGTAGTTTAAAAATAATATGTGGAAATAAATTAGAAACTTGCACTTATGTAAACCATTTTCCTTATGAAGGTAGTTGACTTGATTTGATGTTCTAAAATGTTATCTCTTATTGATGTGTCCATTTGATGTCAATGGATTTATTTGATGTTCTAAAATGTTATCTCTAATTGTTATCTACTTGTTGAAGAGTCTTTACAACATCTGAAATATCCAATATATTTGGAAATTAATGGAATAATAGTTCTAAATTAAAACTAAAAGTAACCTAAGGTAAAATGAAGATTGAGATTGAAATAATTACATCTTAATTTATAGGTGATGGTATAGGGACTGTACTAAAGTGTATGAAGCTTGTGGTATGGTCATATTAGTCTTTCCTTTTATAGGTGTAGCCATACTCAATCACCAACCTAGAAGGTGTGGGGTGTTTTATGCTTATCATGGTCCTACTTATAATTGGCATTTTCCTAACACATAATGGTTTTAATTTGTTTAATATGATAAATTAATGGAACATCTCTATCAAGTTCCTTTTAACATAAAAGAGTTCTTTTTTTAATGTTGGTACAATGTAAGTAATGTTAATGGGAGCCAAAGGCTAGAAACCCAAACAAACCTTAAAAAGAGTTGTGTGTTTTAGAGCTGTATAAAGGTTTGATGTAGTGATGGTAAATGAAAGCAATAATTTCATTAAAAATTCACATTGATTCTTCTAATTGTAGATTCCAAGAATATACACCATCATCTTATTTACCAATTTTGTTCATTTATCAATCTAGGGATGGAACATGGCAGTATTATTTAACTTTGTGTCTATCCTAGACCAAATCACTTTCAAGAAGTTTTTGATGAATATTATATCCATATCAGATAAGATAGTTTGTCAAATTCCAAAGTAGATCTAAACATATTGAAAGCATAGTTGAGTTATTTATAGAGTTAAGATTACTTTTTTACAAGGTACACAAATTTCCATCTTGGAGAACCTATAAATTATTATATAAACATAATCATTACCATGTTTGGTATTAGGGTAGCCTAAGAGTAAGTTAATGGAAACATATTCACATGGTCTCATTAGAACTGATAGAGAGGTATACAAACCTTAATTCTTGGTGACTAGTTTAGAAATTACACATGCAATACAAGACTCGATGTACTTCCCAACATTTGACCTGATGTGTGGCTAAAATAAGTAATTTTGCAACACCACAAGGTTATTTTCCAATGCCAATGTTTTTGAAACCTTAATAAAAATCAGAATCTCATATTAATTTGTGTCTCTCTAACTCATGTGGTATACATAATCACCCACGATGATATATAAGTCCTTCTTGCAAGTATAACTATGGAACTTGATTACAGGAAAGAACTTTTGATAGATTATTTCAAAATTTAAGTTAAATGGAAAATTTTGGGGCATGTGTTTACTTCATTTCTACATGTTTCAAGAGCAAAAAACATAATTTTAACTAGAGGTTGGCTTAAACAATCTAATACTAGATTGGTAATTTACTTCTTATGATTAATGTTTAGAAATGGAATTGTTAAAGATAATAAGACCATTCATGATGATTATATTTATATAACTTATTACAATATAAAATAAATAAAATGGCTTATAATTTATGTGGATCATAGTCTCCTTTACCAAGATATAATGATTTAAATTCTTACATTATTGAATAATAAAATAAACCTCATGATCATAGATTAGGTGTTTCCTTACTATCATAGTGAATATTTCATTATGGTAAGCATATAGATGACCATGTTTAATGAGGATTATTGTTGTAGGATCATTCTAGGAGAATCAACAATATTGAATTGCCAAGGATGGCTAAGTCAAGTTTTGTGAATAATCCATCTTAGAAGGCATAAATACACCAAGGTTTGAGTGTAGAAGTTATATGGCCTTTGGTGTTCACATGATGAATGAAAGAATATTATAGAGGAAATAAATCAGTAATTCATAGGTTTAGTAATAATTATATACATAAATAGGAATAAATACTTATCAGCATGAAAATTACCTCAAAGTCATTGTGTGTGAAATAAAATGGCACATAGATAAATGGAGTGAATTGGATGTGTCAAAATAAATATTATAATTTTTTGGCTAAGGGATGAAGTGCATAAGAGGAAGATTATCTCTAAAATATTGGAGCAAAGGATGACTAAGGGGATATATGCATAAGAGAGAACTAGTGAAAAATAATATTTTTTAAGATTCATGAGTGAAACAAAGTCCAAAGGGAATTATAGCATAAAGATAGTTGAAACATTTTGAGTAGTGTGTGGACAAAGTCACAACATGCCATTTTTGTCAAAGGCTTGGTTTGTGCAAGATTGATCATGCATATTTATGTAAGGTCACATGTTATAAACTTATCAAAATAATGACCCTCACATGAAAGGGGTCACCCACAATAAATGTGAAATTATAATATTTCACAAGGAAACCACTAGACACAAACATAAAAATAGATCAATTGAATAGAATAGAGGACATATTGACATAACATAAAGGGTGTGATAGCGTGCTAGTTACACAAGTTGAAAGATAGACCCAAAAATAACTCATTAAACATATAAATATTATAAGTCTATGAGGTAAGAAAATATGAATTCAAATTTGAATTATAACCACCTAAATGGGTAGTTTGGAGACCACCATAGCTAAATTTATATTAGATGTAGAATGGAGATTTCTAAAACCTTGAAGTATGTAGGATGAAAACATGTGTAAAGTGTTTGATTTTATATTTTGTATAGTTTTCTACTATTAGGACTTGAAAGTCTAAATAGATAATTAGAGAATGTGAAGAGCCTCTCATTTTGATTCTTGGAAGGTTGGAATGTGAAGAGACATCATGATTGTAAAAGACTATAAATAGTACTTCAATGTAATAGAATCTAGTTTTATGTGTTGATAGAGAGTAATATAATTTGTCCTATTATGGTTTTCCTTCGTAATGTTTCCAATCCATACATGCCATCATAAATTGCTATGATATGTTCTATGGGACTATTATCCTGAGTCCCATTAAACTTAGGTAGTTCAGGGGTTGGAGTAGGAAGGGAAATAACACACACCTAAAGGGCTAGAGGATTCCTACAAAGATCTTCATATGCATAGATGATATCAGGTTGGTGATGAGTTCATTGAGGAAGTTCATGGAGGTTATGATTTTCCTTATTATAGTAGGACTCATCATAACCATGATCATGAATGGGATGATGCTAAGGTATATTTTGACATGAGATATGCTCATAATGGAAATCCTTTGAATCATAGTGTGGGGAACAACCACAGGACAAGTGGCATTCTCTATGAGGATGATGAGATGACATGGCATGCCCATGGAAATGATTATGGTCACTAAGGTTTCCATCAAGTTGGCCATGTGTCACAAGATAAGGGTCTACACAAGGGAATTGATGCTTAGAATAAGCATCCCATGGGTCTCTAGTCTGTAAGTGGCAGTCAAAAGTAGTGCACTTGTATGAGACTCTAAATGAGGGGATAAGAGGATGGGATGAATCCACATGATGTGGATGGCTAATTGAGTTAGGATGCCTATGTATCTCAACATGGACATAAGGGGGTTATTACCATAGAGTCTCTAATCAAGAAAGAGGTGGGTGACTTAGGTGAGAACTAGCTAAGGCATTCAAATTGGATCAGGTGTGATCTCTATCTCTAGGGGAATCATAACACCTAATCCTAGAGGGAGAGTGGTGCTCTTCATTTACATGAATTAATCTATGATAATCATCAATGATGGCACATATCTCATTAGGCCTCAATCAAGAAAAGGGGTCATATTCACCCTAAATATGTGAATGAAAAGTAGTTTGAGGCTAAGGGGAATCATCCTTGAATGAATAGAGCTTAGACTGGTGGAAAGGCAACTGAGTCCATTTTTTATAAACTTGCCAATTTGGTTTTCTATGAGATATTGGAAGGCCTTGGTCCTGAGGTAAAGATATGTCAGAGACCTTGTGGGTTCTATGTCATTTAATTTTTATTATGGCCTATTCATGAGTGAACTCAAGATTGATACCCTGAACATGGGGGGAATAACATCCTAGAGGTTAGAGGATGAACATGGAGGTGGTGAATCAAGATAAACTATTGGCCATTTTAGGCCCACATACCAAGCTTTAGAATGTTGAGCAGAGTTCATGTGGAATGAGTGGACCAAAGGTTTGAAATAGGTCTTAGATTGCATAATGAAGAGGATCCAAGGAGGTTCGCATATGTTCCTAGCATTAGAAAGCATGGACCAGGTTACACAAACATTAAAAATCCATCAAAACCTTGAAATGTTGATCAAAGGATGAATTGTGCAAGTTTAAGATCTAGACCATCACCAAGACGTCACATAGAAACTAGAATAGATAAGTTTTTGTGAATTTTTTAAATCTTAACTCAGGAAGCCCTGTGAACTAGTGGATTACATGCAATTATAGTTATACATACTAGTAACATACTCTAAAAGTTTAAAGTTCACATGAGCTTTCTAGCTCAAGTTATAAGATTTTAAAATTAGACCTACAACATAAGTTGTTCATGCTAATATCAAGTTTAAGATCGAGCAAAAAAATCCCTTTGAGATTAAATTTGAATATCATGGAATGTAAATGATGGTCACACAAACATCATTTGATGAGATCACAAATGTCAAATTTAAGCTTGTAAATTATCTATTGGATTTCAAATAGTGTTTGCCAGTAGATCTAATGATCCTTGCTTGATCATACATCTTGATCCAATGGTGAGAGATGAGTCAAAAAAGTCAAGGAGATTAATATAATGGCATATGGTGTAAGTGTGTAAGCTGGTAGACTAATAGTAGATTTTGAAATCAAACTTGAGGTTGCCATATGGTGTAAGCGTAGATAGAGTTGACAAGCTAAGGGAAAGATCAATGATTCATGATCACTTATACCAAGAAGGATCAATGGTGTGAGATAGGTTAATATATCAATGAGATGAGTTAGATCTTGACATATAATTAAAACAAAGGTAAGGCCAAGAATTTTTATGGGAGTTGAGGAACCATTTTTCAACCAAGGCAAACTAGGTCTTGTAGGATCATCATTCTACCATTAGAGCTTGATGCAACACCACAGAGTGGACATAGCCATGTAGTAAGGTGATCAAGGAAATGAATAGATTCCATTAAATCTATATATGGACCTATGGTTCCTAAAATATTTGATGGGTAGGGTTATGTTTACAATTATGTTTGCCAATTTTAAGAATGATCCATGTATATGGTGAACTTTTGGTTCTTGTAGAGATAGATTGGATCCTTTTAGACATATTTGGATCTATAAAAGAGGATATGTAGTCAATAGTTATGCATTAATATGGAAAAATATAGGAAAACCAATAATCTTAGATTGGTTTTCCATCTATAGATGAACTTATGATCCAAATATAAAAGTAGATCAGATATGTGGTTAATACAAAGGGCTCTCATCTATCTATGTGGCTCTATCATCAATAATGTAGGTAATTACCACCATTCATGGTATGGCCTTATCAATTTCAAGATTTTAAGATCTGATCCTCATGAACACATCAAGTGGACTTAGGGTCCCAAGTTGGTAAACCAATAGTTTTAAAAGTAGTTAAGGTCATTGATTCCAAATAGACTTTCTCATCATGCTAAATAAGCCCTTGTCTTCTAGTGGACCTCTTGGCCAATGAGGAGAGTTTGAAGGCTATTAGAGCTAATGTAGGATTAATTTTTGATGATGGATTAGTCATAATTGGACCAAAGGTTAGTGGAGTATCCCTTGAAAGATGGCAACTCATTAATTATTTTCAAAACATGTTCCCTCTTCTCTTCTCCCCTTCTATATTATCCCATTCTCTTCTCTTTTGTAGAGGTTATCAGATTTTAGACATTTTTATCTTTTTGGGAAATAAGGATACTATCTAATATATTTCAAAATATGCTCATATTAATTAGGCTCAACCCTATCAAGCATTTGTAAGAACTACCTCTTGATACAATGTAAGACTTTATTCACCTATCTCTTGCCTAGGATCTATGTTGAGTGAGCTATGTACTATGGCATTGTGTGAAGGAGAATCTTCCTCATCCATGGTCCTTTCTTTCTCCTTTTCAAGGGTGTATTCAATCTGATTTGTAAGTCTAGATTAGTGTGATTTCTTCCATTAATGTGATATTTTAGTGAGTATTAGAAATCCTCTTTATTTACATTCATTTCTTCCTAAAATTCTTCTATGAAATAATTATGTAACTATCTTAACCTTAAGGTTGTGTGATCTAGAATTGTCTTCTATAGATATATTGTGGGTTAAAGCTTATAGGAGTTTCCCATTTTTATTTGGTGCATCACCTAGTTAACTTTATTAGGATCCCTTATCCTCTTTCTAACCCTTTTCCTTGTGAAGCATTAGTTTTAGGTGAGCATAAAAGAGGAATCCAACATACTTCAGAGGTCCAACCCCATCATATGTGGCCCACAACCTAGGGATGTTCCCATTATGTAGCTTGATTGGAGGGAGCCTGAAGAACCCTCTCCAAGGGTGAAAATTGAGCCTATAATAGTTTATAGCATGCCTGGTGGGACCAAGGTCCAAAAGAGTGTAAAGATTTTGGTGTGTCTTTCCTTTGATCAAGATTTGGAATCAACCACATTAGCACCAATGGTGACTCTAGATCAAAATTTTGGTTATGAGAAAACTAAGTATGTCTCAATGAAGTTTATAATCAATTATTGTATCTCATTTGACGCATGAATGTGATATAGAAAACTATGGTGAGTATCCCTCTTATCCACCTTCTTATCAGTAGCTCCAATATGGTCCTCATGATTCATATGACCCTTATCTACCCTACCAATATTTTTTTCAAAGCTATGAGGAACCTTGTCAAGTTTCTCATGATCTTTATATGTAAGACTATTTCCCTAATCCACCATATAGACAATAAGCCCATTATAATATTGCTCCTCACCATCCCTATCATGAGCCATCTAAAATAGTACTAATGTGAACTTTAATAATCCTTAACAAGCATACACTAGAATTGTGCTCACAAAAGTATTATGGCCAAAATGTCCCTACTCACCATCCATCATGTGAGAGCATCATTGTAGTAAATATAGGAAGAATGGACACTTGTTGAGAGATAAAATTGGAATAATCTCATAGGTGAGATGATGTATATATGTGGTTACATTCAAAGCATTGAGGAAAAGTTAAAAGGCCTTGAGGAATAATAGGTGCAATGTCACTAATCTTATGTGCCTTCATATACACCACTTCAACCTTCTTATGTGCCACCCATTACTCCCTAAGAGACTATTCTAAGTGACCCTTTGAGTGTGCCAAGTTCCTCATGTGTTATAAATACCTTTCATTTTTGGATATTTATCTAAGAGAGTTTTCAAAGAAAGAAGGAGATTATTATGGATTAGCTTGCTATTGAGATCCAAGACTCCATCCTTCCTCAAGAACCCTTTATGGAGTCCTTCAAGGTTCTAAGTTGGAATTAAGTGGTGAAGTCATGGGGTGGGAAAGGTAAAGAAAATATGGACTTGAAAATCCCAAGTTAAATGAGGATCTAAACCTATGAAAATGTTTCTCATCCCTCCTTAGGAATCTTATTATATTCCTTATCTTCATGAAGCCACTGACCACCTTAAAGAGAAGATATTCCAAGAGAATATTGATGAGAAGATCAAAAATTTAGATTTGAAGACAAAGAAAGAGGAGGAGAACAAAAATTAGAAGGTTAAAGGGGAACCTCTATATTTTCCATCTTCGAACCAAATCATGGAGTCAATCAAATCCAAAGCTACTTAGATCCCATCCCTTCCTCCTTAAGAATCTAGGTCATTTCCATCTTGGAAATCCATCTAGAGTAGTACGTAAAAGAAGGAGGAAGACATGAATATCAAATATAAGCATTTGGACCAAAGAGGTGCTACATGTGTCTCATCTCCCTTATTAGAATAATCCCAAGAATATCTTATGCCACTCCTTGAAGAGGTAAGAAGTGAACTCCATGTTGAGCTTACAACTGATAATGATGGATTGTCCAAGTTAAAAGAGTAGATATTTATTGGTGAGAGAAAACATGTATCAATCTTTCATAATGTCAAATATAATGAGTTATAGGAGAAATTGAAAGTTGGAGATGAGATCCAACAAGAAGAAGACCATTGGTAATAGTTGTACCATGATTTCATGAGTGAGATTGATGAACTTAAGATGGATCACTTAGATGATGAGATGGTAAAATAGGTTAGATATTATAAGGATTATATTAATGCTTTAGAGAATTAAGAACACCATCTTGATGACCTCATGCATCAAGAAGAGAGTATTAAAGAAGTGGTGGTTCTAGATGATAAGAAGGATGAAGATGATTAGCAGATGCAAATGAAGCTCTTTCAAGAACTTAAGGATCTTTTTCAAGTTGAGGATCAAGTACTTAAGAAGGTATACAAAGGATTTCCCATGAATGAAAATGACCAAGGTTAGGTAGAATATGTAGAGCTCCTTGATGAGCTTGAATAACTTGCAGCTGAAGAAAGGCCCAATCTTATTGAGAGGACCATGGGAATCAAGAAGGTATACCTTTTTGAACCACTATTGGATGTCATAGTTGAGGATCCATATGAATAATTTTATACAATATGGATACACATCACTGACCTATTTGGAGTTACATAGTTCTCATTAAGCATCATGCCAAAGAAGCTGATAATTGTAATAAAGAAGGAGGCATCAAGACTAATGGTCAAGAAGTTGCATGCCTCATTCATTTATTTATTCCATGATGCAAGAAGGTTATCAAACTTTCATTTTGATATAGGAATAGAGGTACACATAGTTTTAAGTTGTACATATTAGGATAGTTTTTTTCAAATTCCTCTAAGTGTAGCTTCTGGCTCATTTTTTTGTTGTCCCTATTTTATTATACGTTAGTTTCCTTCAATAAGTTCCTTGGGAACTCTATTATATTTTTTTCCTTTTCTTCTTTGTATTATTTCAAAATAGGTTAGAGAAATATTGGCATCTATTTTTGGATCTAGGTTAATATGTTAGACCTAAGTAAAGACTCCATGCCCAATGGACTGGACTAGGTAGATGGTCTAGGTTATTTTGCATACACAAGTATGCAACCCTTGTGAGTCACCAAAGATGTTGGCAATTTTTGGCCCACATACCAGGATTTAAAAAGCTAAGAAGATTTCATGTGGAATGAATGGACCAAAGGTTTGAAATTAGTCTAATATATAATAATGGAGAGGATATAAGTAGGTTCTCATATGTTCTAAGCATTAAAAAGCATGGACTAGGTTGTAAAAACCTTAAGATTCCATTAGAACCTTGAAATATTGATCAAAGGATGAGTTATGCAAGTGTAATAGCCATACCATCACTAAGATGTCACATGAAAACCAGAATGGACCATGTATTTTTTGAATTTTGTTAATCTTAACTTAGGAAGCCCTACAAACTAGTAGATCACATGTAATTATAGTTTTACATACCAAGAACATGCTCTGAAAGTTTCAAGTTCATGTGAGCTTTCTAGCTCAAGTTATAAACTTCTAAAGTTAGACATGCAATATAAGATGTTCATGCTAATGTCAAGTTTAAGATCAAGCAAAACAAATCCTTTTGAGATTAAATTTGATGGTCATATAAATGTCAATGATATTCATGCCAACATAATTTGACAAGAGTTTGGATGTCAAATTTAAGCTCATGAAGTAGCCATTAGATTTCAAATAATGAGTCCTAGTAGATCTAATAGTCCTCACTCAATTGTACATCTTGATAAAATTATGAGAGATGAGTCAAATAGTTAAGGAGCTAATGATAATGACATGTGGTGTAAGTGCATGAGCTATTAGACTAATAGTGGATCCTGAAATCAAATGTAGGGCTACTATGTGGCATAAGCTCGGACAAAGTTGATAAATCAAGGGCAAGATCAATGATTCATGGTCACTCATACTAAGAAGGATTAATAGTGTGAGATAGATCAGTATGTCAATGAGATGAGTTATATCTTGATAGCCAATTAGAACAAATGTGAGCCTAGGACTTTCAACAGTAGTCAAGGAACCATTTTTTGACCAAGGAAAACTAGGTCTTGCAAGATCATCATTCCACCATTAGAGATCAATTTAATGCCATGAAGTGGACATAGACATGTATTAAGGTGATCAAGGACATAAAGGGATGGCATTAAATTTGTATATGGACTTTTGGTTCATAAACTTTGTGATGAGTAGGGTTATTTTTGCAACTGTGTTCACCATTTTTAAGAAGGATCTATGTATATGGTGAACTCTTGCTTCCTATAGAGCCATATTGGATCCTTTTGGACCTATTTGGATATAGAAAAGAGGCTATGTGGTCTATAGGTCTGCATTAATATGGATAACTATAGGAAAACCAATAATATTAGATTGGTTTTCTATCTATAGATGAATCTATGATCCAAATATAAAACTAGAGAAGATATATGGTTAATGAAAAAGGGTTTCATCTATCCACATGGATCTATCATCGATAATGTAAGTACTAACCTCCATTAATGGCATGGACATATTAGTTTCAAGATTTAAGGATTTGATCTTCATTAACATGTCAATTGAATTTAGGGTCTTAAGGTGATACATTAGTAGTTGGAGAAGTATTTAAGGGCATTGATTCCAAGAAAACTTTGTCATCATGCAAAACAAGCCCTTGTCTTCTAGTGGACCTCTTAACCAATGAGGAGAGTTCAAAGGATATTGAAGCTAATGCAATATTAACTATTGATGAAAGAATAGTCATGATTAGACCAAAAGATAGTGGAACATCCCTTAAAAGTTTGTAGTTCATTAATTGTTCTTAAAATATACTCCCTCTTCTCTCTTCTCCCCTTCTATATTTTCCCATTCTCTTCTCCTTTGTAGAGGTTATCAAAATTTAGAATTTTTGTTATCTTTCTCAGAGACATGGATACTCTCTAAGATATTTTAAAATATGCTCATCTTGATTAGGCTTGACCCTATCAATCATTTGTAAGAACTACCTCTTGATGCAATATAAGACTTTCTTTACCTATCTCTTGTTTGGGATTTGTGTTGAGTGAGATGTGCACTATGGCATTATGTGAAGGAGAATCTTCCTCATCCATGGTCATTTTTTTTCCTTTTCTAGGGTGTATTGAAGCTAAGTTTTAGGTCTAGATTAGTGTTCTTTCTAGAATTAATGTGAGATTTTAGTGAGTCTTAAAACTTCTTTTTGTTTACATTCATTGCTTCCTGAACCTCTTCTACGAAATACTTATGTAACTAGCTTGATCTTGAGGTTGTGTGAGCTAGCATTCTCTTTTATAGATCTTATGTGGGTTCAATATTATGGGAGTTTACAATTTTTATTTGGAGCATTGCCTAGTTAAATTTCTTAGGAGTTTTTATCCTCTTTCTAACCCTTTTCCCTATGAAGCTTTAGTTTATCATTAGTTTTAGGTGAGCATCAAAGAGGAAGTTAGCCTACTCTAGAGGTCCAAACCCATCGTAGGTGACCCACAACTTGGGATTATTCCCATTGTGTAGGTCAATTAGAGGGAACATAAATAACCCTCTCCCATGGTGAAAATTGATCATAGAACAATAACTAGGAAAAAAAATACAAACTACTGGGAACCCCATAGGGAGATGAACACAAAACTAAATTAGGATGAAACAACCAAGGTGAGAGATAAAACACAATTGAAATCAAAGTCTTGTAGATATCAGAGGGGAATTAGCTAAGAGAGTTATAAATAGGATAGAGCTAGTGGGAGACCATATGTGAGGTCCCACCAAGCATGTTAGAATTTCGTTCTAAGAATCCAAATAAAGCCACTAGGGTTTGGTAGTGGGTGCACAAGGTACTTAAGCAAACACATAAAAGGCTAAAAGGATTAGGGATGATATGGGATACTTGTGATATATAGAGTCTATTTGGTTTTCTAGATCACACCAAGCTATAGAAAGACTTGTAAACTAGGTTAGGGCTAGAGTGATCAAGTGCACAAAGGATGCATGTATCTCTAACAGGTATAACAATAGTAAAGTGAGATAGAAAGGATTGATATTTAATACTTAAAGAAAAGGAAATTAGTCTAATTGAATCAAAGGGAATTACCAAAAAAGAAATGCATTTCAAAAGCATGTAACTCTATTAATTGAAAGATGATTTTGAGAGGGAAATGCTATTCTTAAGAGTAATAGAGAGAAAGAGATCATACACCTTAAAAACCCTAAGCTAATGCCTTTACTCAAATCAAACTATCTATAACCTGTGAATAACTAAGGGAATACCATTTTGACAAAACTAAATAAGATAATTGAATACAATAACATATAACAAGTAGGGAAATGATTAAAAATCAAGAAATATTACATAATGAAAGACATTTTATAATGGGAAAGATGTTTTTAGGGTTGAGAGAATGCATATAATTTAGAATCTACTCTAAGCATATCCAAAACAAGCTAACTAGCATAAAAATAGCAAACCCCAGCATACACACTACTCTAAAATAATGGAATTTCACTTTGCATATCAAAGTACCCTCAAATGAAGATCAAAATAATGTGTAGATGTTTTACCAACCAGGGATCCAAGCTTGAGATGGCTAAGGAGGAAGACTAGGGATTTAATGTAGAGCCAAGTCCAAACCAATGTCTAGGCAACAAAGAAGAGGTGAAGTGAGAACTAGAGGGGTATGCGAGCTCAATCTAAATACAAAAATTAGGTTCATTGGTAATTGTAGAAGCTAGGAGGAAGCCACAAGGAATAATAAGCAACTGAGAGCAATAATGGAGTCACCAAACCAATGTATAGCAATGCATCAAATCCCCTATCACCAATCCAACTCAAGAGTTGCATAAATGAATCAAAATGGATTCAAGATGGTATGAAAGTCAAGAGAGTGAATAAAAATAAAGGATTAGGATAAAAATGGCTGAAATGGAGTGATATAGGCATCCCTAATCTGCCAAACACCAAAACTAGCCATTTTTGGCTGTTGGAGGCCCAAAAACATGCATTCTAGCTGTGTTGTAGTCTAGGCTATGTCTTAGGGGGTGACGTGAAATGTAAGCCATGGGTTCCCCCCATAATACATATCCTAGGTCAAATACCCATCTTGGATGGTTAATGTGGCCCTGAAAGGGCTCTGAGAGGTATCTAAATGGTTTGTCATCAAGTGGAAAAGATAGGGAGGTACAAGGGATGTCTATGCAAAATGAGAGGTTGTCTATGACAGCATTAAATATCTCAAATAAGATCACTTAGGTTAGTATTCTACATGTGATGTGATATATAATCATAGGGAGGAGTAGGGTCAAGGAAGTATGATTATAGAAAGTTTTTAAGAATTTTATTCATCTCGGTCAAATTACCCAAGGAAGCCTTTATGAGAGAAAACTAGTATAAGGTAGTATATTGCAGACCTATCTTAATGAAGATTATCCTTCCTATGTAAGTTAGGTGTTTATATTTCTAGCTACTAAGTTTCCTCTAGATCTTGTCAATAATTTTATTTCATTGATTTTTCTCTCCCTTATCCTTTAAATATTGGGAAACCCAAGTAATTATCTGGGAGATATGTCTTATTAAAACCTAAAACTATACAATGGGATGATTAGATATTAGGAGAGATGTTGATGAAGAATATCTTTGGTTTAATTCAATTTATTATTTATCTCGATGATTTTTTATAACTACCTAGTAGATCCTTTATTTATTGATTTATTATAGCACTGGAAGATCAAAGAGCATGGTATAGTCTACAAATTATAAGTGAGAATGGAGAGTTTCATTTGTTTCCACTTTAATCCCTTTTATTATGTTTTATTCATTTAAGGAGTTTGTGTCTTCATAGGGCCTCCACCATAAGGATGAAGAGATAGGGGAAAGAAAATCCCCTTGCTTGAGTCCTTTGGAAGAGGACAAGTACCCTTCCATGGATCCATTAATCATAATTGAAAACTTGGAAGAGTAGTAACAACTCTGAACCCATCTTCTTCATTCTTGAATGAACCCAAACATATGGAGCATTCCATCCAAGAAGGACTAATTAACCCTTTTGTATGCCTTAGAGATGTCTAATTTTATCAACATTCCTTGCCTCTTGCTAGTGTACAAAGAGTGTATAATATTTTAATGAAAATTCCATAATTGATTTGTCTTATTTTAACTAATCCTCCTTGATCCTCCATAGTTAACTTAAGTAGGATGCTTTAAAGCATGTTAGTATTGGTTTTGGATGTGATTTTGTATATAGTGTTTCATAGAGAGTTTGGTTGAAATTCCTTTGATGTTTTGCTTTCCCATTTTTTTGGGATGAGAATGATGAATGTGGAGTTCATAGCTTTTAACATCCATTGTGATTCCTTAGATTCATGTACCACTTCCTTGATATATTCTCCCAAAAGGTACCAAAAGTGATGGTATAATAGGGTAGGGAATTCTTTAGGTTCAAAGATTGATCTCCTACCATCTCAAAGATCACTCTCTTGAACTCCTCTAGAGATATTTCCTCCATATTTTTTATGTGACCAGGGGACTAACTATGGGATTTGTATCTAGAAAGCATCCTAATCTGCTTGGCTCTCCTTGTTATCCTAGTGTAGTATGTCTTCCTAGTACCTCACCATGTACTCTTTAATATCTTTAGGTTCCTACAAGCTCATCCATTCCATGGTTTTTAATTTTAGGATTTTTCTATCTTAAAATTTTGCACAACAAATGAAAGAACTTGGTGTTCTATTTGCCCTCCTTTAACCAACTTACCCTAGATTTTTATTTCCATTATATTTCTTCCTTTTTGTAAACTTTCTCCAAGTTCATTATTATTTCTTCCTCTTCCTATAGAATATATATGGAGTTATTTCCTTCCTTTCTCTTTTCTTGAATCTCTCCACTTATCTTTACCAGATCTTTTTTGAATTGAAATATATTTTTGAATATAAAACGATTCCATTTTTTAGGGCCATTTTGAGATATCTAAGTTTTTGAGGGAAGAAGTACATATTTTTCCTATATTTTTTTATTAGGGCATTTCCACTACTGGGTTATAAACTCATTCATGCGAAGGTGTTAAATCCATATTTTCTCAAACCTAAAAGGATTTTTAATTGGCTACTCATTTTGTATGATATGCAATGTTATTGTCTAGTATGTTGGTGTAGGCCTTTTTCCCATTGGATTTTGCCTACAACCATTCTAATAGCTTGATTAGGGATCTAGAAGTCATTTGGGTACTTGGAAAGATTAGTCCCACATTTACTAGAATGTGTGGTATCTTTGTCTCTCCAACATATATATGCACCTCTCTCCCTTCATATTTTCAATGTAGTTAAGGTAGTATAATGGAGTATATTATGGATTGTTTGAGATACTTAGTTGTGATTTGTGATAACTTCGAGAGTTGTGAACTTCATACCTTTATATAATCAATTCATAATTTAGGATGATATAGAGTATTTCATTATTTTCTTTCATTCCTTTGCAATATTCTATGCATGATTTCATTTACTAGTGTCATTGTGATATGCACTTGCTTGACTCATGAGATCATTCCATCATATGCATTTGTTGATCTAGTAATCCTGAATATGACTCTTTTATGGTATCATAACACCAATCTATGTTCACGATTGTTTGTTTGGTTGGTTATTTGCTATTATTTTTTATGAAATCTTGAGATTTGATATTGTATTATCATAGGAATTGTTGAGAAAAACATTTAGATCTATCAGAGTTATTGTCTCTGGTGGATTAGAAGTTTTAGAAATGTACTTTGGATAAAAGGTGTTGGAGATTTTAATCTTCATGCTAAAGGAAAAAAATAATTCTTTTGATCTAAGTGTTTTTTATTATTATTTTAAATCTCCTAAAGCTAATCGAAAAATGCATCTTTTTTATCTCAATTTTTTTTTAGATCTAATAATTCTTTCTAGCTTTGATGTCATCTGTACCAACCATAATGATTTGGAGGTCTGTATCCCTTTTTTGAGCATCTTCCAGGTTTACATTGAAATATTTTGGTAAAGATCTATCCTTTTATGTAGTGGATAACAAAGTAAAGGCATTGGAATTATTTTATTTCTTGTGTTAGATCTTTACATATCTCTGTCCTCTATATTGGAAGCATACCTTCATGTGGTCAAGATATAGAATTAGAAGATTTGGTTTGGCCTCCTTCTTTTTCCTCATTTTTTTCCCTAGTTTTGGCATTGACCTATTGAAGGCATTGGAAAGGAAGAGAGATCTACTGAAATAAGGCATTTTAGATCTATTTTTTGGTATATTACATCAGTTTTTATTTTTAGATCTGACATGGATCTACAAAAGGAGGAGATAAGGCATTTTTACTAGAGATCTATTTTGTTTTGCTTGGCATCATCCATATTGCTATGGATTTTTTTTAGATCTACCTTTTCTATTTGGCATTGGAAATTTGAAGCACTTTTCTCTTCAAACCTGCACTAGTAGTTGTGTGAGTATTATCTTGGCATCATATTTCCTATTAGTTTTGATAGGCATTAGATCAGATATCTAGAGATCTCTACATTGATTTGCAAACTTCCTTCCTTTGTGTTGTCTTCACTCCCATCCATTTGAATGTGGGATTTCTATTCTTAGTGCTATGAGTCTTTTTTCTGAGATTCAATGATGATAAGATGTTTGTAATGTCATACATGTATCTCACTTTCATTTTGAGTTTGGTTGATTCCTTGCATTCACCTAGCAAAAGATCAATGATGCCATAGTTAGGGTTTTCATCAAAATACTTATATTTCTCATGTTTATCTATGATATATTTATAAAAGATCCAAAGAAGGAAATGGTATCGATAGCCTACTGGGCCAGGGGAAGCATTCCTTTGAAAACCATGGTAAAGCCTTCTGAGACAATCTTGATTATAAAATTGTCAGTGGTTGTCTATAGCTCAATGTAGGTGTAGTAGGTGGGGAGCCCCAAAATTGAAAGCAATACCTCATCATTTTTTAAGATAGCCATTTAATAGAGATCATAAAGCATCAAGCTAGTTATAGGTCTACACGCAACAGCACACCCTCCATTGGTGGTGCATACAAGTCTTCTATTTGGTTTGATAAGGAAGCTAAAACCTAATTCAGTGCATAATATCCCTTTCTAAAAGTTAAAAACCTAAAAATTTACCCTAAAATAATTAAAAAGAAAGCATTTTTTATTTTTGTTTAAAGTAGTTTTGCATATTTTTAAATTAAAACACCTTGTAAGAGGCTTTTTATGAAAAGTACATGTAAGGGTGATTAGGCAAGTATTTTTTGACATTAGTTGTCTTAAGGAAGATTGTGGTTTTATTTCAATTCCAATGAGCGGTTGGAAGGCATATTTTACCTCATCCAAGGGTACCTTTTTTAAGTTTCAAGTACAAGTTTTTAGTTAAAAGGCCTATTTATGAGAAATTGTATTGTTAATATCTTGCAAACAGTAACTTGAAATTGAGTATCATCTTTTGAAAAAGTGTTTATTTTTTATTTCCCATGCATTCAAATATTTTACTTATAAAATGAACTACTTTATGAAGAGCCAAAATATGAGGGGGTTGATTAGATGTCCATTCTAGAGAATTTTTTTTACCTATTTGTAGTTTTCATTTGTGCCAATTTAGTGGGTGTTATACTAGTTACTCACATTTATGGATGTATTATGAGTTGATTCTTCTTTCCTTTCATTGAGATGTGTTTTTTCACTCATGTATTGATTGCTCTTATGTGGACCCATTTTGGTTAATTCTAACATCCATACTTAGAGCATGCACTAGTTCTTAATCATAAGCATAGATTGTTTATTCCTTGAGCATGCTTTGTAATTGAAAACATAGGGGAGATACTTGTTGATTATCTCAAGGAAGTTATTATGGGCCCTACATTCTCTTATGTGCACATTCAATTTTTGTAACTATTACATGTGCCTACCTAGTGACTACTTGCACATATTGCTCTTGTATTCCTAGATGCATTATCTATAGAGCCTAACATCCATTTGAGTGTGCATTGTCACTTGTGCACTAATTTATCTCATTTGATTGGAATCATTTTAGATGTTGTACAAAGTTTATTTATAGATCATGTAGTATTACTATTCTAGATAAGGAGATTTGTTTCATCTCCAATTATCCTTCTTAGAAAGGACAACTATGTTTCATGGCATTCTTACATAGAACACTTCTTCACATGCAAGAATCATATTCCATTTCTATGTGGATAGATTCTTGCACCCACTGAGCTTGTTCGATTTAATAAGTGGGATAATACTTGTGACAAGGTTTTTTTCACTTTGTTATTACATGTTTCCATGGATATTCATTTTTATGTGGAACACATAGAGTGTCCATTCATTATTTGGAGCATACTACAGAGTATTTTCAGTGATCCTACTGAGACTGATGTCACACCTCCTCCTTCACTTCATATTTTCTCTTCAAAGACTATTGTAATATTACCTCCTACTTTTGTTTCTTTTGATAACATATCCATGGTAGATAGTTCTCTTCCTTCTATCGAGCCCCCACTGCAAGAAGAGATTTTACTAGACCTTATTTGTCTCATTATAGATTCTACATCCATTCTTATGTAGATTGTTTCTCTTCTAGAGCCTTCATAGACTTGAATTTTAGAGGAATTTATTTATTTTAGTGAGATTACAAACATTGGGAGTATTGATGACTCATATGCTCCTATGGATATTCATCTTCCAGATCTGAGTGCTTTATTTATAGACCAATCTTTAGTTTTGATGGTTTTTGAGATTTGCCCTCCTCTTTCCATGGACATTCTTTCAATGAATGTTCTATATCTATATTATTCTATGGATTTTTATCTCTGCTTCATTATATACTTCTTCATTTCCATCTTCTATAGTTATTCCTATGATACTTGATCAGACTTTGGCACATTTGATCAGTAGTAGGGAGACCTGTTAGCATTTTATAGAGATCTACATCATGATTCCTATCTACATACCACTTGAGTGGGAATTCAATAGTTTGATATCTCATTTTTTTAATTCCAAAAGGAAGAGACAATTTTTTTTGCATATGGACCTACTATAACATTTGTCATGCAACATTCTATGCATACATTCTCTCTCTTCTTTGTGGAGGAACACATCCTTCATATTTTGTAGGATATTTGGTTCATCACTTTGTACTTGGGTACCTTATCATGCCTTGTTTCTAGGACCCTTTTTTTTTTATCATCACCCACCTAAGTTATGTTTATGGTGGGGGGGGGGGGGGGGGGGGGGGGGGTGGGTGGAGGGGGGGTGTTGGTGTAGGCCATTTTCAAACTGGGGTTTTCCTACAACCATTGTATTAGCTTGCTTAGGGCTCTAGAGGTCATTTAGGTTACTTAGAAAGATGAGTCCCACATTCACTGGAATGTGTGGTATCTTTCTCTCACTAACCTATATATGCACCTCTCTCCCTTCATAGTTTAAATATAGTTAAGGTAGTATAATGTAGTATATTATGGATTGTTTGAGCTACTTAGTTGTGAGATGTGACAACTTTGAGAGATGTGAGATATGTGAACTTCATCCCTTTATATAAGAAATTGATAATTTATGATGATATAGAGTATTTTATTATTTTATCTCATTCCTTTGAAATATCTAATCATGATTTCATTTACTATCAGCTTCATTGTGATGTGTACTTTTTTGACTCATGAGATCACTCCATCATGTGCATTTGTTGATCCAATGATCTTGGCTACAACTCTTTTATGGTGATCTAATCCAAGGGTTTTGATTATCATAATTTATAGGATGTCATTATCTTACACAATTTTTAAGGATAATAATCTATTGATTTTCTCTTGATAGAGGTCCTTCCCTATTCTTTTATTTTGAGATCCCATATTTCTGCCTTTTTCACAAAGTTATATAAAAATTCAATAATATCTATCAATCATATTTCCTCCCTCATTTTTGGAGGCATCTAGTCTAGAATTGAAGTCTCCCTATGAACTAATAGGCTTTCTGGTCTAATTTGGTTGTAGCCTCTATTTATTTCTAGGCTTATTCTCTTCCTTCTTTATTCTAGGAACCATGTATGTTTATCAAAAATAAGCTAAAACCTAACCTCAAAGAAGCCAATTTATAAACAAGGTACTAATTTTGGGCTTAGATGGTCTCTAAAATGACTAAGCTAGGGTCCCATAATAGTTTCAATTCTCCTACAGTCCCTATGACATCTTTTCCTACCATCTCTTTTCTTAGATTTCTTAATAGACTCTTACTAATCTTAGATAAATCTTCTAGTTTGGTTTCTTATAACATCACTATGTTTGGGTCATACTGAGTTGTCCATTTCTTCAATGTCCTCCTTTTGGAGGGGGCATTGAGAACCCTTATATTCTAAAAGATGAAATGAATTAAGGGATATTATTTTACTTGGTGCATGCTAAGAGTGTATCTACTTGAGTTTGGGTCCTTGATCTAATGGATTCCATTTCATCTTCATTCCTCTTTTATTTTTATTTATCCTACCTCTCCTTCACTTTATGTAGTTTCCTTTCAAGTTGATATTTTGGGTTTGCATAATTACCACACTATCTTCCTCCATTTCTGATTCCAACTTATCATCCTCATCAAAACTTGTCTAGTTTTCCTTATGTTTTTGACCTTGCATTATAACTTTTCCTTTTGTCTATTTTCCTTAACATTTATTTAGATTTAGATGATCTGAGTTCTCTCTGTTTGGATCTTTTAGTAAATTTTCCAAGTCTTTTTTGAATCCATAGTCTAACATGATATATTTTATTTCCATGTTGTTTTCTTTCTCTTGTGGTTGGGTTTATTTGATAGAATCAACCCCTTATGTTGAGGTGGGTTTGTCTTTGATGCATTATTTATTTATTTTGGCACATAATTTTTAACCATTTTATTTATTTTCTTGATAGTGTGCTTTCTTTTTGGCCTGACAAATCCCTTTGAGTATTTTTCTATTATTTCAAGTACTTTCTCCATGACACTAATTTTTTTTAAAGTAGGACACTCTCTGAGGAGATGTCCATATTTGTGGTAGCTTCTACAATAAAAATTGATGCCCTAATAGTTTCTTCTAATTTTAGAGTGATATTGTTGGGAAGGGGTTGTGTGACATCTAGTCCACACAAATTATAGCATAGCTAGATACTCCTTTTCGATGATATGGTTTTAATATATGTACATGTATACCAATGGTATTTGTAATGGTTTTGAAGACATACATAGACCAAAATTCATGCAATAGGGCATACATTTAAATACATATAAGTTTTTGGGTTTGGATTTCCTCTATCAACCTAAAATTTGTATGTTAGTGCTTCATGAAAAGGCCCATGATTCTGAAGAATTATGACCCTCCTCTAAATAATTTATCTCTTTCAAATGCATTGGTAAAGATGTTGGGAAAATAATGGAAGCACACAATTGATTACCAAGAAGCTTAACATGTGGAAATTAACCAGAATACACAAGTAACTAGAATTCAAAAATAACATAGAATATGAGAGACAATACACAACTTGTATTAAAACTCTTCCAGAAAGAAATACAACAAAAAAGGATGCCACAGTTCTTCTTCCTTACACACCTCTAGGGCTCCCACACCTCTAGGGCATAAATAGTAAATCTTCCCTCAAAGCTCTCTCTCTTAGGTCCCAACACACAACTCAAACTCAGAGTTGGTGTTCACCTCCAACCAGCCAGTATCCACTACTGCCAGTACTCCAGTGCTCCACGCATACCACAAGTGCTCCACGCACTCCACAAGTACACAATCATACTTCAAGTAGATCTCCCCTAAACCTGCAATAACCTACACCTCAATCTGATCTTACTTATGGAAGGATCTTCCTTGCCTTCCTCTTTGCTCTCTTTCTGAGTACACACTGTACTCCAAGTAGATCCTACCTGATTCTGCTCCCTATTGTGTTGCTGTCGTATCTGATCTTGCACACCTACAAATCAATTTGGTTCTGCACACCTGTGAACCTTAGACCTTGCACACACATATACCTACAGATCAATGGTCTTACTTACCCATGCAGATCTCCTATCGTAGCCATGCTCACCTAATGACCAAGATCATACATACATGAATAACCCTGTTGATTCTCCAATCTAGCACCCACACTTGGTACTGTGGCACTAGGAGGAACACACCATGCTCTCTTCTCTCTGAAGGAGCTTATATTTCTCTCTCTTACTCTCTAGCATGCTTTTACAATACAACCAATGAGTCTCTTAAATAGATCTCATGCAAACAATAATTATACACCTAATTACAATAATTAGATCCACAGCTTCTAGTCTAAATTTGGCTCTTGACATGCAAACACTTGGTTCATTAGCTATATGCCTGTAACATTCACAGCTCGAACCACACAGGTGACCAACATCGGTCCCTGTCTGCCTGGGGGTGCTGATGCCGGCTGACTTTTGATCGATGTCGATTGCCTTCTGTCTCTTCCCTACTGACATCGGTTGGCCTAACCAATGCCGGCATCTGTAACACTCAGCAACCTTCCTAAAACCTCCTCCTCTATTTGCATCAGTGAATCTTTTAGCTCCACAACCTAACAATCTCCCACTTGGAGATAAACAATTGCACTATACCTATACCTGTACCCTATCTAATATGTTTCTTGGCTTGTGTCCCTCTTCAAGCTCAACCCTGAAGACCACCCACCACACAACCCGTGGTGAACCTCTTGTCATCTGAGTACCCTGCCACATCCAAACCTATAAACCCATGTAGTGAAGTCTTGACCCTGCATAGCATGAATCCCTGCTGCTGGTCCCTCTCAAATCCCTGAGAACCCACTTCCCCTAATTGGCTCCTAACTCTCTAACAACACCCACTGCTTGGGCAAACTCAGGTCTATACCAGACCTCATGTGATTTCAGACACTGAACTATCTAGCCCTTGGTGTGCTCTGATTCTACATCCTGAACCTCACCAACACCTGATTCACATCAACTCCCACTAGAGACAAAATCAACTTGTGATCTCCCATGTCCCCCATGCTAAGGAATTTTGCTGCTCCAAATTCCTCATAGCAAACCACTAAACTAGTCTTACCCTTAGCTCAGCAAAACCCTGTATGTACAAACCTGCTAGCAAACATACCATTCATATATAGTAAAAAGATAATATCATGACCATCATACCCCTAGTAAGACAAACCATAGTAGTTACCCTGCAATTGACTAAAGCCATGCTTTGTCATCCACCTGTCAAACCCTGTACCATTGTCCTGCAACGTCCTCAAGACCATATGACCTGGTCTTCCATCTCACGTGTCTATTCTCTCTATTCTTCAACTAAGGTATCCATTCATCTCTGCGCTTTCATACCAGCTAACAACCCTACCAAATCTCCTATTTGGTTATGCATTCTCTCCATGCCATGCTCCCACTGTTTCTTGGATCCTCCCTGCTCTGCAGTCAGCAACTAGTATAAAGAAGGGGAACAATGAATTTGAGGCTTACTTACCACCTTCAGTCCTCCATATGGGAATTTGAGACTCCTTGATAGCTTGCTGTCCACCCAAAATCCATTACAGTGACTGACCTCAGTCACTACACAGTCTGCATTCGATTGATGTTAGTTTCCATGTGCCTGTCCTGACTACCAACTCTGTCAATGTCGGTGTCTTCTATTGTCGATATCAATTTTCCTGACCGATGTCAGTCTTAACTATTATCGATGTTAGTCCTCTTGACTAACATCAGTACCTGTGTTCACCTGTGAGTGATGACTTTTTACCCGCAAGCTCCTTTGAATCAAAACCCATGTCCAAACTGCCCTGCTTAGAAGTATCCAGCCCCATCCACTGGTCTCTGTCTGCCATATCCTCCATAAACACCAAGGCTTTCTAGTTCTTAATCCTATCAAATATATCAATCTTCCTCTTAAGAACATGCATCTCCTTCTTGCTCATGTGACCAAGCCTACAAATCCATGTCTTCACAACAGAAGAAGAATCAGTAATATAAGCAAGTAGATAAAGAGTACCTACTTTCTTAACACCAGCTAATTCAAGTGCATCCACTATGAGAGTTCTTGTGAATCTCTCATCACACAACTTTCTTGAAGAAATTAGCCACATCTCCAAGCCTGGGACTTGCATGACCTCCTTCAACACCCGTGTGTTGGCCACCTACAATTTCAGCTTCACTTCCCCTTTGCCAATAATCTGACAAGGCTCACCAGCTCCTCTCCTTGGGTCTGCATGGAAAGAGGCAATAGAATCTATTAACCAAGATTCAACTTTATCCAAGAAACCTCTCAGAGCATCTTGTGCAACAACACCTGCATCTTCAGTTCCTTCATGTTGATCTTCCACAAACCAACAATTTTCTTTTCCCTGCTCTTTCTTTCCATAGGACTGTAAGTGACCATTCATGCTTTTCAATTCCTCCATTCTTAGCTTACTTTCTTCTGCCATTGTTCTACTCCCACTCAATCAAAAACCCCTGAGAGTGACCTGTAACCAAACACAAAACCTACTCCCTGTAACCTTAGCTCTAATACCACTTGTTGGTATCAACTCTTGAACCTACAACCAAGCTCTGATACCACTTGTTGGGAAAATAACGAAAGCACATAATTGATTACCAAGCAACTTAACATGCAGAAATTAACCAGAATACACAAGTAACTAGAATTTAGAAATAACATAGAATATGAGAGACAATACACAACTTGTATTAAAACTCTTCCAGAAGGAAATACAACAAAGAAGGCTGCCACAGTTCTTCTTCCTTACACACCTCTAGGGCTCCCACACCTCTAGGGCATAAACAATAAATCTTCCCTCACAGCTCTCTCTCTTAGGTCCCAACACACAACTCAAACACAGAGTTGGTGTTCACCTCGAACCAGCCAGTATCCACTACTGCCAGTGCTCCACGCACACCACAAGTGCTCCACGCACTCGACAAGTACACAATCATACTTCAAGTAGATCTCCCTTGAACCTGGAACAACCTGCACCTCAATTTGATCTTACTTATGGAAGGATCTTCCTTGCCTTCCTCTTTGCTCTCTTTCTGAGTACACACCGTACTCCAAGTAGATCCTCCCTGATTCTGCTTCCTATTGTGTTGCTATCCTATTTGATCTTGCACACCTGCAAATCAATCTGGTTCTACACACTTGTGAACCTTAGACCTTACACACACATATACCTATAGATCAATGATCTTACTTACCCATGCAGATCTCTTATTGTAGCCATGCTCACCTAATGACCAAGATCATACATACATGAAGAACCCTATTGATTCTCCAATCCAGCACCCACACTTGGTACTTTGGCACTAGGAGGAACACACCATGCTCTCTTCTCTCTGAAGGAGCTTATATTTTTCTCTCTTACTCTCTAGCACGCTTTTACAATACAACCAATGAGTCTCTTAAATAGATCTCATGCAAATAATAATTAGACACCTAATTACAATAATTAGATCCGCAGCTTCTAGTCTAAATTTGGCTCTTGACATGCAAACACTTGGTTCGTTAGCTAACTTCCCATAACATTCACAGCTTGAACCACACAGGTGACCGACATCGGTCCCTGTCTGCCTGGGGGATGCCAACGCCGACCGACTTCTGACTGACGTCAGTTGCCTTCTGTCTCTTCCCTGCCAACGTCGGTTGGCCTGACCGACGCTGGCATCTGTAACACTCAGCAACCTTCTTGGAACCTCCTCCTCTGTTTGCATCAGTGAAAATTTTAGCTTCACAACCTAACAAAAGATTCTTATAAAATATCCTTGGCACAATTTTTTAGTTTATACTCTTTGTGCATCCTTTAATTCCTTCTGGTCCATGCATGAAGTTCTTCCAAGGTTAATTTAGCTCCCATGAATTTTCATATCAGACTTCTACCATGCAATTCTATTGTATTATTTTTTATTTTTATAGCATCTAGAAAGGCAATTAAGTTTTCTTTTATGGCTTTCATACATGTTAGTTTGACTTTATTTAACATATCTCCAATCTTCTTCTTATCGTCTGCCCTTATGAGGGAATTAATATATATTTGAAACCAAATTTGTAGCTTTGATCACCATTTGTTTGAATGATGGTTTCTACGGAGATAATAAATTCACCCTAAAGGTTTTTTTTATATCTATAGTAGACAATAGGATTTCCAGATCATATTTTACATGAACAAATGTTTTTATAATTGTTACCTGATGTTTCTAAGGATTACACTAACACGGTAGTAATAGGGCTTTGACAATTCTTAAAGAGTGTATTAAAAAAATAATCTATGTTCTTTCTAATATATATTTT
Organism: Torreya grandis; assembly: GCA_037957365.1. Classification (NCBI taxonomy): domain Eukaryota; kingdom Viridiplantae; phylum Streptophyta; class Pinopsida; order Cupressales; family Taxaceae; genus Torreya; species Torreya grandis. Next base: position 1,292,476 of record JARHVA010004153.1, read on the forward strand.
GGTTTTGTTTACCTTTCTTTCTAGACACATTTTTTGTTGTATAAGTCTCACAATTATCCCCATATTTGTGATAAATAAAGTGTTATTCTAAAACCAGCTTTTGTCATTTATTTTTGAATCTAGAATATTATTATATACATAATTATGTTTAATTTTTTATTTTATTAGATTAAATTTTAATAAACCTAAGTTTGCATTATGTATAGGTAAATGTATTACATTGTGTTGTAATTTGACTTAGGCCCATTTATCCACACTATAGGATTGAAAAGCTAAAAGGAAAAAAAAGTTCTATCCAACATTATGGGCACAGTTGATGGCATACAAATAATTTAATAAAAAAAAATACTTTATTGACTAAAATAGGGTCACTTCAAGATGTCATGGATGGGTTGATAACATTGGATAAAGACACACAGTGGTAAAAATAGGGACAAGAGAGGGAATGAGAATCTAGGAATAAAATATAGTCATGATTATCTTAATGCGGCAATAGTAATGGTAGCACATGACATAATTTATAATAAAGTTCCACAAGCTAGCCCACCCTAATTCCAATGTACTCCTTAAGATTTACAAAACTCAAAAATGTTAATACATCAAAGATCCCTTTAGAAAAGTGTCAATAAGTGAAAAAAATTTCTACCATATATATAATAAATTTGAATTAATGTGTTGGTTGGAAATTCAAAAGTGCTCAAATATTTTATTATTCTTAAGGATAATGTTAAAAAAGGGATACATTTTAGCTTAAGCACCTACGTTTTTACAAGCTAGAAAACACAAATTTTATAGAATTACCATTTAGAAAATATATTTGTAGAAATTTGACAAAGTTATCATAAACGTATTAGTTTATAAGTAATGATAGGTCAATTATATTTATTATTTGTTGTTTAAAACTTGAAAAGTCAATTCAATTTTATTTATCATGGAAACTAAATTCATTTTATTTATATCATTATAAACACGTCAAATTTAATGTCAATTATCATGTTGAATGCAAATGTTGCACTTGTTTGGCAAATTAAAAACATCAATAAAATTTGACATAGTATATTTGATTGGGTCATAAATTTTAATTATTTATTGAAAATAATAGTATTCAACCAAAATAAATTGTCTTTTCAAATTATGATAGTCTGTCAGTAATGAAATAATAATAATAATAATAATAATAATAATAACAATAATAACAATATTATTATTATTATTATTATTATTATTATTATTATTATTATTATTATTATTATTATTTAAAAACTTTATTTAATTGAGGATATTGCAATACAGAATCATATATATAATATTTTGGCATACTAGTACCTTTACATTAAGCTTATGGGATGAGCTGATAAGTCTTATTATAAGATGCCATAAACCTATCATGTAATCAGGTAGTCAAGCTTGTTCTTCTTTGAATACTTCAACAGCTTCCTCTAAAGGAATAGATTGTCCTCCATGACCTTGGACACAATTCTAGTGATGGAAATGTATTTTGACACTAGTTATGTCCCCCAAAAGTTTTTTCAGATGGTTCTGCATGGATTGTATCTCATCAATATTAATTTTGATTATTGATAAAAGCTATGTGTGGGGTTAAGCTTCCTTTATAATGGAATCCATGATATTATTGAGATGGAAAAAATTACCATTAATGCCTTCCATCATGTTATGATGGGCTATGAAAAAATCATGAAAGTGCTTGGTCACCACCTCCATTTCCTTTTAATGATCCAAGATTTTGCTATTTTTTTAGAAGTAAATTATTAATACTCACCAGAGTCTCATTGATCTTTTGAATTTTTTTGCCTTTATCTCATAAGTTATCTTAGCTGGCACTGTTCAATTTGTTCCCTCAAGAGTGTGAACCTCCCTCCCTTTCATCAATCTTCATCTCCTCTCCACCATCGATATGTATTTGTTTTTTTAACAAACTAATCTCCTCATAAGAAGCCTTTCACTTTATGGGCTCATGCCTCTCTTGTTCTTTCTCTTTGCTAGTTGTTTCTTTATACTATACATTACTTTTTCTAAAACATTTAAAAATTACATTCAATTTTTCATGTGCACAAATTTTAAATGATAAAAAATCACCATGATAGCTATTGGACCAACCTGATGAAGTCTTTGGTAATAGAAAATATTTCTATAATATAAATAATCTACCTCCTCTTTCATCCACAAAATTTGACTAAAAATTAATAATAAATTATTGTATTATAAAAGGTATTAAAAACTTTAATTTTTTAATTTATATAAATGCATTTAATTACATGTTTGAAATTTTTTTATTTTTTAAATTGAAAATTACATCATTCGATGGAGAAAATTATATTTTAAATGCTAGACCTTATCAATATTGAAACTTATTTGTTTGTTTGTTTATTAATTTTTTTAATTATTGGTAAAAAGGGGTTTTGAGAGGAACCCAACATATTGAAACATCATAAATAAGATTAAACAAGAAAAAAAATTGGGAAAAGAAAACCCAAGTAATATATAACATCAAAAATAACTTACAAACAATCCAACTACAAAGAAGAAACAATAAATAAATAACAAAGTGTAAATAATTGAACTTAAAGCTTCAGCAAACTCAAATTCTTCTTCTAAGAATTTGATGATGTCCAAAAAATGGAACAACCTAGAAGTCAATAGATCATTAGTTCACTTCCACCTAACAAAAAAACACTCAATAGTAATGACTATATAAGTATCTATATCTAGCTGTATCCATCTCCTTCAATTTTGTACTCCTTGTTAATTTACCACTTGGTTAAATCATTATCTTGGATTTTGTTTTTATATTTGATACCAAATTCCAATTGCCTTCATCATGTTCACCCTTTTGGATTAGCTTTGTCTCCAAGCCCTATAACCCATTTCTAAGATATATCTCTAATCCATCCAACCCATTTCTAACATAATCATTATAATTAGATCCCTCCCAAAAATTGAGTACCCTTAGATTCCTTACATCTATCTTGGTGGTTAGATCTTGAGTTTTGGTTTATGTTTTTGTAACTACAAGTTATTTTTTCCCTCTCCATCCTATTATTTATCTTGATCATGATCTTCCATGTCTATGATCTCTCTCATCTCAATATCTATAGCCTCTCCCTCCTTATCCATAATTATATCCTCCAAGATACCTTTATTATCCTCATTATGATCCTGATCTTGGTCTTCCATGTCTCCAAGTTATCCATCCTCAATATCTTTCAGATCTTTCTCTTCCTTTATCATTGTAGCCTCTTTTGGACTGATCTTTCGTACTTATAAAACTATAAGATAAAATTCAAATCTATCTTATTTATCCTACTAGTATATAAAAATACTCTTGACTAACGCTTTTTTAAGGACTATAATAATTAGTTCCCCTAAGTGATCCACTATAATTGGATTACATAAAAGACTTAGGATAGCTTCATATTTTGCCTTAGATGGGATAAAACTAATCTGTTTTAGATTCTTTAAAAAAATTGATGTCTTCATAATCTTCCTATGATGATGTAACACTAAGATCTTCCTCCTAGGTATGATCCTAGGTGGAGGGTTTATTGAGGTCCTATTTTCTCCTCCATATAGGTTATATTTATTTTAAGAGGACATAATTTAAATTCATGTCCTAATCTTTGGCATATAGAAAAAAGGATGGCATATTTTTATTGTATATCATTTGAGACTAGTCTCTATATTTGGACTAGTCTTCTCCTAGACTTAGTCAATGGATTAAAGGTGATAAACTAGCAAAAAGATCTAACAATACCCATCAAAACCTCTTTTTCCCAAAATTTCAATAGAAGACCTGATAGATTGACCTAGATGGGTAGTTGATTGAAATTTTCCTTACCAAGACCCATGCCTGGTTTACATTTTTTATTAATTGTGTGGGGGGGGGGGAAGGAAGGGTGGGGTGACATAGAGGAGAAATCATGATTTTGTCTTGATGCAATTCTATCTCACCTAAAAATCTATTTAAAATTATCCTCTTCTATCATTTCTCACTTAGTTGTTATTTCATGCTCCTTACCTTTTGAGATCAAGCCAAAGAGTGGATCCAACATAAGATTTGAGCTAGTAGCAGTGGTTATTGCAAGGATAGTCACTACCTACACTTTGATATCCTCTCATGCCCTAAACATGTCCTAATGTTGCTCAACCATTCAAACTAAATTGATTGAATCTAATAAATAATTTATTTAATATCAAAATGAATATTATTAAATAATTAAATATTTTTTATTTTTTATGCAACATTAAAGAATTGGGTATAATTTTTTTTTGTATAATTTTATAAAAAAATAATGCATTCTAAGGAAAATTACAATATTCTGTCACTGTATAACTAATAAGGGTGGGCCCTACTCAATAAATATTAGACATATATTTAGTTAGTAAAATGTGTATAAAATTTACAATGCATTAATTGGTTGGTCAAAAAAAAAATTAAGAGAGTATTTCTATAGTTCATCTAGTGTAGAGAGAAATATTTCTAGGTAAAATTGTGTGAGCCAGTTTCATACCAATGTTTAAAATCACACTCGATAATATATCATTATGATAAGAATGTAATAATAGATAATAGATCAAAAAGAGTGATTTGAAATTTTGATATAAAAATCTCTCACATAATTTTATCTAGAAACATTTCTCTTTAAACCATTCATTATACAAATGGATCTTATATTCCCATGCAAGAATAATAATTAACTTTAATTTATATGTTTTACTTTACTTGATATGTCTAGTATCCATGATGTGTCAATTTTGGGAGATAATACTATGTTAAATTTTCTAAATCACTCGTCTCTTTATTTTTAAAAAGGAGAATGTGTTTTCATTTATTATTTATACATTTAATTTATATTTATTTACTTTAATTGATTGTATCAAAAGCTGGGGGATAATGGTATGTTAAATTTTTTAAAACAATTGTCTCTTTGTCAATAAAAGAATAATGCATTTTCATTTATATGTTTTACTTTAATCTATATGTTTAATAATAAACAATGTGTTAAAATTTTGGGGATAATTATATACTAAATTTTCTAAAGCATTTGTCTCTTTCTTTTTAAGTTAAAATTTTGGGGATATATACTAAATTCTCTAAAGCATTTGTCTCTTTGTTTTTAAAAAGAACTTGTTTTCATTTATTTATTGTACATTTGATTTAATCTATGAAAAGTTAAGCTTAAGAATAGAAAGACACTTTCTAATTGCAAAATTCAAGGATGTGTGTCTATTAAGATAATTAAAATATTCCTTGCATGGCACTTGTGGGGTTGTATATGATAGATACCTTTTCATCTTAAATATTTTTTTAGATAATCCATGTTTATTGCAATTTTGATCATTTCCCTTCCATTTTTTCTCACTTATCTACTATATTTAAATATTATGAAATAATTTTGAGAATCAAATCTAATAAATTTATTGGAATTTTATTCATTACATTTTAGTAATTATATAGAATGGTTTCCTTAGTGTAATATAAGATTCACTTTTTTCAAAATAAAAAATTATATAGAATGATAACTTATTTTGTAATTATCTAATTATTCATATAATTACATAATTGATAGAAAATCAAATGATATACCTGAATGTAAATTGGTCGAAAATATTTCTCCAGAGATTAGAACCAAACTCATGCCCCAACTTACCACTCTACGAAACCCCTATAAATTATATATAAATCAAAACTAAATTTTGTAAATATACCATTAAAAAGATTAAAGGAGATTGAAGAAATTATCAATAATTGTATCGTGTTAGTGTATAATTCAAGGTGATGCAAAATTTTCCATATGAATTCAATTTGCATGTTAATAGGATAAGGATTTTTAATTGTGTTATGTATTTAACCCTAAAATTGTTTAGATTTTTGGGGGATAATAAACTATCTCTAAATTAGGCCAATTGGGTGTTAAACTCAAATATAAACATATGCCAAATTCATGAAATTGATATAGGCTAAAAAAAATAAGTATAATTATGCTAGATATGGAAATGATGAAGAAGTAATGTACTTAGCTTGTTATGATGCTAATGAAATTTTGGATTTGAAACAAACATAAATTAGAACGGAAGAGGATTCTAGAATAGTCATCATATTTTATATTGGATGATTCTAGAGCTGTGGACATTAGTATCAACTTTGGATGGTTACATCAATGCTAATGTCTAAACCTAATGGAGGTATCTTATATAAAATACATGCTAGAAAAGGATGTGACCACTTAGATGCTTCTATGTTTGTCTTCTCCTTCACTCTATTGCATTCATATCTATTTCATGGATTGTAACTCCTCATAAATTTATAAATCCCTAGTTATTCATCTGCATAGTGACCCCTGGGAAAAATGGGTTAGTGGGCACATGGTGTCAAGCTAACCCTAAAGACCCCTTTGTTAATGAATACTACCTACATAGCCAATAGTCTGAATAGGGCCTTAGACTGATGTAGTTATCTCCTATGTGTTGGATTATGTGTGAATCATGTAATATGTGTAAAGTAAGTATAATAGTGACATAGTATGTAACTTGTAAAATATATCTCTTAGGATACTACTTCAGTATTTTAGACCTATAAATGTGTTGTTCCTATGACTGATATGGAAATAGGATAAAATAGGGAAGATTTGCTCAATTGAATTCTTGATAGAATGTTTTTTGATAAGTTATCTTGGTCTCTTTTATTATTTTTCTAGGTTTAGAATGAATGAGGGTTGATCTAGTATTTATATCAATCCCTTTGGATAATTAACTCACATTAAATCACTTAGACCAACATTAAGATACATTTAATCTATATTTTTTTATGAATTTAGGGAATTAGGTACTTGTGTTAGGCTAGAACAATAGCATCAACATAGGTGTCTATCCCATATGTTAGTGTTTAGGGGGTAGGAAAGTAGGTATAAAATTAGAACTTGCATATGTGGAATATAATTAATTTTTAAGCATTCTAGATAAAATGGTCAGGTTCATCAACATAAGACTATTTGAACTAAGATATAGGCCAAGGGGAACAAGATAGAGTAGATGTAAGACTTTAAAAAATGGTAAAGGTGTAGAACTGAGTGGAACAAGTAAGGTTTATGTTTTCCAAATATAAAATACTAAGGTGTTATATAATCCATAAAATAGTGTCTACATTTCCCCCCTTTAATCTAGTAATGAAATTTCTAGTTTAAAGTAAAGGAATGTGTACCTAGGTGTGTATAATACACCTTGCCTTTCCTTGAATTCAACTTGAGTGCTTTATTGGTGACTGACCTATAAAAATGAGTATGTTACAATACATAATCAATTCTAAAAATCTTGAATTGAAATTATATGAAAATATTTGAAATTTAAAGAGCAAGGTTTAGGATTAAACTTGTGTATCAATGTAACCACCTTGCTTATTGGCAAACTAATTTGAAATATGTATCTTTATAAGAATATGAAACTAATATTAGGTTAAATATATAAAAATATTTAAATTTCATATATCGAAGGAGATAGAGAGAGATATTGGAAGGCACATGCCCCCAACCTTGGAGAAAATGTGACTTTCCACTCGGTAGTTGAGATAAACTTAGTCATACAACTCAATCATACTTATAACCTAGTGAGCATAAGTTAACAATGCCAACTAATACCATAAAATTGGTAAGGCTAGATGATACAATCAATTCCAACCTAAAAATTTGACAATATTGAGTAATTTAATCACCTCAACCATACAAAATTGAACCAATTACTATAGTAGATTGGCTCAATATAGTCTATAAAAGGACATCCTAGATATTAATGCATAAAAGTACATCTTGTTGGGTGATGAAAATAATTGAGGTTGTTTTTAAATATAAAATTAATTTTTATTTTGAAATATTATGTGTACATTTCATATCATATATAACTTATATATGTCTCATGCTAAAACTATGTATAATAATGGTACCAATGTATAGAATTCTTTCACAACTATGAATCTGAATTATATAACTATGTGATTTGACAAATTTAAAATATATTTAAGTGTGGATAATGTGATTATCAATCATTTCCCCAATATATATGGATAAATATGAAAACATAAATAAGTACCAATGTGGAGGACATATTTTCAAAACATGCCCCCACTATAATCTAGAGATGTTGAATACTGAATAAGTGTGGATAACATGCTTCAAAAGCATGTCCATAGTGAATATGAAAATTTCTAATGTGTGGAAAACATTTATATATGACATGACCCATTTAATATTAAAAATTATATAATTACCATATACTAAACAAGTCTAGAGAACATGATTCCAAAGCATGCACCCATTGAATCTAAATGTGTGCCAAATCTAAAGAACATGTCTCTATGATATGCCTCCCTTTTGAGGTGAGGTAAGAACAAAAATTAGTATTTAAATCAACTCTAAATGATAAGATAATTTTATAATATGTGAATGGAACCATATAACATATAGAAGGAACATGTCTAGGTAAATATAACATTGATACTCATAGAACAATGTGATCACATGAAGGCCTAATATGCATGATAAATATCATTATAACATATATATAGTAAATTAAAATATAAATAAATAAATAAATCACACACACAAAATAATTAAAAATTAAGTTAAAAGGCAATGGTCCAAAGAGACCTCAAACAAGGGACATGTTCAAATTCCTCACAATCGAAGGGACATGACTTAGTCAAATGTCCATAAAATCAAGGATTGCATATTAAAATGTCCATACAATAGTCAATGACATGTTCAAATGGAAAATAAAGTACACATAGGTATGGGGGTTGAAAACAAAGGAGCATATTCAAATTTTTAATAATCAAGACAATTGCAAGGGGAGATACTCAATGAAGTGCATATAGGAAAGTAAAAGTAACCAGCATAAACATATCATAGTAGCTCATGGATCAAATGTGTTGGCAAAAAATTTCAATGTATATCATATCAAGTACCCTATATAAGATATAATCATGGATAAAGTCATGTGTAAGTATGTATATGATCTCAAAACATGATAATGCAAAGTGACCATAGAATGATATAACCTAGAAGTATTATGGTCATAGAGGTTGATGGCTACAATGTTCATATGGAATGAGTAGAGGAAAGGCTCAAAATATAACATAGGAATATATTATGTATCTATTTATGCCTTTATCACACTAAAGTATAAGCATGACACATATGTGTATGTAGAAGGAACTGATATGCCATCCATTAATGTGGAACTAACACATATATGTCAAGGAGATAATAGAGTATGTAGATGCCAAAAATATTTTTGTATTTTTGAATGAATTTGGTATTTTTGGAATAGGAAAGGGAAAGGTTATCATATGATCCCATCCAAAGGGTGATCATAGATATCTCCCCACTATGAACCTTTTGTAATAATCTATTGACACTATAGAGGAACATGTATAGGTAAAATATCTATCAATCTCATGTTTGTAATGCTTTGCTTGTGTAAAATATGATTATATGGTCTTGGAGAAATAGTATTAGTAATAGGAGAAGGGGTTTTGGGAACCCATAATTGAGTACTCTAAATTTTCCTTAGAATACCAATGATAGGAACATTTTTAGGTGCTCTAAATACCTACACATAGTGAATAATAGATGAGGATTCCATGGAGTGCATTATATGTCTCTGTTGTAATGGTATACCAAGTAATAACCACCTAGTAATAGGAATTTATTATTGTTTACCATTTTGTAGTAAATTAACCTTAGTAGTTTTGATGGTTAACTACCTAGGTATAAGTTTCTTTTATTTAAGAGGATACTCATAATATTTTAGAAGCTGTAATTCCATGATTGGCATGAATGTATTTAACACACCCAAGCATTGTAGAAGTTACTGCTCAAAGTTTATAGATCAAAGTTATTCCCAATAACATATCAAATATTCTAATGGAAGGTATAAATAAAAAAGGTATTAACCACGTGTGGAACTAACTTGTAAAGGTAGGTCAATCTCACCAGAAACCTTATAGGAGGTCCCATCGATTGCTCTAACTAATCTAGTAAAAGGATGAAAATCATGATTATTATAACCCAAGTGTGTAAGTAATTTCATGGTGTAAACATTATCAATTTCACCATTATTAATCATAACATTGCATATAGGGTGTTCATCAAGGTATACTCAAATGAATAAAGAATTAATATCAGAGTCTTCATCCTTAATCTGAATATCATGAAAATAAATAAAGGGTTTCTAAACCATAGGAAGTGTATGTTGTGTATAAGTAATAATAATACCATCTAATGGATGACCATAATTTGATGGGGGAATATGTGCATTATATGCCATTTGTATTTATCTCTCCTTTTTAGAATGGTCTTGCAAAGGATTGTTAAATATTTTATATTTCTAGCAATCACCAGGTTTTGAACTTAATTCCTTGGGAGGATAATCAAATGTAATTTTTTGTTCATTAATAAGGTCTTTGATCTTATGCTTCAAGGTAAAACATCTATTCTTAGAATGTCTTAGTCCCAGGTGACAATCAAAATAAACATTTGCATCATATCCTTTAGGTACAAGTATATTTATATTAACCTCTATAAGATGAGGGAGAGATATAATATGAAACTCTATTAACCATGGGAGTAATGAAGTGGGAGACCTAGGTAACTATGTAAACTATCTCTTTAGTGCATTATATAAGTTAAGCATATCAAGATAGTGTGAAACTATGTTAATCATTATGGTTGTTTCCTTTTTAAGATCAGGAGGTTTTGCTTTATAACTTGGTTTGGTTGTAATTTTTGTACTATATGTAGATGAAATGGTGTGTTTTCTACATGATTGAGCTTATTAAATTAAATAATCTTCATTTCATGGTCCCATGAAATATGTCATAGGTCATCAAAATATTTGAACTTATTGAAAATACTGGACTCATATAAATGAACAAGTAAACTTTGATTGAATATGTATTATAACTCCTTATTTTCCATAGTATTGGTAATTTTATCTAGCATTATCTTGTACCTCAAGACATATTCATTGATAGGTTCATTTGTTCCTTGTTTGATTTTGGAAATTTGAGCACAAGAAACCTTTTCATTAATGCTAATATAAAAGTGTTCTAAAAGCTAATCTACAATAGGTTTGAATGATTTCATAGATTGGAAAGGTAAATCATAGAACCACCTAAAATCATAATCCTTGAGCTTCTTATGAATAATTTGGTCAAAAGTTTATCAATGGAGGCATAGTCAATGTATATTGCATAAAAGGTTTGAAGATGCTATTTAGGATCATCCTTGCCATCATAAAATGTGAACTTACGTGTAACAAAACTAGCTATCAAGGTGTACATATATCTCAAGTGTAAGAGGGTTATGAAACACATCTTGGGAATCAATAGCATGAGGAGAATTTAAAGCATTTTATTCAATGTTTGTAACCTTGTCTTCTAAAGTCTTAATAAATTGAAATTGTGTTTGAACTATAGACCCATTGGGATTTAGATTAGTAAGTTGAGTAGTAATCAAAGGGGATGTAGACATGGTTTGAGTAGTAATAGGCATCAAAATTATCATTTGAGTTGAGACAATTGATAATTCCATGGTAGATGTAGCAATAGTCACTTCAAGAAATAAAGCTTTAAACACATAACATGTGCTCCCATTAGAAGTATTAAATGGTAATGTGTCCAAGGGGAGGGATGTTTTAACTATACCTTTTCAATTTTTTATTTCCAATGTAGTTTATAGGATCTAATCAAGATATTCAGGGTTTTCATGAATATGCTTGTAAAAAAATGAAATTTATTTCACTTTCTCATGGTCTATTTGCTCATCTCCAATCCTTTCATTAAACTCATGGTTGTCATTGTTAGAATCTTATTCTATGATAATCTCATTAGTATGTTTTTAATTCTCAACATTGGTATCATCGTGATCCATAGGATTATGTCCCTCATTGGTTTGAGTCATATTAGGTGGTGGGAGAGGAATCTTAATGTGTTCAATAGGAACACCTCCCAATCTATGGAGGTTGCATGCAAAATAATATAAGTAGGAACTGAAAAAGTATAACAATCTAAAACCCTAACTAACTAAAAATCCTAAGAATCAAAACTTTTTGCATTCATACAAATTAGGTTCACCAAATGTTTAATCCTAAAATTGTTTAGATTGTGGGGAATCTACATTTAAAGGGGTAGAGATAGTTTAGGGCACAAGGATGATAAACTATCTCTAAATTTATTAAATTACAATAGGCTAAAAATAATATGTACAACTATGCTAGATATGGAAATGATAAATAATTAATGTACTTAGCTTGTTCTAATGCTAATAAAATTCTAGATTAGAAAGAGGAATAAATCATATTAGAAGAGGATTTTAAAACAATCGTCAGATTCTAGATTTGATTCTTTTAGAGATATGAATACTAGTGTCATCCATGGATAGTTGTGTCAATGCTATTTTATAAACCTGACATAGGTGCGTTTTATGGATACCTGCTAGAAAAAGATGTAACCACCTAGATGGTTCTATATTTATATTTGAATTCACTTAAATGTATTTAGATCTGGGTCATGGACTATCACTCCTCATGAATTTTCTAAACCCTATTTATCTATCTTCATAGAGACCTTAAGAAAAAAATGGGTTAGTTAGCACACGGTGTTGAGCTAACCCTAAAGACTCCTCTGTCAATGAGCATTGACTATATATCTAATACTTTGAAGACCACCTCAAACTAATGTAGTTATCCCCTATGTGTTGGCTTGTCTTTGAATAATGTAATATGTGTAAAGCAAGTACAATAATTACCTAGATTTTAATTTGTAAAATATAGATCTTGGACTACTCCTTCAATAATTTAGACCTATAGATGTGTTGTCCCTATGACTGATATAGAAATAGGAGAAAATAGGGAAGATTTACTCAATTGATTTTTTAAAATAATTCTTTTGATAAGTTGCCTTAGTCTCTTTTGGTCTTTTTATAGGTTTAGAATGAATGAGGATTCATCTTATATTTATATCAATCCCTTTGGAGAAGTAACTCAAATCAAAGCACTTAGGTTTACCATTAAGATATGTTTCATTTAAAAATTAAATGACTTTATGGAATTGGACACTTATTTTAGGTTAGGACACTAGCACCAACACAAGTGTTTGTCCTAGGTGCTAGTGTCTAGGGAGAAGGAAATTAGGTGTAGACTTAAAACCCACAAAGGTGGAAGATAAGTAGGTTATAAGCATTCTAGGAAAGATAGAAGGTCTGGGTCATCAACATAATATTGGTTAGACTAAGAGATAATAAAATGGGAACAAGATAAAATTAGATATGAGATTTTAGAAAGTGGGAAAGGTTCAAAACTAAGAAGACCAACCATGGTTTGAGTTTTCCAAGTATACAAGACTAAGGTGATATATAATTCATAAAATAGTGTCTACATTATGTAAGTTTTTAATTTTAGTATCTTTAAGCTATTGCTTGTGAATTTTTAATTTTTTTCTATAAATTAATTAGATTAAGTATTATTTCCCCATCTCAAGTGGTGTATCCTCAAGTAACTCATCTTGGCATGGCTATGGGATTGTTAATCAATAATTAATGCAAGGATTTTTAATCAAGCATTGATGTAGGGTTTAAAGTGGTTTAAACTTAGGTAAGATGAAAGAAACATATTTTCATGAAAGTACCTAATGTTTCTTCACTATCACTCTCATTTCTTCTAGATTACATCTGGATCAGATATTTTTTATGTGATTTATTTGTGACACTGGTAAGAATTATTTGACTAATATTTTATACTTGGATGTGATTGGTGTTTGAAGTGATCCTTGATTTCATATGGAAATCATATGGTTATTGTATGTGTTTCTGTCATTTCTTATTTTTATATACATTACTAACTTTAGCTCATGGCTCTCAACTAGTCACGTTTGGTTGTTCTACTTGGGCAGTTGATTTGGGGCCCATGAGTAATGTGGTGGTCAACCTCACTAAATGAATTTAATGGGTTGTATACAAAAGTGATTGTGAATGATAAAATTTGAAGATATATCAAAGTGTAATAAGAAAAAGAAATAGAAGAGAGGAACAATGGACACTAGATATAGAATTTTAACAACAAAGTTTTATTATGCTAAGTTATATATGATCTAATATATCATATGTATGATGTTTACATGCTCCCTATCTTCATTCTAACTAGTTATAAATAATGGAAATATACATTAATATATAAAGGAGGAATATGAAGTGATAGTTGGATTATTACAATGGATATTAATGACTAATTCAAAACCAATCATTGTACTAATGACTTATTTTGACATTACTTATCAAGATTCATGGTATAGTACTAACACTGCAAGATATGTATGGTATGAAAAAAGAGGAGTTAGGATTTCTCATTTGGCCCATGTGCACTAGAGATTATGTTGAAGTTGATGGTGAAACCACATGAAATTTAAAGTAACACCTAAATATTATAATTTGGATTGATGATGCAGGTCCTCCTAGATCAATCTACCCTCCTAGAATAATTATGGTCCCCATTACATGCATTTTAAAAATAATATGTGGAAATAAATTAGAAACTTGCACTTATGTAAACCATTTTTCCTATGAAGGTAGTTGACTTGATTTGATGTTCTAAAATGTGATCTTTTATTGATGTGTCCATTTAATGTCAATGAATTGATTTTTTTCTACTATTATTCTAAAATTAGGATTGATATCTACTTGTTGAAGAGTCTTTACAACATCTAAAATATCCAATATAGGTGGAAGTTAATGGCACAACAGTTCTAAATTAAAACTGAAAGAAACCTAAGGTAAAATGAATATTGAGCTTGAAATAATTACATCTTAATTTATTGGTGATGGTATAGAGAATTTACTAAAGTGGATGAAGCTTTTGGTATGGTCATATTGGTCTTTCCTTTTATAGGTGTAGCCATACTCAATCACCAACCTAGAAGGTGTGGAGTGTTCCATGATTATCATGGTCCTACTTATAATTGGCATTTACCTAACACATAATGGTTTTAATTTGTTTAATATGATAAATTAATGAAACATCTCTATCAATTTCCTTTTAAGCTAAAAAGTTTTTTTTTTTAATGTTGGTACAAGGTAAGTAATGTTAATAGGAGCCAAAGGCTAGAAACCCAAACAAAACTCAAAAAGAGTTGTGTGTTTTAGAGTTATACAAAGGTTTGATGTAGTGATGGTAAATTAAAGGAATAATTTCACTAAAAATTCACATTGATTCTTCTAATTGTACATTTCAAGAAAATGCACTATCATCCTATTTACTACCTTTGTTCATTTATCAATCTAGGGATGGAACATGGCAGAATTATTTAACTTTGTGTCTATCCTAGACTAAATCACTTTCAAAAATTCTATGAAGAATATTATATCCATATCAGATAAGATAGTCTATTAAATTCTAAAGTGGATCTAAACATATTGAAAGCATAGTGGAGTTATTTATAGAGTTAAGATTAATTTTTTACAAGGTACACAAATTTCCATCTTGGAGAACCTATAAATTATTATATAAATATAATCATTACCATGTTTGGTATTAGGGTAGCCTGAGAGTAAGTCAATGGAAACATATTCACATGGTCTTGTTAGAACTAATAGAGAGTATAAAAACCTTGATTCTTGGTGACTAGTTTAAAAATTACACATGTGATACAAGACTCGATGTATTTCAGAACATTCAACCTAATGTGTAGCTAAAATAATTACTTTTGTAACACCAAAAGGTTATTTACAATGCCATTGTTTCTGAAACCTTACTAAAAATGAGAATCTCATATTAATTTATGTCTTTCTAACTCATGTGGTATACATAATCACCTAAGATGATATATAAGTCCATGTTGCAAGTATAACTATGGAACTTGATTACAGGAAAGAAGTTTTGATGGATTATTTAGAAATCTAGGTTAAATGGACTTTTTTTGGGCATGTGTTTACTTCATTTCTACATGTTTTAAGAGCAAAACATATAATTTTAACTGGAGGTTAGCTCAAATAATCTAATACTAGATTGGTAATTTACTTCTTATGATTAATATTCAAAAATGGAATTGTTAAAGATAATAAGACCATTCATGACAATTCTCTTTAGAAACTTATTAAAATCTAGAAAAAATAAAATGGATTATAATTTATGTGGATCACAGTCTCCTTTACCAAGATATAATGATTTAAATTATTACATTCTCAAACAATAAAATAAACCTCATGATAATAGATTAGGTGTTTCCTTACTATCATAGTGAATGTTTCATTATGGTAAGCATATAGATGACCATGTTACATAAGGATTATTGTTGTAGGATCATTCTAGGAGAATCAACAATATTGAATTGCTAAGGATGGCTAAGTCTAGTTTTGTGAATAATGCAACTTAGAAGGCATAAATGCATAAAGGTTTGAGTGTAGAAGTTATATGGCCTTTGATGTGCACATGATGAATGAGAGAGACTTATAAAGGAGGAATAAATTGGTAATTCATAGGTGTAGTAAGAATTATATACATAAATAGGAATAAATACTTATCATCATGAAAATTACCTCAAAGTCATTGTGTGTGAAATAAAGTGACACATAGATAAATGGAGTGAATTGGATGTGTCAAAATAAATATTATATTTTTTTGGATAAGGCATGAAGTGCATAAGAGGAAGATTATTGAAAAAATATTGGATCGAAGGATGACTAAGGGGATATATGCTTAAGAGAGAACTAGTGAAAAATAATATTTTTCAGGACAAAGTCCAAAGGGAATTATAGCATAAAGATAAGTGGAAATTTTTGAGTAGTGTGTGGACAAAGTCACAACATGCCATTTTTGTCAAAGGCTTGGTTTGTGCAAGGTTGATTAGTTATGTAATGTCACATGTTATAAAATTATCAAAATAATGACCCTCACATGAAAGGGGTCACACACAATAAATGTGCATGTATAATATTGCACAAGGAAACCACTAGACACAAACATAAAAATAGATCAATTGAATAGAATACAAGACATATTGACATAACATAAAGGGTGTGATAGCGTGATAGTTACACAAGTTGAAACATGGACCCAAAAATAACTCATTAAAGCTATAAATAATATAAGCCTCTAAGGTAAGAAAATAGGAATTCAAATTTGAATTATAACCACCTAAATGGGTAGTTTGGAGACCACCATAGCTAAATTTCTATTGGGTTTAGAATGGAGCTTTCTAAAACCTTGAAGTATGTAGGATAAAAACATGTGAAAAGTGTTTGATTTTGTCTTTTGTGTCGTTTTTTACTATTAGGTCTTGAAAGTCTAAACAGATAGTTATAGAATGTGAAGAGTCTCTCATTTTGATTCTTGGAAGGTTGGAAGGTGAAGAGACATCATGATTGTAAAAGACTATAAATAGTACTTCAATGTAATAGAATCTAGTTTGATGTGTTGATAGAGAGTAATATAATTTGTCCTATTATGGTTTTCCTTCGTCATGTTCCCAACCCATAAATTCCATCATAAATGTTATGATATGATTTATGGGACTAGCATCCTGATCCCATTAAACTTAGGTAGTTCAAGGGTTGGAGTAGGAAGGGTAATAACACACACCCAAAGGGCTAGAGGATACCTACAGAGATCCTCATATGCATAGATGATATCAGGTTAGTGATGACCTCATTGAGGAAGTTCATGGAGGTTATGATTTTTCTTATTCCAGTAGGACTCATCATAACCATGATCATAAATGGGATGATGCTAAGGTGGATCTTGACATGAGATATGCTCACAATGTAAATCCTCTGAATCATAGGGTGGGAAACAACCATGGGATAAGTGACATTCTATATGAGGATGATGAGATGACATGGCATGCCCATGGAAATGATTATGGTCACCAAGGTTTCCATCATGTTGGCCATGTGTCCCATGATAAGGGTCTACACAAGGGCATTGATGTTTAGGATAAGCATCCCATGGGTCTCTTGTCTTAAAGTGGCAGTCAAAATTAGTACACTTATATGAGACTCTAAAGGAGGGGATAAGAGAATGGGATGAATCCATGTGATGTGGATGGCTCATCGAGTTAGGATTCCTATGTATCTCAACATGAACATGAGGGGGTTCTTACCATAGAGTCTCTAATCAAGAAAGAAGTGAGTGACTTAGGTGAGAACTAGTTGAGGCATTCAAACTAGATCAGGTGTGATCTCTATCTCTAGAGGAATCATACCACTTACTCCTAGAGGGAGAGTGGTGCTCTTCATTTACATGAAGTCATCTATGATAATAATCAATGATTGCACATATCTTATCAGGCCTTAATTGGGAAAAGGGGTCATATTCACCCCAAATAGGTGAATGAAAAGTAGTTTAAGGATGAGGGGAATCATCCTTGGATGAGTAGAGCTCATAATGGTGGAAAGACAACTAAGTCCATTGGTTATAAAAATTCCAATTTGGTTTTCTATAAGATATTGGAAGGCCTTGGTCCTAAGGTAACGATATATCAAAGACCCTGGGGGTTCTATGTCATTCCATTTTTATTATGGCCTATTCATGAGTAAACTCAAGATTGAGACCATAAACATGGGTGGAATAACATCCTAGAGGTGGGAGGATGAACATGGAGGTGGTGAATCAAGAGTAATTATAGGCCATTTTAGGCCCACATACCAAGCTTTGAAAAGTTGAGCAAAGTTCATGTGGAATGAGTCGACCAAAGGTTTGAAAAGGGTCTAAGATTACATAATGAAGAGGATACAAGGAGGTTATCATATGTTTCTATCTTTAAAAATCATGGACCAGGTTACACAAACCTTAATAATCCATCATAACCTTTAAATATTGATCAAAGAATGAATTGTGCAAGTTTAAGAGCTAGACCATCACCAAGATGACACCTAAAAACTAGAATAGACCAGCTCTTTTGTGAATTTTTTGAATATTAACTAAAAAATCATTGTGAATGAGTGGATTACATGCAATTATAGTTCTACATACCAGGAACATGCTCTAAAAGTTTCAAGTTTACATGAGCTTTCTAGCTCAAGTTATAAGCTTCTAAAGTTAGACCTACAACATAATATGTTCATGCTAACATCAAGTTAAGATCAAGAAAAATAAATACCTTTGAGCTTAAATTTTACTATCATGGAATGCTAATGATGGTCATATGAACATCATTTGATGAGATCACAAATGTCAAATTTAAGCTTGTGAAGTAGCTATTAGATTTTAAACAATGGTTCCTAGTAGATCTAACGATCCTCACTCGATCGTACATCTTGATCTAATGGTGAGAGATGAGTCAAAAAATTCAAGGAGATCAAGATAATGACACAAGGTGTAAGTGTGTGATTTGGTATACTAGTAGTATATCTTGAAATCAAACTCGAGGTTGCCACATGGTGTAAGCAAAGACAAAGTTGACAAGCCACGGGCAAGATCAATGACTCATGATCACTTATATCGAGAAGGATCAACTATGTGAGATAGGTCAATATGTCAATTACATGAGTTATATATTGACATATAATTAAAACAAAGGTGAGCTTAGGACTTTTGATGGGAGTCAAGGAACCATTTTTTGACCAAGGCAAACTAGGTCTTGTAGGATCATCATTTTGCCATTAGAGCTCCATCCAACCCCATAGAGTGGACATAGCCATGTAGTAAGGTGATCAAGGACATGAATGGATGCCATTAAATCTATATATGGACCTATGGTTCCTAAAATATTTGATGGGTAGGGCTATTTTTATAACTGTGTTTGCCATTTTTAAGAAGGATCCATGTTTATGGTGAACTTTTGGTTTCTACGGAGATATATTGGATCCTTTCAAACCTATTTGGATCTATAAAAGAGGCTATGTGGTCTATAAGTATGCATTAATATGGAAAAATATAAGAAAAACAATAATCTTAGATTAGTTTTCCATATATAGATGAACCTATGACCCAAATATAAAAGTGGATCAGATATGTGGTTAATATAAAAGGCTCTCATCTATCCACGTGACTCTATCATCTATAATGTAGCTATTAACCATCATTCATGACATGGCCTTGTCAGTTTTAACATTCAAGGATTTGATCCTCATGAATACATCAAGTGGACTTAGGGTCCCAAGTTGGTGCACCAATAGTTATAAAAGAAATTAAGGGCATTGATTCCAAATAGACTTTGTCATCATCCTAAACAAGCCCTTGTCTTCTAGTGGACCTCTTGGCCAATGAGGAGAGTTTGAAGGCTATTAAAGATAATGTATGATTAATTATTGATGATTGATTAGTAATTATTGGACCAAAGGATGGTAGAATATTCCTTGAAATATGGAAACTCGTTAATTATTCTCAAAACATGCTCCCTCTTCTCTCTCCTCCCCTTCTCCTATATTATCCAATTCTCTTCTCTTTTATAGAGGTTCCAATATTTTATTATTTTTTTATCTTTCTGGGAAACAAGGATACTATCTAATATATTTCAAAATATATTCATCTTAATTAGGCTTGACACTATCAAGAATTTATAAGAGCTACCTCTTGATACAATGTAAGACTTTCTTTGCCTATCTCTTGCCTGGGATCTGTGTTGAGTGAGTTGTACACTGTGGCATTGTGTGAAGTAGAATATTACTCATCCATGGTCCTTTATTGATAATTTTAAAGGGTGTATTCAAGATGAGTTGTAATTCTATATTAGTGTTCTTTTTACCATTAAGTTCTCATGCTAAAACTATGTATAACAATGGTACCAATGTATAAAATTCTACAAAAAACTATGAATCTGAAATATATAAATTTGTGCTTTGGCCAATTTAAAAATCTATTTAAGTGTGGATAATTTAATTCTAAATCATTCCCACAATATAAATGGATAAATATGAAAACATAAATAAGTGATAATGTGGAGGGCATGTTTTCAAAACATGCCCCCACTACAATCTAGAGATGTTGAATACTGAATAAGTGTGGATAGCATGCTTCCAAAGCATGTCCCCATTAAATATGAAGATTATGAATGTGTGGAATACATTTATATATTAAATAACCCATTTAATATTTAAAATTATATAAGCATGATATTTTAAAAAAGTCTAGAGAACATGCTTCCAAAGCATGTACCCACTAAATCTAAATGTGTGCCAAATGTGAAGAACATGTCTTTATGATATACCTTATTTTTTAGGTGAGGTAAGAATATAAAGTGGTAGTTAAATCACCTCAAAATAATAAGATAATTTTATAATCTGTGAATGGAACCATGTAACATATACAAGGAGCATGTCTAGGTAGATATAACATTGATATGCATAGAACAATGTGATCACATGAAGGCCTAAGATGCATGATAAAGATCATTACAACACACACACACACACACACACACACACACACACACACACACACACACACACACACACACACACACACACACACACACACACACACACACACACACACACACACATATTAAAATATTAAAAAAAAAAAAATCACACACATAAGAGAACTAAAAATCAAGTTAAAAGGCAATGTTCCAAAGAGACTTCAAACAAGGGACATGTTCAAATTCCTCACAATCGAAGGGACATGACTTAGTCAAATGTCCATAAAATCAAGGATTGCATATTCAAATGTCCATACAATAGTCAATGACATTTTCAAATGTAAAATAAATTACACATAGGTATGGGGGTTGAAAACAAAGGAGCATATTCAAATTTTTGAATAATCAAGACAATAGCAAAGGAAGATACTCAAGGAAGTGCATATAAGAAAGTAAAAGCAACCAACATAAACATATCATAGTAGCTCATGGATCAAATGTGTTGGAAAAAAATTTAATGCATAGCATATCAACTACCCTATGTAATATATAATCATAGATAAAAGCATGTTTAAGTACATATATGATCTCAAAACATGATAATGTAAAGTGGCCATAGAATTATATAACCTAGAAGTATTATGGTCATAGAGGTGGATGGATCTAATGTTCATATGGCATGAGTAGAGGAAAGGATCAACATCTAAAATAGGAATAGATCATGTATCTATGTATGCCTTTATCACTCTAAATTATAATCATGACACATATGTGTATGTAGAAGGAATTGATATGCCATTCATTAATGTGGAACTAACACATAAATGCCAAGGAGCTAATATAGTATGTAGATGCCAAAAATATTTTTGTATTTTTGAATGTTTTTTATTTTTTTGGTATTTTAAAAATATGAAAGGGAAAGGTTATCCTATGATCCCATCCAAAGGGTGGTCATAGATATCTCCCCACTATGAACTTGGTGTAATAATCTATTGACACTATAGATGAGCATGTATAGGTAAAATATCTATCACTCTCATGTTTGTAATGCTTTACTTATGTAAAATATGATTATATGGTCTTGGAGAAATAGTAGGAGTAATAGGAGTATTGGATTTTAGAACCCATCATTGAGTTCTTAGAATTTACCTTTGAATACCAATGATAGGAACATTTTTAGGTGATCTCAATATATGCACATAGTGCATAATAGATGAGGATTCCATGGAGTCCATTGTATGTCTCTAATGTAATGGTATATCAAGTACTAGCCACATAGTAATGGGAATTTATTATTGTTTACAATTTTTTAGTAGATTAACCTTAGTAGGTTTGATGGTTAACTACCTGTGTATAAGTTTCTTTTGTTTAAGAGGATACTCATATAGTATATAGAAGTTGTAATTACCTGATTGGCATGAATGTATTTAACACACCCATGCATTGTAGAAGGTACTACTTGAAGTGTATAGATAAAATGTATTCCCAATAACATATCAAATATCCTCATGTAAGGTATAAATAAAAAATATATTAACCACATGTGTGGGACTAACCTGTAAAGGTAGGTCAATCTCATTGAAAACCTTCTAGGAGGTCCCATCAATTACTCTAACTAATCTAGTAGAAGGATGTAGATTATGATGATTATAACCCAAGTGTGTAAGTAATTTCATGGTGTAAACATTATCACTTTCACCATTATTAATCATAACATTTCATATAGGGTGTTCATCAAGGTATGCTCAAATTAATAAAGAATGAATATCATAGTCATCATCCTTGACCTCACTATCATCAAAAGAAATAGAGGGTTTATAAACCATAGGAAGTGTATGTTGTGTATAAGTAATAATAATACCATCTAATTGGTGACCATAATGTGATGGAGGAAGATTTTCATTATATTCCATTTGTATTTACCACTCCTTTTTAGAATGGCCTTGCAAAGCATTGTTAAATATTTTATATTTCTAGTGATCACCAGATTTTGAACCTAATTCCTTGGGAGGATCATCACATGTAATTTTTTGTTCATTAATAAGGTCTTTGATCTTATGCTTCAAGGTAAAACATGTGTTTTTATAATGTATTAGTCCCTCGTGACAATCAAAATAAACATATGCATCATATCCTTTAGGTACAAGTATATTTATATTAATCTCTATAGGATAAGGGAGAGATATAATATGACACTATATTAATCATGGGAATAATGAGGTGGGAGACCCAGGTAAGTGTATAAATTGTCTCCTTGGTGCATTATATAAGTTAGACATATCATGATAATGTGAAACTATGTTAATCATTATGGTCGTTTTCTTTTTAGGATCAGGAGGTTTTACTTTATAACTTGGTTTGATTGTAATTTGTTACTATATGTAGATGTAATTGGTGTGTTTTTTACATGCTTGATCTTATTCAATGAAATAATATTCATTTCATTATCCCATGCAATATGTCATAGGTCATAAAAATATTTGAACTTATTGAAAATAATGGACTCATATAAATGGAAAAGTAAACTTTGCTTGAATATGTATTATAACTCCTTATTTGCCATAGGATTGGTCATTTTATCTAGCATTTTATTATACCTCAAGACATATTCATTGATAAGTTCATTTGTTCCTTGTTTGATTTTGGAAATTTGAGCACAAGAAACCTTTTCATTAATGCTAATAGAAAAGTGTGCTAAAAGCTAATTTACAATAGGTTTGAATGATTTCATAGATTGGAAAGGTAAATCATAGAACCACCTAAAATCATAATCCTTGAGCTTCTTATGAATAATTTGGTCAAAATTTTATTAATGGATGCATAGTCAATACATACTACATAAAAGGTTCAAAGATGCTATTTAGGATCACCCTTGCCATCATAAAATGTGAACTTAGGTGTAACAAAACTAGTAAGCAAGGTGTAAAGATATCTCAAGTGTAAGATGGTTATGCAACACATCTTAGGAATCAATAGCATGAGGAGAATTTAAATAATTTTGTTCAATGTTTGTAACCTTGTCCTCTAAAGTCTTTATAAATTGAAAGGGTGTTTGAACTATAGACCCATTGGGATTTAGATTAATAAGTTGAGTAGTAATCACAGGGGATGTAAACATGGTTTTAGTAGTAATAGGCATCAAAACTAGTATTTTTTGTTTCCAATGTAGTTTTTAGGACCTAATCAAGATATTTAGGGTTTTGATGAATATGATTGTAGAATAATGAAATTTCTTGCACTTGTTCATGGTTTATTTTCTCATGTTCATTCGTTTCGTTAGACTCATGGTTGTCATTATTAGAATATTATTATGTGATAATATCATCAGTATCTTTTTCATTCTCAACATTAGTATCATCGTGATCCATAGGATTATGTCCCTCATTGGTTTGATTCATATTAGGTGGTGGCAGAGGAAGCTCATTGTGTTCAATAGGCACACCTCCTAATCTATGGAGGTTGTATACAAAATAATATAAGTATAAAGTGAAAAAGTATAACAATCTAAAATCCTAACCAACTAAAAATCCTAGGAATCAAAACTATTTGCATTCATACAAATTAGGTTCACTAAATGTTTAATCCTAAAATTGTTTAGATTGTGGGGAATCTAAAATTAAAGGGATAGAGATAGTTTAGGGTAGAATGATGATAAACTATCTCTAAATCAAGCCAATTAGGTGCTAAACTTAGATATAAACATATTCTAGATTTATTAAATTGAGATAGGCTAAAAATAAAAGTACAACTATACTAGATATGGAAATGATAAATAATGAATGTACATAAATTATTCTGATGCTAATATTGTTCTAAATTTAAAATAGGAAGAAATTAGATTGGAAGAGGATTTTATAACAATCATCAGATTCTAGATTGGATGCTTTTAGAGCTAAGAATTCTAGTGTCATCCATGGATAGTTGTGTCAATGATATTGTCTAAACCTAACATAGGTGTATTTTATGGATACCTACTAGAAAAGGATCCAACCACTTGGATGCTTCTAGGTTTATATTTGAATTCACTCCAATGTATTTAGATTTGGGTCATGGACTATCACTCCTCATGAATTTTCTAAACCCTATTTATCCATCTTCATAGTGACCCTATGGAAAAATGGGTTAGTGAGCACATGGTGTTGAGCTAACCCTAAAGACTCCTTTGTTAATGAGCATTGCCTATATAGCCAATAATTTGAAGAGGGCCTTGGATTGATGTAGTTATCCCCTATGTGTTGGCTTGTCTGTGAATCATATAATGTGTAAAGCAAGTACAACAATTACCTAGATTTTAACTTGGGAAATATAGATCTTGGATTACTCATTTAGTAATTTAGACCTATAGATGTGTTGTCCTTATGACTGTTATATAAATAGGAGAAAATAGGGAAGTTTTACTCAATTGATTATTTTAAAGAATGCTTTTGATAATTTTCTTTGGTATCTTTTGGTCTTTTTATAGGTTTAGAATGAATGAGGGTTGATTTTGTATTTATATCAATCCCTTTGGAGAAGTAACTCACATTAAAGCACTCAGTCTAACCATTAATATATGTTTCATTTACAAATTATATGACTTTATGGAGTTGGACACTTATTTTATGTTAGGACACTAGCATCAACATAGGTGTTTATCCTAGGTGTTAGTGTCTAGGGTGAAGGAAAGTAGGTACAATACTAATTTTTAGCTCATGGCTCTCAACTAGTCATGTTTGGTTGTTCTACTTGGGAAGTTGATTTGGACCCCTTGAGTAATGTGGTGGACAACCTCACTAAATGAATTTAATGGGTTGTATGCAAAAGTGATTGTGAATGATAAAATTTGAAGATATATCAAAGTATAATAAGAAAATGAAAGAGAAGAGAGGAACAATAGACACTAGATGTAGAATTGTAACAACAAAGTTTTATTATGCTATGTTGTATATGATCTAAGATATCATATGTATGATGTTTACATACTCCCTTTCTTCATTCTAACTAACTAGAAACAATGAAAATGTGCATTAATATATAAAGGAGGAATATGAAGTGATAGTTGGATTATTACAATGGCTATTAATGACTAATTTAAAACTAATCATTATACTGATAACTTATTTTGATGTTACTTATCAAGATACTTGGTTTAATACTAACACTGCAAGATATGAATGGTATGAAAAAAGAGGAGTTAGGAATTCTCGTTTGGCCCATGTACATTGGAGATGATGTTGAAGTTGATGGTGAAATTACATGAAATTTAAAGCAACACCTAGATATTAAAAGTTGGATTGATGATGTAGGTCCTCCTAGATCAATCTCCCCACTTGGAATAATTTTGGTCCCCACTACATGCAAATTAAAAATAATATGTGGAAATAAATTAGAAACTTGCACTTATGTAAACATTTTTCACTATGAAAGTAGTTGAATTGATTTGATGTTCTAGAATGTGATCTCTTATTGATGTGTCCATTTGACATCAATGAATTGATTTGTTTCTACTATTCTACTAAAATTAGGATTGATATCTACTTGTTGAAGATTCTTTACAACATCTAAAATATACAATATAGGTGGAAATTAATGGCACAATAGTTCTAAATTAAAACTAAAAGTAACCTAAGGTAAAATGAAGATTGAGATTGAAATAATTACATCTTAATTTATTGATGATGCTATAGGTACTGTACTAAAGTGGATGAAGCTTGTGGTATGGTTATATTAGTCTTTCCTTTTATAGGTGTAGCCATACTCAATCACCAACGTAGAAGGTGTGGGGTGTTCTATGGTTATCATGGTACTAATTATAATTGGATTTACCTAACACATAATGTTTTTAATTTGTTCAATATGGTAAATTAATGGAACATATCTATTAATTTACTTTTAGGCTAAAAGTGTTGTTTTTTTAATGTTGGTACAAGGTAAGTTATGTTAATGGTAGCCAAAGGCTAGAAACCCAAACAAACTTCAAAAATATTTGTGTGCTTTAGAGTTGTACAAAGGTTTTATGTAGTTATGATAAATAAAAGAAATAATTCATTAAAAATTCACATTGATTCTTCATATTGTACATTCCAAAAAGATGAGCCATCATCCTATTTACCACTTTTGTTCATTTATCAATCTAGGGATGGAACATGGCAGAATTATTTAACTTTGTGTCTATCCTAGACAAAATAAATTTAAAGAATTTTCTCATGAATATTGTATCCATATCAGATAAGATAGTTTTTTAAATTCAAAATTGGATCTAAACATGTTGAAATCATAGTTGAGTTATTTATAGAGTTAAGATTAATTTTTTACAAGGTACACATATTTCCATCTTGGAGAACCTATAAATTATTATATAAACATAATCATTACCATATTTAGTATTAGGGTGGCTTGAGAGTAAGTCAATGGAAACATATTCACATGTTCTTGTTATAACTAATAGAGGGGTATACAAACCTTGATTCTTGGTGACTAGTTTAAAAATTACACATGTGATACAAGACTCAAAGTATTTCACAACATTTGACTTGATGTGTGGCTAAAATAAGTAATTTTTTAATCCCACAAGGTTATTTAAAACTCTAATGTTTTTGAAACCTTACAAAAAATTAGAATCCCATATTAGTTTGTGTCTCTCTACCTCATGTGGTACACATAATCACCTAAGATGATATATAAGTCCATCTTGCAAGTATAACTATGGAACTTGATTACAGGAAAGAACTTTTGATAGATGATTCAAAATCCAAGTTAGATGGAAACAATTTTATGTATTTGTTTACTTCATTTACACATGTTTCAAGAGCAAAAAATACAACTTTAACTAGGGGTTGGCTCAAACAATCTAATACTAAATTGGTAGTGTAATTCTTATGATTAATGTTCAAAAATGGAATTGTTAAAGATAATAAGACAATTTATGATGATTATCTTTCTATAACTTATTACAATATAAAATAAATAAAATGGCTTGTAATTTATGTGGATCATAGTCTCCTTTAACAAGATATAATAATTTAAATTCTTATATTCTTGAACAATAAAATAAACCTCATGATCATAGATTAGATGTTTCCTTACTAGCATATTGAATGTTTAATTATGGTAAGCATATATATGACCATGTTTAATGAGGATTATTGTTGTAGGATCATTCTAGGAGAATCAACAATATTGAATTGCCAAGGATGGCTAAGTCTAGTTTTATGAATAATCCAACATAGAAGGCATAAATGCACAAATGTTTGAGGCTAGAAGTTATATGGAATTTGGTATGCACATGATAAATGAGATAAGCTTATAAAGGAGGAACTACATTGGTAATTCATAGGTGTAGGAAGAATTATATGCATAAATAGGAATAAATACTTATCGACATGAAGATTACCTCAAAGTCATTATGTGCAAAATAAAGTGGCACATAGATAGATGGAGTGAATTAGATGTGTCAAAATAAATATTATAATTTTTTGGATAAGGCATGAAGTGCATAAGAGAAATATTATTGCTAAAATATTAGAGAAAAGGATGACTAAGGGGATATATGCACATGAAAGAGCTAGTGAAAAATATTATTTTTCAGGATTCATGAGTGAAATAAGGTCCAAAGGGAGTTATAACATAAAGATAAGTGGAAAGTTCTAAGTAGTGTTTGGACAAAGTCACAAGATGCCATTTTTTTCAAAGGCTTGGTTTGTGCAAGGTTGATCATGCGTAGGTATGTAAGGTCACATGTTATAAACTTATCAAAATAATGACCCTCACATGAAAGGGGTCACACACAATAAATGTGCAAGTATAATATTGGGCAAGGAAACCACTAGGCACAAACATAAAAATAGGTCCAATGCATATAATAAAGGACATATTGACATAAAATCAAGGGTGTGATAGCTTTCTAGTTACACAAGTTAAAACATGGACCTAAAAATAACTCATTAAACCTATAAATACTATAAGTCTCTGAGGTAAGAAAAGAGGAATTCAAATTTGAATTATAACCACCTAAATGGGTAGTTTGGAGACCACCATAACTAAATTTATATTGGATGTAGAATGGAGTTTTCTAAAACCTCAAAGTATGTAGGATAAACACATGTGAAAAGTGTTTTATTTTATCTTTTGTGTAGTTTTATACTATTAGGCCTTGAAAGTCTAAATGGATAATTGGAGAATGTGAAGAGTCTCTCATTTAGATTCTTAGAAGGTTGGAAGATAAAGAGACATAAAGATTATAAAAGAATACAAATAGTACTTCAATCTAATAGAATTTGGTTTGATGTATTGATAGAGAGTAATAGAATTTGTCTTGTTATGATTCACCTATATTTTATTTTATGTATGATGTATGCACAATTGAGTACTTTATTTTGGTTTATTTTATAACATGATGCAATATGAATAATTTTCCTATTCTGTTATATAGATGTTTCAACCTACTTTTTATCTAATTTAATATGTTTAATGTGGTATTTATAATTGTCCATCTCTCTTTCATCTAGTATGCTCTCCACTGCACAAGTTATCCTTGTAATTAGCATGTTCTAGTGAAACTCTAGGAACCTCTGATAAAAAATGGTGTGGTGAGCATAAAAACAAATTGGATGATCTATGTTGAGATGGGTTCCAGGGCCAAGAGATGTAGAATGATGGCTAGAGGAGAGAATTAAGAATTTTGTAGAGGAAAAAGTGCGAAGATTCAAAGATACCGAAGAGGAGATTGTCCAAGAACACATTTATGGTGGAATATGTGAATTATTTTGGTGCGAATTACCTAAACTATTAGTTGTGTGGCTAGATAGATTTGAGTACTATTGATTTAGTTCAAGGAGAACATAATTTATAAATTGGATTAAGGACAAGCTAGAGAGATTGCATATTTTAGATGTTAAGATATAGTGCTCACATTATTAATTGTAAATAATGTAATTATGAATATTATGCTATTAGAGTCTTGTTGGTATATTATTTTCATGCATAAAAATAATATATGGGGTTGATTTGATTTAGTTAGGTATTTGATATTGTGCTATTATAAGATATTATTATGGAGATTTGATCTCCCCTATTATAGGAAAGGTATTTCCTATATAAACTATGCAATAGACATTTATTAGATATATCAAAAATAATATAGTGCATAATATATTATTATGTTTTAAATATTCTATGTTCAAATTATCTTTTGTGTTTATCTTCTACAAATCTAAAACAGATCTATCATATGGTATCAGAGTAGTGTCAATTCCATTCCACGATGAATGTGTAATCATTTTGTGAGGGAATATCATACTTTTCTTCACCCCTGTGATGAGTAATGTTGGTTATGTGAAGAGTTAATAAAGTAGATTTTACTTTTGCATTGGATTCATTGCACTCAAATTTTCTCATCTATTTCCTAGTGCATTATCTCAACATTGGCATGCCTCCCTATGAATTGTAGGGTGATTTGATATGGTAGTGGTAGACTGCACAACCCAGCATTATCCTTTGTATGAAATTCACCATTGTATGATCTTTAGGTAGAATCTATCTTATATTCATCAAAGGATCAAAATGATTTAATTCAATGGAAGTCTATAGATACAATGACATCCATATCAAAGGCATTGCATTCAAAGCTTATAGTATGTGAATTACTTAAATATAATCTATTATTTTTAACCTGAAATAAGACCAGATCCATAATATTGTTCACCATCCATTGTTAACAACTATACTATTGGAGATCTTCAAATTCATTATCATTCTCTACCAATGATGAATTTGGGAGTAGGCATTTATTGATAGTTGTATCCACTATGAAATTATCGATCCTTTAACACCTCAAATAAATCAATGAAATAATAGGGCTTTGAGATATCTATAGATATTTTTCCAGGCAAGTTATCAAATTCTTTTAGGTTCAATAATGCATCTAAGTTTATTTTTAGTATATGAATCTAGTTTTATTTTTTAAGTCAAAGGTTCTCTAAAAAATTCTCATCTTTCAAATGGTCAAAAGCCTTGTAAGTTATCATATTAAATAAGGTCATTTATAGTTTTAAATTATTTTGTAATGGTTAAAGTCCTTAGTTTATGTTGTTTTATTTTATGGTCCATATAAATATAATGTAAGTTAGTAAAAAGTTTGTAGTTTTTTATTTGAGTCCCATAGAGTATTTAATTTTTAGGTGGTATTTAATTAGTTTAAATATTAAAGTCTTTGTTAATTATAGGTTTTATTAATTGAGCTTATAAAAGTCATACGTGTCTTTTTAAGTCAAGTCAAAGTGTTTTATCAGAGTCAAAAGTTATGATTGTAAAATTAATTTTTATATTTGAGTCAATTTTTCAAACTTCTATTTATAAAGTTATTATCAAAATTGTAAAAATAAAAAAAAATTGCCTTATAGAGACATTTTAACTTGTACATGATGTCTATATTATGGGAGGGGTCTTTCCTTAATCGATATTCATTGACACATTTATCTAAGTAGAAGATACTAGAGGTTAGAGGCATGGAGGAAGGAGGTTTCTAGATTCTCTCATCAATCACCAACATTAAGGCCCAGATGTTTTGGTGACATTTTGTGTGGTGTGATTTTTTTGGTTGTGTGTTTGTAGAAGAATAGAAAGACATACCTATTCACATATGTGGTGTGTTTTTTTAATTTATTTAGTATGGTGTGTTCTATGCTAAATCATCTAATGTCAAGGATGGTTCTTCAGTGGTAGTGGAGATTGTCTATGATATTTTTGTTTGGGTGGCAAGAGACATTAACCGAGGCTACATAAGATGACAATGAGGATTTATTTCTCATGATATTTTCATTTTATGAGTTGTGTATATTTCCTTAATTGTTTATACATCCTCTAATACTTGGTTAAAAGGGAGAATATAGCTATTATGGAATGTGGAAAACAATTGTATAGGAGGGTAACTAACTATAGAAATCCTCTGAGTGTAGAGATCCTCTGATTGCCTTACTTCTTAGTGGAGATGATCAACTAGTGAAATGTACATATGGTCATATGGAGTAAATGCAAGATGCATTCCTTCACATATTAGTGGTCATGTGTAGAAATATCTAGACAACAAGATTCAGATAGTAGTATGTAGACCTAAAAGTATGCATTGACATATGATTCTATTCAGTCTAGTTCTTAAATATATATATTCTCCATGTGCTCACATTAAGGGGGTGTAGATAGGATTAATAATGTTCATAATGGGTTGAATGTTAAGATATAGTACTCACATTATTAATATTAAATGAAATAATTTTGAATATTACGTTATTAGAGTCTTGTTGGTATATTGTTGTTATGCATAACAATAATATATGGGGTTGATTTGATTTAGTTAGGCAGTTGATATCATGTTATTATAAGAATTATAGTAGAGGTTTGATCCCCCTATTATAGGAAAGGTATTTCCTATATAAACTTTGTAATAGATGTTTATTAGATATTAAAGAAATAATATAGTGTAGAATATATTATTATTGTGTTTTAAATATTTTATGTTCAGATTGTTTTTTTAGTTTTTATCTTTTATAGATCTAAACCGGATCTATCACTAGATAACAATTGGTCTCGAGTAGTAGATTAATGGACAATGACTATGATTAATAGTTATATCATAGAGTTCACAGTAAAAGGATGCATATATTTTGAGACTATGCAGGATCGATTTATTCAAGGAATCAAAGGGAAGTTTTTGTAGTGACTACCTTTGTTGATCAAAATGTTGGTTTTGGAAAAGGCTATGGTGCCTACTCTAGCCAACATGGAGTAGTCACTTCGAGCACCATGGGGGTGCATGTGAGAGAAATAGAATGATGAGGAGATGAGTAAGAGGAACTTGAATTTGATCCTAAAAAAAGGAGGGTGAAAAGACTCTTAAGTGAAAAGAAAATTATAGGACTTAAGAAAGAGATATGACAACAATGAATATGGAATAATGCAATTGACCCTGAAGTACTTATGAGTAGGGATAGAAGTAAAGCAAGAGTTACTAGAGATGGATAAGTACAAGGCAAAGATTAAAGAGAAGAAAGGTTTCTAAAATAAGGTATAAAATCTATTGAAAGAGAAGAGTATGCTAAATATGAGGAAAGGATAGATGAGAAAGAGGATGTTGAAAGAAAAGATGCTGAGTTAGAGAAGTTAGGAAATAACCGTAGGTCATAGTTAATTGAGGGGATTTTCTCTAGAAATAGGAAGGAAAGTTCCTAGGAAGATGTTAAATTTTAAGGTAGTGTTATTACAAGTTCAATTTTAAAGAAAGAAGTTGGAAATAAGCATTGTTCACTTCAATAATATGCATCCCTCAACCCCATTTTATTTATAGAAAGAAGAAAAAGATCAGAGAGAGAAGTTGACTTAGGATGGTTTGATTCCTTTACCAAAAAGTTTAGAAGGCTTAGTATAGAAATCAAATGGGCATTATAAATAAATAAGATACATGAGGAAGAATTATTGGTTACTCTTGGAAACAATAGTGCAAATAAACCTATAGGCATAATAACCACTACAAAATCACTCAACTGTACAACTACCATTACATATATACCACCATTTATAGTTAATAGTATTTAGAGACTTACAATAATAGCTAAAAATCCTTTTAATATGACACTTCATGAAGGTATGTATGTACCTTTAATGTTATATGATGGATCTTTAGATCTAGAATAATAATTAGTCACATGCGAGATGAAATGGGTTGTAAAAGGGGTTACATTGGATGATGTGAAGAAATGTGAACTCATAGGAGCTTTGGGAGGATGTGATTTAGATTTCAATTTTAAAATAAATGTCAATACCTTAGACTTAAAATAAGTCAAATATTTTTTGATAGTATAATTCAAAGTAAAAAATTCTCTAGTCAAGTGATCCAGGATTTAAAAGAGATTCAACAAAAATCAAGAGAAATGGTTAGAGAGCATGATCACAAGTTATTCAACGTAATGAATAAAATTGATCTTATTTTTGAAGATAGAGACAAGGATGATTGGTTCATAGAAGGTTTATGACCTATAATAAGGTTCACTATCATGTAAACCTAGTTCTCCACAAAATTTGATGCTCAATCTACTACCCTTAGGGTTGAGTAAATAGAAGACTGTGTAGATTTTCCCTCAATAGGATCAAAAGTAGAAGCTAAGATCGATACTTTCATGAGGAGGCTAAATGAAATGCATGAAAATGACTAGCTTAAATTAGGCTTATAGTGGGTAGAGTGTGGTCATGAGAGACATCATAAGAATGATTTTCCAATAATCAAAACCAAATTTTGTGAAATTTGTAGGGCAATAGGACATCCTACATCCAAATGTCATATTATTTAGAAATCACATAGAATATATTACAATTTTTGTAAATCTAAAAATTATGATGAGAGTAGTTGTCATGCATTTCAATAGTTAAAGTAAAATATAACCAAGAACATCTTCATAGTTGCAGCCCAATGGATACACTATGAAGCAAGTAATTCCAAGACCAGATGTGGAGATGACCAATACAACTCAAGGTAGTCCAGGATGGGTGCCTTCATCACCAAAATATCATATGCCATCATCACCACAATACCAACCACAAGGCCTAGCTAGCTGGAATAATACATCATATCCATCATATCAATATTTTGGTTAGTATGTGTAATTATGGAAAGAAAGAAACTTGGACCCCAATTTCTCCTAAGAATTAGTATAGAGGATATGATGTGTAGATAAATCTGCAAGGAGGATATAATGGACAATAATCCCAAGGTTAGGAATATCAATAAAACAAAGAAGGCTATAGAGGAGGATATTGGGGAGGATATCGAGGTGGATATCAAAGAGGTTGAAATAATGATACTCAACAAAATTTATTGCCCATGCAATGTTATCTTTGTAGTGCATATAATCATTATGCAAATAACTATCCCATAAATCCCCAAAGGTGAGTTTATTATGTATATTACAGGATCAAAGATCAACATCAAATAAAAGACTGCCCTATTCTAGAAAAATAAAGAAAGGAGAAGCTAGTGCATAATTTAAACATGATTAATGCACAGCCAAAGGAAAATGCATTTGTGCAAGCTATAAAAAATATAATAAAGGGCTAAACAAGGTTTACCTCTATTAGATATGCCTTGGGATCTAGGTATTAGAAAAGTTTAGTGGGATAAATATCCTGACCTTATAATTGAAAAGAATTTGATACATCAAGATACGTAGGGATTATAGTAAATGCAATATAAAATATATTCTAATGAAGATAACATTGCTACTGATGCTCAAATATATGGGTAAATTTTTCATATCTATAGCAAGAGGTCATCATGACAATCTTAAAAAATATAATGAAATGACTCAACACATTATGCAATGAGGATATATCCTAGAATATCATGAACCTCCTTCATAATATTTTAGAATGTGCATAGTAGGGATAGACAAGGGCCAAAAAATTAATTTGGTATGTCAAGACCAAGAATCCCTAAGATGTGGATTCATGAATAGACATTGATTTAGATAGATACGAAATCTAAAAATGTAGTATTTAAATTGATCAGTATTGTTAACATGATTCCTCACTCCACATGGGAAACCATTGGCCAACCAACTCTAAGTTACAATCCAATAACATTAATATTAGTAGATTATGATAGAGTCAAGCCTATTGGCTGACTAGAGGATGTTGAAATTAAGATAGCTAAATGTAGCTTGTGAGGAGACTTTGAGGTCATTAACATGAATATAACATAGGACCATTAACCTACCCTAATCAATAAAAAATGGGCCTATAATTGCCAAATCACTATTAATACTACATGTAATTAGTTAGAAGCACATAAAAAAGATAAAATAGTAGTTGTACCTCTAAACAAATATGAATATAAGTTATATATCATTCCTAAAGAACCATAATATACTTATGATTATAGAGACAATAGTTGTTTTAAGGTGGGGATAGATGAAAGGAAAATTGGGATGTGCATTATTGAATGTCAGAATTAGAATCCCAATACTACATATCAAGAATAACCACTTGTATTTAAATGAGTTATCACAAAGTTTCCAGTTAGATAGGCTCAAATTGAGGAATGTGTTTCTCCTTTGGTATGTTCACCAACAAGATTTGAGGTAGATTTTTTTATATAATAATACTAAAACCATGATGGATTATACTATACCTAGCTCTAAAGTAATCCTACCCTGAGATTCGACCTCATCCATAAATGGTGACTCAGATGTGCATATCCTGAACTGGTCTTGTAGAGATAATGAGTTAAAACCTATGTGCATGGTGTTCATTATATAATACCAAATACCTTAGTATTTTAAGACCAAGGATATTAATCCATTTCTTCTAAGGATTGGACACCATGTACTGGAGGTAGAAAATGAGTCAACATACTCATCTATGCATTGAAATAAACCACTACAACATGGTGGGTTGTACATAGAAACATATATATACATTAGGAGGATGCCTATGAAATCTTACGTGCAAGGTTTTAGCCACCATCCAATATTAAAGTATAATGGCCCTTAGTTCAATAGGTTCAATGTCCTAAACTTCACATCCATTAGCATGTAGACATATAGAGTACATTTGGAGTAGAGCCTCAATATTGGGATCACATATTTAGTCATACTCTTACACCTCTTCCTACAACTTGGTACATGCATCAAGTACATAGAATAAAAAATAAACATTGGCTATAAATTTAGTAGGATTTTATCCAAACTTTTATATTTGAAGATGAAAATACGAAAGTAAATAATGCCCTATAAAAGATCAAAAAAAATTGTATCACTGATGGGTAGAATATTTAACAAATATTACTGAATCATAATTACATCAAGAAGTTGAGCAAGGTCTAGATTTTTCACTGTGTAATTACAAATCTACTAAAAAATAGCAGCTCTAGATTCATCCCTATAATAGAATAAATAATGATCTAATAGAGTCTAGTGACAATGATAATGATGAGGATCTTAATTTAGAAGGGTTATTTGAACCATATTGTGAGGAGGAGCCTAAACTAAAACAAAGTGCAAAGCAGGTCGAAGAAGAGAAGTTGCATAGTATTGACATCCCACAATGGAAGGTAAACACATTTTACAAGATACTATGGCTAGTGAATCATGTAAAATATATTAGGAACCATTATAGAAGATACAAGGAAATATTAGAACAAAAGAGACCCCAAAGCTTGCATTAGTGGGAGATTATTGGGGGCAAGAACATATATTTGAAGCCCTACAATTGTTATGAGATTATGAAGATGTGTTTTTGAGTAAATTTTTAGAGGTCAAAGGCATAAATCCATACTTGGGTGAGATGCATATTAAGCTAAAGGAGTGCATGTGCCTAAATAAAAAATGACCATAAAGACTCAATCTTAACATGAAAACTAAAGTAAATGTTGAATTAAGTCAAAATCAAGAAGATATAATTATTTGTCTAGTTGAGAAGGTATAATGGGTGAGCCCCATGGTGATACAACATAATAATATGGGAGAAATATACATGTGTGTATATTACTACGCATTCAATGATGTCTATATCAATGATCCATTTCTTATCCCTTTTACTAATGAAGTACTTGAATCTATCACTAGACATGAGGTATATTCCTTCATAAATGATTTTAGTTGATACTGCCAAATTCTAATTACCAAAGAAGATCAAAATAAAACTACATTTAGTACTAAATGGGGGTCATGCACATATAAAGTAATGTCATTTGGTTTAAACAATGCACTTGCTATCATATTTAGGGTTGTGGTAAATGCATTTAAAGATTTTATTCACAATTTATTAAAAGTGTTTCTAGATTATTGGTTAGTATTTTCTTTGTTTAAATATCACTTGTAAAAGATAAGATTGATTCTAGAGCAATGTAGAAATTTGCACATTGACTTAAATTTAAAGAAATGTCTATTTTTACACATTTTGGTGTTTTTTGGGTCACATAGTATGCAATGATGGAATTTTGGTTGATAAAACTAAAATTGTTGTTATAATAGGAATG
The DNA here is from genome assembly GCA_037957365.1 of Torreya grandis. NCBI lineage: Eukaryota > Viridiplantae > Streptophyta > Pinopsida > Cupressales > Taxaceae > Torreya > Torreya grandis. The sequence continues at coordinate 1,330,839 of JARHVA010004153.1, forward strand.
CCACCTCCTAAAAATTCAACTGAAGTGTGCACGGTTATACCAGCTATTATAAGAAATTCATAAAAGGATATGTAACTATATCAATAGCCATGGAAAATATATTGTGAAAAGAGACCAAATTTAAATGGACATTTGAATGCCAAAAAAAATTTGTTGACCTGAATCATAGGTTGGTAAAAACACCCATCTTGGTATTTCTTGATTGGAAAAATCCATTTCATGTACATGTCAATGCTTTAGGCACTACAGTAAGAGCCATCTTAGCAGAACTTGGAGAAGGTGGGCTAAACCATCCAATACATTTTTCAATTAGGAAACTCTCCAATACAAAAAAGAATTACAAAACCACTGAGAGAGAAGCATTTACCATGGTTTGCATTATAAAAATCTAGGCATTAATTTTTGGCTACTCCTTTTGAATTCTTCATAGACCACCACGCATTATGATACCTTGTCAATAAACCAATGCTAGGGGGGAAGAATCTCTAGGTGGTTGATACTCTTCCAAGAATTCCAATTATGAATAAATGTTAAACCAAGATGGGAGAATGTGAGGCCAGACCATCTTAGAAGATTACAAAATAGCGAAGAACTAGAGGAACTCAAATATGATTCTCCTGATGTGCACCTATTTTAAACTACCATAGTTCTATATAACATAGAGGACATCACAAAATTCTTGGAAAAAGTGACTTTTATTTCACATTATATAGAGAGGGACAAGAAATAGATGGTTACCAGAGCTATACCATATAACCTCAATAATGGTTTCTTGTGCAAGCTGAGTAAAGATGATGTATTATGTAGGGTAGCTCTAGAACATGAGTGACCCCAGTTGTTGTAAAAATCTCACCAAGGAATTACAGGAGGACACTTCATAGGATATGCTAATTCTAAGAAAATACTTCATAGTGGGTTATGGTGATCTACAGTTTTTCAAGATGTGCACAAAATTTCTAAACACTATGACATCTATCAATGAATGGGTAAGCCTAATCAAAGAGATGAAATACATTTGGATCCTATGATTGTATAATAACCTTTTGAACAAAGGGGAATCAATTTTATAGGACCTATAACTCCCCTAATTAATCATAGTCATGTTAGATACATTATCACAACAACTAACTATTTCACAAAATGGGTAGAAACTACTGGTACTCTAAGTTTTGGTGCAAAGGATGCTACCAAGTTCTTATATGAAAACATTATCACAAAGTTTAGATGTCCAATTAAGATGGTAAGTGATAGAGGCATGTAATTTCTCAATAATATTATTGAGACTCTAATGAAATAATTCATGATATCACACCATAAAGGTACAACTTAACATCTATATGCTAATGGATATGCATAAGCATAAAATAAAATTTTGGGTACAATGCTAATTTTTTTTTGCCACATCCAAAGAGATGACTGGGAAGATCACATTCCTAAAATTCTATGGGCCTATCACACACATTACATGTGAGCCATTGGATTTACTCCCTTCTAATTAGTATATGACATTGAGACAATAATGCCTATGAAGTACATTATACCCAGTATATGCATTGCAATAATTATGTGGTTAGGGTATCAAGACTCACTAAGGGAGTTATTTATATATCTCACTAAGATGGAAGAATATAGGGTAAGAACACAATGGACCCAAAAATTAATAAACAAAGTCAGAAAGAATGGCATGATCATAATTTACAATCTAAGAAATTCTTCCCAGATCAAACTACATTACTTTATCAGAGCATATTTAAAGCATTCCTAGGAAAGTTGTGCATATGATGGAAGGGACCCTATATCATTCATGAAGTATCACCACAAGCTACCATAGTTATAAAATATTTTCAAGGAATAATTTTACCAAGGTGAATTAATCATTGTAGGCTTAAGGCATATCATCTTTAGTCTTTATCATACTACTAAAAATTGAGTGGGTGATGAGTAGCACCATGTAGTTAGTATCTTATTTAATGTTTATTGTTTTCTATTTTGTTTCATAGGTTATAATTTTTTTAGTATTCATGTTGCTACATAACACATCACAGCTACTACCCCAGATCTTATCACAGGATTCAACCACCTGGCCAAGATATCTCACCAAGGACAGTTGGCCACCACTACACCAAACTTGGTAATTATGTCTGGGAAGGTGGTGAAAAGATAGGTATGATAGATAGAAGGCCAATGATCATGTTAGACCATTAATAATTTGGTATCTCAAAATATTACTTTAGTTTCAAAGTAAATTTTACAATAACATGATAAGTGGATGCATACAATGAATTGATTAAATGATGGGACATCTATTTACCAAAAATAACTACCATAGCTAAAATCACACAACCTAGGCACCAAAAATCCCTATCAAGAAAATTTACATCATCTATTAGTAAAGGCAAAGAGAACATTCATGTGCATGTAATTAATGCATTTAAAGGATGCAATAACATGAATTTAGCCACCAAACAACTATAAAAGAAAGGCACATGGACAACAAGTGACTATTACATTCTTTAGATAGCAAGAGATTTATATGCTCACCCTTTCAACTATCTATTTGTAAACAAATCACATACTATAGTACACATCCTCAGATTAATCAATAACTTTATTCATTCATCTAACCATGGATAGAGGTTAACTATTGATCCCACTATCTGATGCTCAGAAGGAAGAAATGGGAATAGTGTTAGGACTCTAAAAAAAAGTATAATGATCCAAATCCTTTCAATTTCATTGATGGAACATAATCCACTCTATTTTATCTAGAATCCCAACCAGTAAAATAACCAACATCCACTTTATAGTACTAACACTGAAAGGTTGATCAAATTGCTTACCTCTAATCAATTAGATGAATTCATGATGACATTTCTAAGTCAATATAATCAAGGTGTTATTCATCTAGATGAATATATTACCATTTGGATCAATGTGCACTCAATATCAAGAGAAATTGGCATACCCAATTAGGGTAAATATCTCATGCAATACAAGTCTACAACACCACCACTACATTCAAATATCACAAAACAATACACTAATAAAGCAGGAAGTGAAACCCCTATTGATTCAATTATGGATACTTCATTTCACACCATGGTCTAGTGTATTACTAAGAGGTTTTGGTAAATCACAAATCATGTAAATCAAATAATGAGAGGCATCATTAATATTGCTTACTAAATGATGGAACTAAACGAAGATTTTAATTGACTTGAATTCTTAGTCACCAAGCTCACTTACAATATCAAAAAGGTACTTATAGGAACTATGCAGACCTTTCAATATCAATTTTTGGTCTTACTATTGTGATTCACTCAATATAAGTCTCCCTTAGGGCTAGTAAATCTCACTACCAATTTTTGGCTAGGTAATCTCTTCTTAAGTATTGTATAGACCAAAACTAACTAGTATTATGAATAATTGGGGTGGTTAAATGTATGGATGCTAGAAGCCCTTGCACTAATTTGATCACATCCTAAGATTGTATAGGATGTCATATAGTATCTAAGTCAACATGCATCCATTACTAAGCTACATAATGGCACCCAAATAAAGGTACATGAATTGGCTAACCCTACTATCAATCTAATACTATTCTTCATTTTAATGGTTGAAGCAAAATTTGAGATCTATCATAGGAAATCCTTAGATACTAGGATCATACCTCTAATACAAACCATTACTCCACCATCACAACAACAAAAGGTAGAGCAAGTACCTACATAATAACCCATATAAATGGAATAACTACAAGCTTAAGCACATCCAAAGAAAGGAAAGAAAAAAGCACCTATGCATAGAAACTCACCATATCTAAAAAATAAATGAACTTGATAGGCAAATTCATGGATCAAACACCCCATGGATCCACAATTAGACATCAAGTGTGACCTAATTAAGATGGGGGTGGACAAAAAATAAGTGGTTCAATCAATGTTGGAAGACATTAACACCAAGGTCTATGAGGTAAAATTAAAAGAGTTATTCTTTTGGAAATTAGTGAGTACTTGCCAAGTGCACAACTAGGTAAGGAAAGACCTTTGGGTTGATATCACTCAATCTCCTACTTTTATTATTATTGACATTGTAGGATAGGAAGTAGCTTGATAAAAATTTCAAGCCAAACTCTTTTCAAAAGAACCAAATATGGGATCATCTTCTATACATGCTATAGACTTATCTATAAAAGGTAGTCCCACACAACTCTTGTTCAGGTGACCATGCACACATCTATCAATGAATCCCTCACCAATAGTGTGAGAAAGGATAGTTTATTTTGGCACACTTGTAGAAGAGAGTACTATGCAACTATCTCAACAACCTCAACCCCAAGGAATAAGGAAATAAAATAAGACACTCAAGCCACTAGCCAAATCTAAAAGACATAAGCCAGTACAAAAATAAAAACTTCATGCAATGAAAGCCTCTAAATAGACTGAATTAAATGAGAGCACATTAGAAGAAGAAGAACCCATGGATATAATTATGACTGACAAAGATGAGGAACAATAATAAAAGTAGCACACACTTGAACCTAAGGTGAGATAACAAAAATAAATCGCTAATTAAGCATAATAATAGACAACCTTATTGCCATCAACATAAAAACAAGCTACACAAACTCCACCATTGAAGTAATAAGATGCAACCATGGAATAACAAAAGAAAGTTAATGAAGAAAAGGCTATATAGAAGTAAGTTGAAGACAAAAAGAAAAAAGTCAAGGAAGATGAAGTTGCATTCAAGTAGACTGAAGAAGTAAATTTAAAGAAGAAATAGTTCGAAGAAGAGCAAAGTCAACAACAAGAAGCACAAGTTGTGTAGTAGAAATAGAAGGAGCAAGAATCCAAGATGAAAGTTGAAGCTGAAGCCAAGGCCAAGGTTCAAGTAGAAGCTAAATCCAAAGCTAATGTAGAGGCAAAAGCCAAAGCCCAAACCAAAGCTTAAATAAAGGCCATAGAAGAATCTAAAGTACAAGCTAAAACATAGAATAAGGACAAGGTAGAGGTAGCCACCAAAGCTAAGGATCTCAAGTATACACAAGTCTAAGCTAAGGTATCATCCACCTATCACATTAAGAAAACTAAATAAGTAGTCCAACTTCCTAGTCAGTGGCTATGGGATGTCCCTGCTACATCCACCAAACGTAGTACCTTCATGATTCCACTTGCTCATTTTACACTAGCCTTATGACATCTGCCACTACATCCATGGTACTTGCCACCACTATGATGGAAACATCACAATATGTCACCTATTTCCTTCTCTCTAAACAAATTGAAGGAGAATCCATTTTATAAGAATCCATTTCTTAGAGGGCTTTAGATTTGGAACAAAAATTTATAAGGTTGTGAGATGACAAGGCTAAAGTAAAAGAGAGCTGACAAATTCAAAGTAGATAATTAATAACGCTTATCCCACCTTAGTTACAAAAGTATTAGGTGATCATATTATGTTAGAGGATAAATAATTCATATCATTGTTAATAGAGCTTACAAACATTTGGAGAGTTATGCAAAAAATTGGCACTACACACACAAAGATGAGCCTTCATGTTAAAAATACAGACCATGTGATAACTACTTGAGGAATATGAACAAATATTTGACACTACTACATAACAAACCAAGAAGCTCACCTAAGATATGATTAATTGGAGATAATATTTGAATCAATCCATGATCTTTGTGCAACCTAAATTTGTTACTGATGACAAAACTAAAGCCATGATGGAGGATCAAATGACAACTATAAAAATTTTGAGCAATGCACTAAAACAAATGATGTATTTGTGAGATCTTATTGTACTAATTTTTTAAGTATGGAATCATGAAATAATGCACAACACTTTCATAGTTTTTCAAGCCTAGATGAGAACAAATAGATTGGATGAGCTCATCTTGGACATTCAATTAAAATAATCTAATACCAATGCATTGCTTATAATCATAGAAGATAATGAATTGTAGAACATGATGATGATATATTTACCACTATGCATTCTCCTTTCAATGGTACGTGAAGTACTCACTGACTAGAAAATGCTCAATAAATATTTAGCTCAAGTCAATCTAGTAATTGCATAGATATTAGATGATCACTAGTTCATTCCTCCATAATAAATTATGTAATCATATAGGAAAGGGAGATCAAGGAATAGGGAAAATCTTTGTAGACACACTTGGTAGTGGATACATTAAGAGACATTGGGCTAATAGCTACTCAACAATAATAAAATCTATAGACCTCTAGTGAACCATCCACCCATCCATAGTAGTAAGGTTTGTGATCTACAATTTTAAAACTTTTAGTAGATTTACATTTTTGGTTAGATAGTCTAAACATTAAGACTGGGTCTATATTGGTCAAAAACCCATAAAGAGTAGCTACCTAGTTATGCTAGTCTATTGAAAACTCAAAAGGGTATTAGGCTAGTATGTTACTTAGTTACAAACATGAAAGGGTAGCTAAGTAGTGCATAAAGGGTAAAAATTAACAAATGAAACTGAGAGCGATTAATGCAACTTTTATTGAGGACTTATCTTTTTAGTTCACTACAGCTTATCTTACTCCTTTTTCTCAAGATGATACAAACATTTAAGTATGGGAAAGTGTTAGACATAGAATGTAGCTTTCTAAAACCTTAAAGTATGTAGGATAAACACATGTGTAAAGTGTTTGATTTTATCTTTTGTGTATTTTTATACTATTGGGATTTAAAATTTTAAATGGATAATTAGAGAATGTGAAGAATCTCTCATTTTGGTTCTCAAAAGTTTGAAAGGTGAGGAGACATTAGGATTGTAAAATACTATAAATAGTACTTCAATGTAATAGAATTTGGTTCAATATGTTGATAAAGATTAATAGAAATGATCCTATTATGGTTTTCCCTTGTTTTATTTTATGTATGGTATATGCATAGTTGAGTACTTTGTCTTGATTATTATTTAATATGATGCAATATGAATAATGGTCATGTTATATTATATAGATGTTGCAACCTACCTTTCATCTAATTCAATATGTTGAATGTTGTCAATATGATTTTCCATCTCTCTTTCGCCTATTATGCTCTCCACTACAAAAGTTATCCCTATAATTATCATGTTGTAGTGAAACTCTAGTAACCTCTACTAAAAATATCCAAATTAAAAGTTTAAATTTAAAAATAGGCATGAATAGAAGAAGTTGACATTAATGGTGGATAACAGGCATATAAGAGCCTCTAGAATCTAATTGACATAGATTGAATTAACATTCAAGCATTGGGGGAGTAAGATCCATCCAAGAAGGAAAACTTTGTCAAATTTTAGATAGAAGTAGAGAGATGTAGATCCAAGTCTAAATACTGGATAATGAGAACAATAAAAATCAAAAGTAAAATATTAAGTAAGGAAACCCTTGGTTACAAGAATAAAAACATAGTTAACACATAAAATAAAGGATATCATGATTGGAAACATCAAGAGCATGATAGGATGATAGTTACAAAGGTTGAATGGTTGACCTACGATTAGATCATAAAACCTATAAATATTGGAGGCTTCTAAGGTGCGAAAATGGGAATTCAAATTAGATTTATAACTACCAAAATTGCTTGTTGGGAGATGGACAAAACTAAATAGCCAAAATATGAGTTTGAATTGAAAAATAGGAGAGAATTGAAGAAACCTACATTAATGGTAGACAATAGGCATAAAATAATAAAGAAAAGATAAATCTCTAGGATCTTGAAGATATAGATCAAAGTATTGGTCGAGCATTAGGGGAGCAAGCTCTATCCAAGAAGGAAACCTCTACCAAATTACAAACAAAAGTAGAGAGAGAATAAATTATGGAAGAAGTTTATATCTTTATGAGTTCATAAAGAATTAAGTAAATCCATTATTTTATGTACAATATTTCATGTTTTATCTTGAGAAAATGCATGTCCTATAGCTAATGCTGAAGTGATAGAGTGAGAGAGAGGAATCTAGATCTTAGAACTAGACTACGAGAGCCATAAAGCTCCTTTGTAATAGTTATGAAACTAATAATATATATTAACCCTAAGTTATTGATGATACCAAGTTATTTTTAATCTATTGTGCATGAGCATGAATTTTTGGGTTAAATTATCACTTAGATACATAGCATAATGCATCCCTTCACTAGGACCCTTGACCATAATTACATCATTTGGTATCATATTAGATTGAGCCTATAGAGATATTGGTGAGTGAAAAAAATATGGTAAAGCATCAAATGTGAGATTGATATCATAGTGTTTTTCCACCATAAGAACATGGGTAGAGATAAAAAGGGTGATGTGAGAAGTGAATAAAGCTAGTATATCATCAAACGTGAGGTAGTTAATGGAACACCATTCTACACCATGAGAGGTGGATAGACAATAAATGAGTGAAAGGATAATAAAGGAGAGAAATTATTAGGGATGAGATAAGTAGGATTATAGAAAGAGTTTTCATGAAAATGGTTTCACAGTGGAAAAAATGTTGTGGTAGTGTTTAAGAGAATGCTTAGTGTGATAGAGGCAAAGAATAAAAGTGTGTGTAGACAAAACAAAGGATGATTCAGATAAAAAACATAGAATTAGAGGATTTAGAATCAAATAGAGAGATTAAATTTCAAGAGATAAGTGATGCATACATCTACATGCACATTTAATATTAAGGTATACTTGTAGTAAACACAAAGTTTTAAATAAGAAAAGAAGTTAGAGGGGTAAAACATCAGTAAAATGCCAATTAAGAGGTAGTCCATGTGTAGAGAAGATAAGGGACACATATTCCAACTAGATAATTGACTATAATATGTGCATATTTGTTCTCCATTTAGTGCAATGGGTAGAGAACAAGGTGTGATAAATATGGTTTAGTAGAAATACAAATTGATACATGACCTAGAGTTACATATCTTGAGTAATATGGAGAAATAACTTCCATATTTCATGATTTAGATAAAATGATGATGTATGTAGATGGTAGGATGGTTGGGATTAAAAATTCCATGAAGAAGAGTAAAGAGGAGTCTTGGAGAGAAGAGAAACTTACAGAAGTTTATGTGCACATAAAAAGTTAGCCTAAACCTGAAGTGCCTATTTTCTCAGGGAGAGAAGGAATTGAAGAGTTTTTGGATTAGGTATTTAATATAGAATGTTGTTTTTCATAGAGAGGTATTGAATGATCCAAATAGGTGGATTTAAAATAGAATAATATGTGTGAAAAAAAAGAGTGTGTTGGAGAGATATCTAAGAAGGTAAGAGATGGAAAGGAAAGCAATATGTGAAATATTATAACCATATGGTTTCAAAGTTGAGAATATAGGTGGTGTAACCCAAAAATCAACTAGAGTGGTTGAGAATTATTAAAGTCTTAAGGCGTAATAGTGTAGATGATAAGGTTGCATTGAAATTCAATGTGTGAAGGGAGTTGTTAGTATAGTAATGCAAGTCTATTTTAAGAAACAACAAAGAGGAAGATTTTACACAATCCTTAGAAGAATATATCCTAACATAATATTGGGATGAGGAAGAAATTATGCACAAACCTAAAGAGGGAGAGGCTTTAGATGATTTTATTACTCTAGTAACTTCCCTATAACAAGCATAACTAGATGAAGTAAAGAGTGGTGTAATGGAAGAAAAGGATTTGTGTGGTGCATAACAAAATATTATGGAACATAATTATAATAAAGACAAGGCATACATATTTTAAAATTTTCACATAATGGAAGAGCTAGAACAAGTGCCAAATGAGGAGATAAGTGCTACAAGATCATTACGTAAGCAATAGTGGAGAGAAATAATTATTACCTTTAGGAGGCAAAAAGATTTAAAAATGAAGGCATGGGATATTATTCACACAAGTCATATGTTTAATATCTAAGAGACAAATAATGAAGAAGATAATTTGGCCCATGGATGAAGAGTTATCCTATAGATGAAAATAGAATATCACACTGAGTAAATAAGACACATGAAAGGATAAAGGATGGAATGAAGATAGAAGAGATCAAGAAAAATGTGCAAAGGTATATTTTATAACAAAATAAGAGGATGCACACATAAAATGTTATAACAGTGCATGCAAGAAAAATTTTAGGTGAGTGCACATGAAAATGTGTAACAAAGTGTATAGAGGAAATATAGGTGGAACACATGGAAGTGGTAGTGTAAAATGGAAAATAGGAGAATAAAGGGATATTATCCCTAAAGGAAAGATATGTTATAGAACACGTGGATGAGATACTACAACAAGTATTTAAGGATGTGTAAGGGGAAGCGTATGTAGGAACAACCTCCATTATTACAAAAGAGACTCCTATGAGTCACAAGGGGGAAGATAATGTGAATATCCTTATGCAAGGCATAAAGGACATGCTAAGGAATATATAAATGAGAATTATACTAGAATATATTCAAAGAAGACCAATTTTCATTGTGCATACTATGAGAAATCCACTAGAGTAAGAGCAACCTGAAGTTGATAAGGAGGAATAAATAATGGGAATATTAATCTAGGTGTGTAAATCAAACTATGAAATTATAGGGAATAATAAGGAGAAGATATGGGAGTAAATATAACCCATATACAATTTCATGCAACAAGAGGTATCAAGTAGAAGAAATTAGAGAAGGATGAACATAATGAAAGTAATATGTAGGAGTGACTAGTGAGAGGTACAAAGGAGGTACAAGCAATTCAAAAAATGACTACAAGGAGGTGTCTTACTAAAGACATATGGGTGAAAAATTATAAGTATATATACTTACCAAGGATTAAATATAAGGAATGAGGTGCACATAAGGAAGGAAAGGTTTGGAATGCATAGGAGAGAAAGTGTTACTAACACTTGGAGGAAGTGATTAGAATAAAGTGGGCACAAAACCATAAGGGTGAACAAAAGGAAAAGTGAAGATATTATAACTAGGTAAAGGTAGATAATTTATATCCTAAGGAGATATGGAAGAGGAAGAATCATATAACGCGCCTACTTAGACACTATATTAGCTCGAAGATAATGTCATGGCCTTGGTGATTAGTCAAAAGAGTGGTTATACCACCTAAACACTACTTATGATTAAGATATCACATTTTAATTACTTGGGGAGTTTGATGTAAGAGCATACAAATATAATCATCAATCTTGCATCATCGAGGATGGTTAGTTATACTTTTAAGAAGAGTCAAACTTGGAAGGATCAAACATGCAAAAGGTTTGAGTGTCAATTTGGATGGGTTTGTGCATGTGCAAGATGCATGATAGAATATTATGAAGGAAGCACTACATTGGTAATGCATTGATGTAGGAAAAAGGTCATACAAAAATGTACAAAAGTACTTATTGAAATATGAAACACCTCAAAGGAACCACATGTGAAGTTGAGTGTTGCATGGATAAATTGAGTGAACTAGATGTGTGAGAATAAATATTATGAAGTTTTTTTTAAGTATGAAGCAAGAAGGAATAAGAGTAACATTAAAGTATAGGATCAAATGATGACTAAAGTGGCATATGCATAAGATCAAACTAGAATAAAATGGGAGTTTGTAGGATTCACTATTTATAATTAATTCCAAATGGAATGCAAGTGCAAAGATAAGTGGAAAAATATGAAGAGTCCACAAAACAAGTCACAACATGTCATTTTTGTCAAAGAATTGGTTTTCACATGATTGCACAAGGTTACTTGTATAAAATTTTGCATGTCACAAAATTAATAGGACAATTACCCTCACATGAAAAGATTCACACATATTAAATTCTCAAGTATAAGTTGCACAAGGAAACCATCAACTATGAACATAAAAACTTTTCAATGCATTAAATAAAGGACATGGTAATAGAACATCAAGAGTGTGATATGGTTCCAATTACATAAGATGACATGTAGACCTAAAACTAACTCATAGATTGTATAAATACTATAAGGTTCCAATGTAAGAAAAAATAATTCAAATTTTAATTATAACCTCAAGAGTCAATCATTTGGAGGATGCCAAAACTAAAACACCAAAATATGAGTTCAATTTTTTTTAAAAAAACATGAATCAAAGAATCCAAAGTTAATGGTGGATAGTGGGAAAAGAATCATCAAGAACATAGAAGCCTCTAGGAGATCTAATAAATAGATCAAAGTATCAGCCCAAAATTGGGAGAGAAAGATCCAACTAAGAATGATAATTTTTCCAAATTACAAACAAAACTAGAGAGAGAATAGAGTGAGAAACAAGGCCCATAGCCATGTGAGTGCATGGGGAATTGAGTGACTATATTGTTGTATGTAGAATATTACATGTTGTAGCTCAAACCAAATCATACCCTGTAGCTAATGTTAAAGAGATAGAGTGAGAAAAAGGAATCCAAATATGAGGACTAGACTATGACATCCATAGAAATCCATTGTAATAGTTATGAAGATAATAATATCTTGGAGCCTTGATTTACTAATTAAAACCATGAGATTTTTAATTTGATGTGCATGATAATGAATTTTTGGGTGAGAGTATCACTTAGTTACATGATATAAGGCATACTTCACTATAACCCTTGAGTACGACTGCATAAATTACTTTGGATGTATAATCAGATATATTGGCTTCAATATAAAATGGTTATTGAAGATTAGGTAATACAAAACTGGCATGAAATTGAACCTTTATTTTATTTCCTCATATACTTTCTACTATGTAGCTAACTAGGTGAATTTTTATTTGTCACTACCTTTGTTAACTTGGTTCAAAGGACAAGTCGCATGAGAAAAACCAAGTACAAATCCCATGCATAAATTTCATAATCCAAAAAATGTGAAGCTATATTAAATTATTTCTTGTAGGCCATCCTTGGATGATTTGAATCTTGGATAAGTTCACATACACTCCCAATGCATCTACTATGTATCCTAGATATTGTAACTCCCACATGTAAAATTATTATTTCTCTATGTTAACATATATTTTGTGCTACCAAAAAGTGTGAAACACTTATTATATAAGATAAAGATATTCATCCTATGTTTTGATTAAGATTACATGATGAGGAACATCTATGGTGTAGATAAATCTCGCATCAACTCACATGTTCATAGGCACTCCTTATGCATCTACTATGTATCATAGATATTATATCTCCCACATGTAAAATGATTATTTCTCCATGTTATCATATAGTTTATGCTACAAAAAACTATGAAACACTTGTTATATATGGCAAAGATACTCATCTTATGTTTTGATGAAGATTACATGATGCATGAGAATCCGTGGTGTAGAAAAAATTCACACCAACCATAAAAAACTAAGTCTAGTTTTGCATATAAAGTTATAATATGGGTTCATAGTGTATGCAAGAACAATTTTTTAATCACTAGTAGGAATATAAACTAAAGGATGCATAATTAGATGTGTATGGAAGAGGGAATAAGTAAATCATGTAGAAGTTGGATGGATTTGATTGTAGTGGGTTTTTTTAATGTTGAAATTTTGATTTGTGAAATTGCATTAGTAAGCATTAATTTTCACCAAACACATAGATATGCACATAGTGCATAGTCACATATAGATTACCAAGCATAAGACCTTATGGTGCAACACAAAGGGAGTCAAACACTTGTAATGAACATTCTTTATTTAAGAACCAATTTTCATCATAGTGATGTAGAGAGAAGAGTTGCGTAAATGATTGGGGTTTTTCACATGAGACATTACTATGCTAAGGAAAATATAGGAAAGGGTTGTGGTAAGGAAACATGGTGCATGTGGAATAAATTAGTGAAACTTATAAAAATATGAATTCAAAGTTATAGGAATGGAGATTTGACTCTAAGTTTCTTGTAGATTCATTCTAAAGGAATGCGTTATTCATATATATTTGTGTGGGGGGAAAGCAATCATTTGGGACCATGTTACTTGTGAGATCTTTCATGATTCTCTCTTGACACATATCCCTTGGAGGAGCCTATATAAAGGCATACTAAAAAAGGCATTAAGGAGTAAGTTGAGATAAGTGATGCTAGAGAGATAGAGAGCGAGAGAGTTTCACTTGAGAAAGGAATCATAGGTAGAATGTCAGAGCCTTGAGTGTGAAGTTAAGAATAAGATACTCCATTATTGTAGATATAAAATATTACATTTGTAGTTAGATATTTGTTATCCCATTTTTTGAATGGAAGTAAAAAATTTAAAAGTGTCGAGTCTTTTAACCACAAATGCTCAACTTGAGTCAAAGTTGGTCAAAGTTATTGTTCCCAAGTTATATTGTCTTACCCCAAGTATTCATGGTAAAAATTAAACACTTGGTCAAATGTTGAAGATAAAATTAATAAAATTTAAAAATTTGACTAATACTCTTAGTCTTGTTGGGTTTTAGAATTTTGTTGAACACACATCATATTTTTTATAGTTGTTTAACAAGCTATCAAAATTTGATAGTTTTCAAACATACTACAGGATTTGAGACTATACTCAGCATATCATTGGATTCTAACCTTTACTCAAGCACACTCTAAAACTTGATAGGTGCTCAAACACCTATTGGATCTTGATCTAATGCCAAACATGCATGTAGAGTCTACTATGCATCAAAACACCTCTTGGGACCCAAACATTGATCCAACACTCTTTAGATCCAAATGATTTCTCATGTATCTAAAAGTATCCTCCATTACTCTCCATTGGCCTTCGTACGCATGGAATATTTGAACCCAAATATATTTCTACATCCCTTTCATTTTACTCACTATTTGATCCCTGTCACTTGCATTCTCAGTTTCTCATTGCTCTCGTTTTATGAATTTTTATTTCTTGTGATCATTTATAGTATAAGATTTCATTAATTTATATTATTTTAAAAAGAGTAAGAGAGATTTTTCATTTTTTTAACTCTAGAATTGGTTTTCTTAGGGTTTTATAAAACATTTGTTCATTTGCTTAATTTTCTCCTTCCAAAGAATTTCTAAAGATTTTTACAAAGATTCAAGTCTTCATTGTGTGGATTATCAAGATTCACACTTATTCTAACCATTTTAATATTTTATAGGGTCCTTAAACCCTCATCAGACCCCATATTTTTCTTATGCACATGCTAGACTCTACTGCCTATAGAACATGCCATCAGATCTGGTTACTTGCATAGCACTCCATCAGAATCTGAAACCCTGATGAACACATTATTAGAATCTAAGACCTTATTCAACACACTATCAAAATACAACACTTGATATAACATATTTTATAATCTAATACATTACCAAAAACCCTATTATATTCTACCATCTATATGTTCACACTATGAATTTGCCTCTTGTTGGAGCACATTCAAATTTTTGTCTCTCTTGACAAGTCAATTTAGGTGTTGGTATTTCTCTCTCAGGTAAGTGATATTCATCAGATGTCAACATTCATCACCCCAATCAAGGATACTCCCAATAAAAACACTCCAAATAGCACCCCTACCAATAAGAGTCTCCAATTAGAAGAGGACATAGAAATGAAGTATCAATTTCAAGGAGTGGTTCTATATTCACACCTAGAGTCAAATTTTGAAGAGATAACATATAATAACCTAGGCCACATTGGTATGGAATAATTATGGAACATAATAAGTGGTGTACGCAAAACACATTATGGACAAATCATCCATAATAGTGGATTGGCTCAAGCAATTACATTTTTTATTTTAGCATAATGTCCAAACTTAGTGTTGACAATAGACAAGAACTATGATGCATGAAAAAGGAAAGTCAAGAAGCTAAAAGGAGAGTTAATATTATGCTTAGGTCCAGAGCACATTGATCATCTACTGTAGTTACCTAATAGGGAGGAATTTGTAAATTTGACTCTTGCATCTTCTTAACATTTCTAAGATTCTAATATTAGTTCCTATTCAAAGTGGTTCAATAAGCAATGGTTGACAAAATATAGGAATGCATCAACAAGGCTTCCTAAGATTCTTTCTAGATTTGAATTCATGAATGAGGTTAATGGCATGATCACACTCTTGCATAGAGTAGTGGGAAGCCCAATTGTAAGAAATTTCCAAACATGAATGTAAAGATACATATGTATCATCCACCAGAATAAGAAGTATATCAATTAGGGATAGTTGATCAGTGATTCAATTCATAAGCAACTAGTATAGGTCAATACAACTTCTAAATTCTGTATGACCTCTTATATTTTTTATGTTCTCACCAAAAGAAGATTCTACAATGGTTTGAATATAGTGGGTGATATGCAGACTGCCAAAATCTATGACTTCTATCCTTAGCTCTCTTTGAAAGAAAGTGCATGACATTTTTGTAAGGTAAATTATGTATTCTCACAATATGTCATTCAGATGTTCAAACTAGAACCATAAAATTTGAGGCTATCAATTTAAGCCCCTACAAATATTTATAGATGGGTAACATGGTTCATATAATTCCCAACTTTCACCTACTTGAGAATTTATAGATATGAAATTAATCCATACATGCTCCCAAGATATGTGTATGATAGATGGGCTTTGATGGAAATAGTGAGATAGTTGACTAAAATACACAACTTGTTATCTTATAAACACAAGTTTGGAATAAAACTTCATATCTTTGTTGGTTGATACACTTGTGCTTCTTTGGACAAAGCAAGATTTATTGAATAATAAATTTTCAAGTTAATCTTTGATCATTTGAAATTCAACGTTAATTTGATGCTAGAGGTCTGATGTAGAATATTCTTGATTCTTCATAACAACATGTACATCATTTTGAAGAGTACTAAATGGAAAATGATGGCGAGAAAGATGTGAGAATCTATGATTATTCATGATTAATTCTAGAATAGGTTATTATTTTTGATATATTGGAGATCAAGAAAAACATATTAGATGATGAAGATGTATTAGATCCTATTCATAAAAAATATGGTATTGAATCAATACCTATTCCAAGAGTAGATTAGGACAAGAAAGAATCCACTTCACTCATCGACATAACTTCTAATGAAAAATATAAAATGGTTAAAGAGAAAATGCATCAATGTTGATAAAGCAAGATTTCTTCCTCTAATGAAAAAGGCTAAATTAGGAACTACTCACATAAAACATCAAAAAAATATAGGAGTTGATGAGCCCATAAAATTTCTCATTATATCCATAAAATAACATCATTTTCTTACTTAGGAAGTAAATCTAATTGTAGTTTTTGAACTTATGGTTTATTTAGAATTAAATAGTACGTATATATAATGGTTATGTCTTTAGAATTCCTTATTACCTATTTTTTAGATATTACTAATGATTATTGGAAAAAAGAAGTCAATAAGTGCATACACAATTCATACTAAGCTAAGAATGATTCAAAATATGAAGAGTAACCATTCAAGAATAATGTTGTAGTGTTAGAATGTTCTACAACAAGATCCAGTATTCTGATCAAGTTATGGACTATAGCAAGCTTATTACAATAGCTACATATTATGATATGCTTGCTATGGAATAGCTATAGATTACATCAATAGATATAGATTACAATAGGCTTGTTACATCAGCTATAGATTACAACATGCTTGTTATGGATAAGCTATAAATTACATCATACAGCTACAGATTTTAGTAGGCTTGTTATGGATTTTATCAAGCTTGTTATGGATTTAATAAAGATTGATATGGATTTTAGTAGGCTGCTATGGATTTCAATAGAAATGCTATAGACTTCAACAAAACTGCTACAAAATTGTTTAAAAATTATTTTTAAGAGTATTCCAATCTTTCATCTATCACAAAGAATGCTTTCTATTTGGATTTTATATATATATATATATATATTTATATGTATAGAATTTCCATTATAGATTGTATTTGAATATAAATTTATGTAATTTGATTTCAATAAATATATCTCTCCATATTAGGTGGAGATTGAGATTATGTTTTAATAGATTTATTTATTAAAATAAAAATATCCCTCCATATTTTGTGGAGATTGAGATAGGATAGAATATCATAGTTGTTAGTCCTAAATCAGGTGTTAGTTGAAAGCATGAAATTATAAATGCAACCTCCCACACTCTAATGAAATCAATAATCAATCAATACATTTTTCTTTTCACTATTTTGAGAAGTCCATCTAAAACTTATGTTCTGAATAAATCCTTCTAAGGAATGAGCTGGCCACACATTACAAGAAAGATGGATCAATATAGTTATATTTATTTATTTAATTTGTAATTATTATTTTTTCTATAAATTATTATTCCATTTCTATGTTTTAATATTTTATTTTCTATACAGTTTATGTGAAATTATAGGTGTTTTGTTTATTTGTCAATTCAGTAATTTACTTTTTTCAAGTGTGTTTTGATTTATGCAAGTGTGTGATTTTCAATTCCTGCAAGTGTGGAGTGTGATAGAAGAAACCATTTTCCAAAGATCTCTTTCTCCTATTGCATATAGCCTTCGGACATTAGCCCTGGATTGATATTATTAAATTAAGGGAATTGATGACTCCCATAATTTTTGGCACTACTACTAGGGAACCACGATGTTATTAGGAGATTTAGGATCTACTAAAGAAATTCTTAGTGAGAGGGAATGTCTCTTTGAAAGTTTTGTGATAAGAGATACTTAGTTAAGTGTTTCTTTATGATTTATTTTTCAAAAAATAGATTAAAATTTATTTTTCTATAATTAGAATTTAGATTTAAAACTAGAAACAAAATCCCCCAATACTAACATTACTATGTAGAAAATAACAACTGCTAACATCATGAAGGAAGATCAAATTATTGATGTAAGTTAGAAATGAAATTCTGAGACAACCAACAAGATGGAAAAAATAGCCAAGAAGATGGAGATAAATAGCCTATTGCATGAGATTTTGTAGTTATTATCCATAAATAAAACCTAGAATAGATACTTATATGTCTAACGTTCTTATTTAGGAAATGATCTACATTTTAAACTAGTTAGACTAATTATATATGTTTATGCCTTTCCAAAAATTGTTATAATGAATCACACATTTTTTAGATGAACTAATTTTGAAATTATTGTGTGTGATTTTAATTAGGCGATAATCTCTATCGATCTATGACTATTTAAAAATGTGAATCATGCCTACATGTATGTTGCAGATATGGGAGAGTTTACATGAGTTAAAAATGCATTATCTATTTTTACATTATTATTATTCAACATTTTACATTTTCTATCTATTGTAATGATTCTACTATTTTTTATTTGGTTATAATCCATTAAAAAACAAAGATACCAATTTACAACAAGATAAGATTACACATCAGATTTTGATTGAGGATAAAATTTAGATGTGGTTGATGAAGGATGGTTGAAGTGTATAAGGAGATGGCATTGCAATCTATGTACCTGCTAAAGAAAGACTCCTGAGATGGAATTATGTGGGGTATTTGATCTCTCAAGTAAGCATAATTTATTTCTAGTAATGATTGATATAGCAATAATTGATCAAAAAATTGAAAAGAAAAAAAAGTTGTATGATATGCTAAAAAATAACTATCACTCCAACTAAAATCCTAATGATTTTATTTGGTAAAATTTTATGTGTAGATTGGATTTCATTCTAATTTGGTATGGCTAACCAATTTGTATGCATGATAATGGTTTCAATGATTTTTCTACTAATTCATGTCACAACCCAAAGAGATTCATATGGATAATCACCAAATCAATCAAGTCAATGGATGAAGATATTCATGGACAAAATACATAAATATAAACTTCTAAAATCTTGCATGCAATATCCCCATACATAGGAAGTTATTTCAGATAAATTTCATGTGGGTTAAATAAGTTAAAAATAATAAGAATTTGCATGCAAGGTAGATTATGGCAGAAGAAGATAAAGGTCATGCAACATATTTGATATAATTAGTTTTCATACTTATGAGAATATAGAATGCAACAAATTTGGCATCTAGATTTGTTTTGAGTCTATAAACATATTCCAAAATTTGTAAGTCTTACACAATCATTGATTTTACAAATTTTGAAGACGTACAATTTGTTGTTTTTAAATTGGGCCATCTAACCATTTCAATTTCTATTTTATTTTGGAATCACTAAGTTTATACCAAATTTTTGTTTTTAAAATTCTTTCTAAACTGTAGCCATTAATTTTGAAAGAAAATATAAATTGAAATACTCAAAAATTACTCTAGTCTCAATACTAGATGTTTATTCTATTTTATGTGTTTATTGTTAAGTCTGCATGGATAAGGAAGTTTGTAAAAAAAATGATGACAGTCTAAAAAAATAATCAAACCTTCATCCCAAGAAAGACTATCATGTAAACCATAACATTGGATTTACACATAGTCAGATAAGACCAAAGATTTAATAATTTTTGAGTGCTATAGATGCTATAAATTGGTAAGAATTACATGTTTTCTTCAAGCTATCTCAAATAACATGAAATCGTCCAAAAATATTCAATGCTAAGTAAATACGTGGTTATAAAAATGGTAAATTAGGCCTAGCTTTGAGGGGATCTACCCCTTGACCCTATCCTATATCATGATAGGGAGCATGCAAAGGGTGTTACCCCTTGAACCCAATGGGGTTTTCCACCTCTAGACCCCATTTTTGATTTCCTTGTGAAACAATAAAATAGTGAATAAGCTTACGCAACATGATGCAAATTCAGGATAAGTTGTTAATGAAGAACATAGAATTTTTAGAAGCAAGAAGAGACATGTAAAATCTATTTGTAATAAGGAATCCAATAAGCTCCATAATTCAGTTGTTTAGGTATATTTTTTAGCTTTTTGTTTCCATCAAATAATTTAGCAATATCTTTCATTTACAAATAATAGTTAGTATTTTATGCATGGTTCATAATAAACTAATTGATGACATTTCATTTCACATATATTCATACATTTTTAGGAATTAGCTAAACCCATATCCATTTGCATAATAATAGAACTTATCTGAGGTAGTTCCTATTCTCTACAATAAAATTCTATTAGAAATAATATTAATTCTTAAACTATCAATCACTCATACTTAGGTTAAATTGAATTCTTCCATATATATTCAAATGTTCATTTTAATGGTATATTATTTGCATTTATATTTCTTTGACATTACTGATATTATGCTTGGTTGGAAAGGTTTTGTTTATTTTTGGTTTTTATAGGGTACTTTCAAGGAGTCATTCTAGAGATGAAAATTTTTGTCCATACTTTTAGCAAGTAGTTGGCACATAATATTGAGTTACCTTTGATAAAAGAATACAACAAAATTAGCAAGTGTATATGCTGAAGATATGTTAATATACAAAGCATTCCATGATACATTTGCAAGCAGTATGAATATGTATAAAGTCTATGTCTAACCTTTTCCTTATCACCAGTTTTCTAAAAATAGAAAAAAACAACAATGAAAACCCTTGAACATTGTTGGCAGTCTTTGTTTGAAAACTAGGTTATTAGCGAATCAAGTACTAGAATAAAGAGCCTGAATTAAAAAACTGGTTTATTTGCTAGTCAAGGGAAAAAACTTAAAAATATAATTTTTCAAATGGAACATTGATGCAATTTTTCTAAACTTGGTTGCTTACTTTTGTGCTATTATTTTTTAGCATATTAGAACGGTACTTTTATCAAAGCTTTTCCCAATCTTTTTCCCTTTGGCTACCATGAAGGAAGCAACAAAAATTGGAGATATGCCAAGGTATTTTACTTTACTATTTTAAATGTAAATTTACTTATAATTTTTTTATTACATGAAGATCCACTCTTGCAAATAACTTTGTTCTAGAGAAATTGACAACCTTCCATCTAATCTGTGGAATCTCATCCCACTTCATTTATTTGGCATGCATGAGCTTAGGTGTGGGGGAGGATAATAGCTTCAAATATATAAGAGTTGTGCTTATCCAAACACACAAGTTAATGTAAATATAGTTGATCTTGATCATGGTTCATAGTTTTGAAAAGAACAAGAAAATTTTTATGTAAAAAATTGCTTTGTAGTCAAAATAAGTATGTGTAGACACAATAGGAAATTCTCAACACAAAAACTTACTCTCACCCCATTTAAAAAATTGGAAATAAATAAGACAAGATGAAGATGATAACATGATAATTCCACACAAGAACCTGTGTCAAAAAGATAAAAAGAGTCCAAGTATAATAGGAAAAACCTCCACACAAGAACCTATCCTAAAATGTCCATTTTCATTGGCCACTTTTGTCTAAGACTTTAAAAGTTCATTTTCATTATACTTGTTCAAATGAAATCAATTTGGTAAACTCATTTGAAGTATGAAGTTAAGTCTAACCCATTCATATGTACCATGATGTTTTAAACAATGGCATGCATGAAGACATACATGAGATTAGATGTGGTGGAGATGATGAGACCATAAAATGGATCATTATATATATAAAATAACATCATTTTTCTTGCATATTAAATAGATCTAAATGTATTTTTTGAGCTTATGGTTTATTTAGAATCAAATAGTAAGTATATATCATGGTTATGTCTTTAGAATTTTTTATTATCTATTTGTTAGATATTACTAATGATTATTGAGAAAAAGATGTCAATGTGCATATGAATTTCATACTAAGCTAATAATGATTCAAAATATGAAGAGTAATCATTCAAGAATAATGTTGGAGTAGTGTTAGAATTTTCTACAATAAGATCCAATATTCTGGTCAAGTTATGGACTACAATAGGCTTGTTACAAAAACTACATATTACAAGCTTGTTATAGACCAGCTATAGATTACATCAGTAGATACAGATTACAATAGGCTTTTTACATCAGTTACATATTACAACAAGATTGTTACAACAACTATGAATTACAATAGGCTTATTATGGACCAAATATGGATTACATCGAACTATCTATGGATTACTTCAGTCAACCATGGATTTCAATAGGCTTGCTATGGATTTCAGTAGGCTTGCTATGGATTTCATCAGGATTGCAACAAATTTCAATAAGTTTCTAAATATTTCATTACAACTACTATAAACTTTAAAAAAACTACTACAAAATTATTTGAAAATTATTTCTAAGAGTATTCCAATGTTCTAACGATCAAGAAAAATGCTTTTCATTTGGATTCTTGCTATATATAGATTTATACTTATAGAATTTACATTATAGAATGTATTCAAATATAAATATATGTAATTTGATTTCAATAAATAGCTCTCTCCATATTAGGTGGAGATCAAGATTATGTTGTAATAGACTTTTTATTAGAATAAAAATCTCTCTTCGTATTTTGTGGAGATTGAGATAGGATAGAGTATAATAGTTTCTAATCTTAAATCAGGTGTTGGTTGGAAGCATGAAATTATAAATGCAACCTCCCACACTAGAATGAAATCAATAATCAATCAATACATTTTTTCTTTCTATTATTCTGAGTAGTCCATCTGAAACTTGTGTTTTGAATAAATTGTCTTCTGAAGAATGAGCTAGCCACTCATTCAAAGGAAGATGGATCAATGTATTTATGTTTATTTATTTATTCTATAATTTTTATTTTTATTGTAAATTATTATTCTATTTATTTTCTACTATAATCATTTATTTTTTGTATAATTTGTGTGAACATGCATGTCTTTTGTTTATTTTTCAATTCAACAATTTACTTTCTACAAGTGTGTTGTAATTTATACAAGTGTGTGATGTTCAATTATAGAAAGTGTGATTTTCAATTCTTGTAAGTGTGGAGTGTGATACAAAAAACTATTTGCTAAAAATATCTTTCTCTTATTGCATACAACCTTCGGATACCAACCCTAGATTAACATTATTAACTGAAGAGGATTGATGACCCCCATCTGGGACATCCTCCATGGTAGAAACCAACAAGGATTCAAAGGAAATAGAAGCATAAATAGAAGTTGAATTGGTTACAGAGGTTATTCCAGTGAAAAAACCACTCAAGTTGAAGATAAGAAGATTGGGTGAAAATATTCTAAGTACTCAAATTCTTTCTATTTCATAATAAACTCCTCTTGATAATTTTGTCCAACCTCAAACTCTAGTAACTAATACTACAAAATAATTTTTAGCCCCTGATTCATCCTTGTTATTTGATTATTTTTTGCCATTATATCTTTTTTAAAATGTTGAATTACCAGTTGAATCTTATTCTAAGACCCTAATTGATATAATAGAAAAATAAGAAGGTGAAATTTTTCTAGAAAGGTCTCAATCTTTTCAAACTCATCTTACTCCCTGTGAGGCTCAAAAAGAACTTGGCACTACTCTTGTGTAACAATATCTTAATGTAGAAGTTCTTGATTGGATAACTGAAATTGTGAAGAAAAGATGAAGACTGAGCAGCTGCAAGAAATTGATTTCAACATTCTAAAAACTATCCAGCCTCATGTAACAAAGAAACCCAAAATAATTTCAAGAATGATCATTGATGAAAAAAAAGAGAGACATATATGAAAAAGTAATAGTTCTTCCTATTGACAAAAATAAAGAGGATGTTGGAGCTTCCAATTATCAAGTCACAAAAGTTCATCTGGGAAAAGATACAAGAGAAGGTATGAAGGAGAATGTCCAATCTGCAATTGGCACATTGTTCGATAAAATGGACCAAGATAAAATAACTAAGGAACAATTCAGAGAAAAATTTGAGTAATTAATGTTTATGATTTAGAAATTGGTAAGGCCTATTTAGTTTTCCTAATATGTTGTCCATCAAATTTTTGATACAGATACAATTAATGTTGTAGAATAAATTGGTCATATGAGTAAGGTAATAATAGAGTGGATTGAGAAAATTTTGTAATAGGATATCACTACTCTTTAGACAATGATGGCTATATGTTTTAAAATTCAATCAAGAAATTAAAACTAAAAATAAATATGAAGAAGAGGTACAGATATGGAATGAATTGATTCCTAAGTTGGAATATTTATATTTTACCTATCCAGATGACCTAGTTCAAGAAAAGGTCATCCAAAAAGAGGAGATTGTGTACCTTACCAAATTGTAAGGGGCTACTAAATTTAGAGTCCACATTATTAAATAAAGTGTTAATAAATTTGAGGAATCTAAGTTAATGGGAGGAGATGCTCGCCTTGAGATACTAGAAGTAGGAAAATTGAAATGCAAGGTCATTGATGATAAATGGAAACTGATACCTGAGGATGTCATTGCTGATCAGTTCAATAAGAATATTGAAAATATCACAACTTAAAGTTCTACATTCAAATTTAGATATTAATCAAGTATCAAAATAATTTGGAGAACTTCAATTCAATGTTGAAGAGGTTTCAAGGAAAAAATAAAAAGATGATGGACCTATATTATGATGTAGAAGTAGTTTATACATATTTAGATGGTCCAGGTGAAGATAAAGTATTGGAAATCATGAAAAAGATTTATAAATATCAAAAGAAGCTATAGCCTGAGAAAGAAGAAGTCTAGATTATCATGAAAGAAGATGATAAAGATTGATTCCACATCAAATTTTGATCTTTCTCATAGATTTTGTTTTCCTGAATCACTCTCGAAATTATCATTGCATCTTCTTGTATTAGTTAATTTTCACATTGTAAATTCATGCAAATGTACTAAGTCCTTTTTACAATTTTAAGTCATGCAGATTTGCCAATGCACTTTTTCAAGTTATACAAATTTTTCATTGTACTTATTACAATTCATGTGAAAACACCAATGCATTTTTTCAAATTGTGCAAATTGCTTAACATGTTTTTACAAATTTTAAGTTATGAAAATTAGCTAATGTGTTTTTACATGCCCCTAAAAGGGCAAAAAATGTGGTTACATACCATAACCACCTATTTAAAACTATAAATATGAGTTGAGGGCTCATTTTTAGAGGTTTTTGATAGTTAAACTTTTCAATATACATTTTTGAAAGAGGAGATTGTATTGGCAACCCAAAAAAGATCAATACAAGGAGATTTTGAAAACTTTATGTTCAATATTTATTTTTGGATTATGTATGTATATGCTATCTATGTGTATTTTGATCTTTAATTTCAAAATGTTATTGTAGTTGTTATAAACTAGTCAAAATTTGGAAATTTCATTGTCGTGTTCCTTTTCAAACCTACACATGTTATTTTCATTTCGGTGAAACCCATCTAGAGTTAGAAATTAATTTTTCACTTTTTACAAGGAAATAAAAAGTGGTTATTATATTTTGGTATCAATCATTTATAGTTATTTTAGTGTGTGTTGTGTGTTCTTATGAATATACATATGTATTTCCTATCAATTGAATGCTAAAAGTTGCCTTCTAGGAAGATTACTCATCACTTTGACATTTTCAATAAGTCTCTAAGTTTGGATTATTGAACTTGTTATCTTCCACTTTTATAAGCATATTTATTTCCCTTGTATCACTATTTCATACTTTTATTTCTACAGCCTTTTCATACTTTTTGGTTAATATTACTACCCTGATGAAAAACATTTTTACTATAAATATTTTTCCTTACTACATCCTTTTTGGTTTTCAATAACGGTTGGTTCGCCTACTAATAGGAGAGAGATTTTATCCCATGAATTTTGATGAGAAATGTCAATTTTTAGTCTTAAAAAAATTTCATGCCAACAAGATATAAGCATAGCTTGTGTTTCATCCATTGGAAGAAATTTATGTAACTCATTTTTTACGTTAATATACATGATAAAAAATATATTTTATATATGTGTTTGTGAGAGAGAAGGTGTGTATCTATGTGTTTATCTATCTACAAGGTAATTAATTTCCTTTATTTAAAACCTCATCCTTGTGACTGCACTATTTATGATAATAGAGCTAATGTTACAACTTGGGATAGGAGGACAAGAAGTTAAATTACTGAGAAGATAATCTATGTAGGATTATGCGTTGAGATCTTGTATCATTAGTTCCATTGTGGAGACAATGGCTACATAAGATTATGATAGAGGATCGTAGCAATAAGTAACAATGAGTGTGTTTTTGACTGTGGAGTAACATGTATAGAAATTGAGTTGTGAAGAGGTGAACCTAGAGTGTGGAAAGTGAGTGAAACATTTAAATAAAGTATGAGGGAAGTTACAAAAGGGATCACTTAATAGCAAAAGGAAACATTACAAGATAATGAGCAAGATTATATCTTAGAAGGAGACAAGAAGTATGTGCAGTCACATGTTACATGTAGGATCAAAGTGAGATATATATATAGTAAAGTATAGTTAAGCATGAGTATCTAGATCACATCAAAAGGAAGGATTTATAAAGGGGTAACACTGATAAAATATCAGCCAAGAGGTAGTTTGTGTGTATAGGAGAGAAAACATATTCCAACAAGAGAATGCTAGGTATAAGGTGTGAAGAGAAAAAATTCTCCATCATGTATCCATGAGTAGACAATAAAGTATAAATAATATGGATCATGGATCATGGATCAATAAAGAGTCGAGTTGAAGAGTGACCCAAATTCATAGATCATAGTGATGATGACAGAGATAACCTTCAGAGTATATATGCTACAAAAAAGAATGATCAAGATGGAGAAGAGTATTTATGGGAGAAATAATCTCATGAAGAAAAAGGGGGAATTATGTAGAGAATAAAAACCAACATAGTTTTTTGTGTTCATAGAGAATCAACTTGAATCTGAAACACCTATGTTGTTTTAGAGAATATCCTTAAGATTTGATGGAGAGGATATTAGATCTAGAGAAATGATTTAATAATGTGGTATTGAGGAACCCAAGAAGGTGGGGTATGCCTAGAAGAGGATGTTTGATAATGTAATAGAATTTTGGAGAGATCTATAGGAATGGATAAAATAGAAAGGAAAAAAGAAGGTGAGGGTTTGGGACCAGATGGTTTCCAAGTTCATAAATTAGGTAGTACATCTATGAGATCAACCCAAGTGGTTGAGAACACTTGAAACCTTGAGGCATAGAGGTGTATAAGGGAAGATTTACTTAGAAGGAAAAACATGGAGAGAGCCATAAACTAATAAATTTATATATGTTCTATAGAAAAACAAAGAGGGAGAGGGTTGTGTGAAATTATTACAAGAAGAAATACTCATGAAAGATATGGAGGAAATAATATTTGTTGACCCATAAGAAGGAGAGGATTTATAATATTTTTTCTAAATACTTATAAGGAGGAAGTGAATATTGTTGAATCAAATATTTACTTATATAAATATGTAGAAATAGATGAGGATGAAGAGTTTATTTGTGTGTATCCAAACACTACTATGCATAGTAGAAGTGGGAATGGAGCATGTGTTTAAAGACATGCCAAAAAGAATAAAAAGAGATGAAGTGAATGCCAGTAAAAGTAAGGAATTTGAAGTTGGAGATTTTATATTAGTTCATTTTCATAAGGATAGGTTCCCTCATGGAATGTATAACAAGTTGAAGTGGAATAGGATAGGGCCATGTAAGGTGTTATGCAAGTTTCCTGGAAAATGCAAATCAGATCGAGTTTCATGAAGGCATGGAAATATCACCCATATTCAATGTGGTTGATTTATATGGATATCATGAAGGTAAATATTATGGTGATGAGGAACCAAGATCTCAAGTATCTGATTGGAGAGAACAGTTACTAGGGAAGGAGAAAGGATAAATAGAGGCCATTTTGAACTCTAAGGTTGTCAAGAAAAAACGTAATAAAAAGTATAATAAATATCTAGTGGAATGGAAGAATCACACAGTAAAGGATTTGACATGGTTGGATCTCATAAATATTGGTCATTATTTCCATACTCTCAAATATTTCAACATGTTACAAAGGGATCATATTGTAAATTACTTAAGTTGTTTGATACAAGAGTATCCTTGGTGTAGAGAAATCTTACATTAATCAGAAAAAACTAAGTATAGTTTTATGAAGAAAATTTTAACATGGATGTATGATATAAGAATTTGTAGATATATAATTAATAGAGGGTGCATAAGCTTAAGGGCACATTAGTCGACACACATAGAACATGGTAGATTTTAGTTCGATAAAAGTTGGATATAGTCAGTTTTAGCAAGTTTTTTTTCAAAGTTTTGATTTGTGAAATCACATGAGTTGTTAGGGTGTGGAGCTAAAAACTTCACCAAGGAGCATTCATTATCAGGTTCGGGTCTACACAGACACCGACGTCGGTCAGGAGCGACCGACATCGGTCACAGGCAGTTGCAGAGGCACCGACGTCGGCAGAGGGTCGGCCGACGGCGATCACAGACAAGCAGTAGGAACCGACGTCGATTACCTGCATGTCCAAAAAGCTATTTCTGTGGACAGAAGCGAGTGTTTGCATGATAAATTTGAGTTGTGGACTCAAGCTTGCGTCTCTATTATTAGCAATTCTATTTTTAGAGCCCTTGTTCAAGTGGCTTAACTGCTTATTGGTTGTACATGCTCAAGTCTCCTAATTCTATATGTAGAATTAGATCTTCTTAGCTTTGTTGTAGTTTTGTAGTAGATTATTGTAGTTGGGTGAATTATTGTAATTCATTGTGTGTGAAGAACAGTACAGAATTGAATCAATCCAGGCTTCTTGGAGTTGATTGTTTTTGAGAGAGAGAGCTCTTGAGGAATAGAGATCTATTGAGAGATCTATACATCTAGGAGAGGTGTGGAAGAAAGAAGCTTTCTTCAATTGTATTCCTTTTGTAAAGAGTTTTGTTAATACAAGTTTTCAAGGTGTTTTCTTGTATCTCTTTTTCTTGCTATTATCTCATTCAGTTACTTGTCAATCTGATTTAATTCCGCGTTTATTGCTTTCACAATTGTAATCTATTGTTGGATTGATCCCCCAACATGAGTGAGAAATATTTTGTGTAGAACACAGAAAAATACTTATTTTACAGTCATGGATAGCTTACCAAATGCAAGACCTTATGACATAGTGCTAAGGGAGGTAAGCACTCAACACAATCTTAGATTTACACCAGAGACACTTTCCATCACAATGATGTAGACTGTAGAGTCACACATATGATTATGGTTGTGTAAATGTAGACATTGTCACATCAAGGTAGAGATAGGAAATTATTTCACCAAGGAAACTTGGTGCACAAGGAATAAATAGGTTCAGTTGAGAACACATTAAATCATAATCTCTTAGATTATATCTTTGACTCTAATATTATTGGAGATGTATTCTAAGGGCATGAATCTATCTTAACATGTAGCACTTGGAGGATCCTAAATAAAGGCATGTTAGGCAAGGAGTTAAGGGGTAAGATGAGAGAATAGAGGATAGAAATCTATAGAGTAAATAACTACACTTGAGATAGGGCTATTAGGCCTAAATTCATGATAGCCTTGAGTGTGCATGGAATTATGAGAGACTTCATTGTTCTAGAGATAAAATCTTGAATTTTTAGATGGATATCCAAGCACAACCTACAATTAATGCATTAGAGGAAACCTATGCAACTCATTATTTACATTAATATATATGATCAAAAGCTTTGTGTTTTAGATCTGAGTATGTGTGTTTGTTTATATATCTATCAAATTAGGGTTTTCCTTCATTGGAGACCCTATCCCCATGACTATGTCATTAGTATATGATCAAGTTAGTCTATAATTAATGAATTAATGAAGATATTGAGGAATTCATTCATCAATTGATTGATTGTATTAGTGTTTTAGTTAAGCTAAAGGGTATAACCAAAACCTCAAAGAAACCTTCTTCACTTTGAAGGTTGTTTTCCATATTTTTTTATGCTCAATAATAATCTACTGATACCTATACTTCAAATCAAATTTTGGTGAAAAAAGTTGGTCAATAAAGCTAGTCTATAAAGTCCTTAATCCTTAGAAGAGGATAGCAGTTCTTCACTATGATCTTATTAAGATATTTTAAATCAATGCATAACATCCATGGTTTTCCATTTATGGCGAGCACAATCAATTTATTACAAAGTGACGGGTTGGACCTAAAGTCCATTATCCACAAGTTCAAAAAAAAATCACATTATATATTCATTCTATATAAATGATCTATAGTATAAATAGGCATTATTTATAGATAGTCTAGGAATCAAATTAATAGTGTGATTCATTGCACACTATGTAGGCATTTCTTTAGGTGACTAAAAAAATCCTTGTATTCTTTGAAGTTTTAATTCAATTATGTGGTTTCTAGTGATACTAGAGAAATTATAGCATGGGTGTCACAAAAACACTCTTATATTTATGTTTCACCATCATGTGAACAAATTTGTTACTAGAACTGACTATATTTTTAAACTATTTATCACTAATGAATGATAGTTTGGGAACTACTTCTTGTATGTGGTATCTCATATCAGAACCATCTATGATAAAATTTATTGGATTTTATTATATACTACATGTTGATGGTAAATATGTGGTTTCCCAAGTAAAACTTCACATACCTCTAATGTCACTATCTCACAAAAGAATTCATCTTGAAAATGCTTGATTTTTTACACCATGTGACACTACTAAGTGACCCAATTTTGAGAGTCCACACTGAACTATCCAATGGAGCATGGTTGAGGGTGAGGCATTAGTGAAAAGTTCAATATTAAAATTTATTCAGGAGAAATCAAGTCATTCTAACTCTGATTGTCAATGATGAAGTGTATTAGTTAACTAATCATCCATGTTTGAGAATGGAGTAATATTTTTGCTTCCTTTGAATATGTTTTGGGAGAAGTAGAGATGTTTTGAGTATTGACCATAGCACTATGTTTAAAATCCATGATCTACTTACCCTTGTCAAGGGGCATATTATTTATATCTACTACCTCGAGTTGTGCTAGTATAATCTTCCAAGTGTGGCACTATTAATTAGGGTGATTATTGGAGTTATGATCTGAGCACCACTTTCCTATCTTGGATTGATTATTTTGATTATTTCATGGTTGATTCCTCTTATGTTGATGGAGTGAAGTGATATTCCTTAATTTAGAAATTTTCTCGAAAAGATTAGATATAGGTTTGTCATGAGAATTGAAAATTTCTTTCTTAGTCTTCATTTTGGCCCTTATTTCAAACTTATAAGCAAATATATAGGTTTTTATAATAAAATAAATCTAGAGAAAATCCATATCCTATTGGATATATGGTCTCAAGATTAACCTATACATCAAAACAAGGTTTTGATTTAAATATTAGACAATCAATTTGGATACCAAAGTATGGAACACGTTTGAGTAATCTTATAAAGATTCATATTTGCCTCATTGTAACTAACATAACTTGATGTATGGGTAATCATAGTGTTTGACAGGATAATAGGTTGATTTGAGTGTTTCAAAAAAACCATTATAGACATCTACATATGTTTCTAAGTTAACTACATCTTCATTATTTTTATGTGTAATATAATATTTATCCAACCATTCATTTATTAATATAGAAACTTTCATAAGAGGAAAAGTAGTATTTTATTGGTTATAGAAATGATTAACCATGTAATGTGAAAATATTAGGTTTAGCAAGTTATCTAGTTCATCTGTGTTTATTTTTCCTTATATTAGAGGGATGTCTAGATCAACTTATATCTTCTAGAGTGTTTGACTACCAAATGGTTGATGTGAATGAAATTTGTTAGGATTCTAAACATGATTGAGGAATTGAGTGAATTGATTGATAATACCAACTCAATAACATGCATTGCATTCTTCAAATTCTTCTCATTTCCTTTTCAAAGCATCTACTATCATTTAATGAAACATTTATGAAGTTGGAGTCATTGAGGATTTATCTACCATCTGAGGATGTGTAGGAAGGTATGATGAAGGGCCATTAGTCTTGAGTCCTAAATTCCTATATTGATACCTTGTATGAGTGGATAAATAAATAAATATAGAAGTTAGATACATAAAAATACCACTTTGAGATTATATGAAGTGTGTATGCTTTGATACTTGTGATTTGAGGGCTAGGAAGAAGACGTTCAATGAAATCACTAAATGGATTGAATGTCTTATAGGTGGAAGTGATTATGAATGATGAAGGCCAAACATATCCCAGAGTGTAGTTAGAAAATGAAAGATCATAGAGGAACAATGGACACTAGATTTATAACTATGATAACAAAGTTTCATTATGCTAATTTTTATACTAGATTTGAAAGATTCGATATATGATGTCTATGTACTCCTTATCTTAATTCTAACTAACTAGAAATAATGTATGT
Source organism: Torreya grandis (assembly GCA_037957365.1). NCBI lineage: Eukaryota > Viridiplantae > Streptophyta > Pinopsida > Cupressales > Taxaceae > Torreya > Torreya grandis. The sequence continues at coordinate 1,363,996 of JARHVA010004153.1, forward strand.
ACATTAATATACAAAGGAGGAGGATAAACATTGGTTAGATCATTATAATGGTTAGCAAAAACTACTTCACTCCCAATCATTAGATTGATGACTTATAATAATGTTACTTATCAAGCAATGCAATATAGTGTTGACATTATAGGCACTATGTGGTATTGCTTAAGAGGAGTTAAGACTTGTGATTTGGAATATATGATGTTGAAGCTTTTAGTGAAGTGACATGAGCTATTGATAAATCCCTGAATGTCATATGTTAGATTGATGATGCAGAGTATCTTGGATCAATGGATTTAATTAGCTTTTGGTTTATTATAAAATTCTTTATTTTTTTTGTCAGTGATATTTAATAGATGGTTTTTTCTTGTCTCATTGAAAATGAATGAGAGCCCGTTTCCTTTTTATATAATTAAAAAAATAAGTATAATTATCAAAATTTAATAATATTTTTACTATAATTTTAATTATTTAATTTAAATTATTGTTTATTGATTAGAAAGTATGACAAAACGTTTTTTTAACACAATATAATAGATAACTTTCACAATTCTAAAAACTTTAAAATATTAAAATTAGAAGTTATCTACTATATAAAGTATTATTTATTAACTTTACCATATTCATCAAAAGTATATTGGATGAATCTTTAAATATTATTAATGTTTGTATATTTATTGTGCATCTTTAATTAAAAAGAAATTATTTAATGTATTTTATAATTCTTATGTACAAATATAATAATCTTTGATATGTTATTAATAATATTAATAAATAAATATTAATTAACATGATAATAATATTATAAAATAAATATTTAATAATTACATTTAGTTTAATATATATTATACAAAAATTAAAAATAAATCGTTGTTAGTTTAATTGGTGAAGTTGCATGGTTCATAAAAAATCTATTAAAGATTAATTTTTATTGTTAATAAAACTTGACATGTGAAAAGGGACGAAGCTAGAATTATATCTCAAATAATTTTGATAAAATGAATACCCATGTAAAACATGATTCATCATATCACACACACACACACACACACACACACACACACAAAACATACATTAATATTATTCATAAAAAAAACGTGATCTTTTAATATTATGGATTGCACTAGTCTAAATTTTTTTATGAATAATATTAATGTATGTTATATTTATATATATATATATATATATATATATATATATATATATATATATATATATATATATATAACATACATTAATATTATTCATAAAAAAATTCAGACTAGTGCAATCCATAATATTAAAAGATCACGTTTTTTTTATGAATAATATTAATGTATGTTTTGTGTGTGTGTGTGTGTGTGTGTGTGTGTGTGTGTGATATGATGAATCATGTTTTACATGGGTATTCATTTTATCAAAATTATTTGAGATATAATTTATATATATATATATATATTATATAAAAATTTGTATGATTTTAAAAAAAAAAAAAAAACGTGATCTTTTAATATATATATATATATATATATATATATATAACAATAACATACATTAATATTATTCATAAAAAAATTTAGACTAGTGCAATCCATATTAATTTATGTTATATATATATATATATATATATATGGATTGCACTAGTAGAGATAAAGCTTTGGGATAAATTGTATATAAAAATTTGTATGATTTTTAAAAAAAAAAAAAAATCTTTTAATATTAATGTATGTTATATATATATATATATATAACATACATTAATATTATTCATAAAAAAATTTAGACTAGTGCAATCCATATTAAATGTAGAAAAAAGCATCTCTTCCAAAGAAAAATGATTTGTAATGTTTGATACACTTTACAAATAGTTAAGTATTATAATCATTGAGATTGTCATTTTGATTTATTATTAATAATAATAATTTGTAATAAAATGTGTTCGAAAATATGGGATATGAGTGCATTGTCATCTGCATATCATTTTTTTATTATTATTTTTTAATAATTTTCAAGTCTTAAATCATTTTTATTAATAATATTGTATGAAAATTTATAATAGAAATAGTATTAAGAAAAAGGGTATAATATAATAATTTGTATGAATAATATAATTAGTTAGATTTTTCTCATATAAATTTCAAAATTGATTTTTATTATTCATATTAGAATATCAGTTTATATAGACTCAATCACTTCTTTCAAAGATTAATGATGGCTTCTTCTATTAACCACAAAATTTATTAGTAATAGAAACATTATTACCAAAACTCTAAAACACTCCCCTCCCTCCCCAAAAAAATACATAATAAAATAATAATAATAATGTTATAAAATTATACTTGTAAAATATTAAAACACAAACTAAAATTTATATTTAAAAGAAAAAAATTGATAAAATAAAATAGATATCTCATTATTTCTCAAATTTCAATGAATGAATAATATTAGACTCAAATTGAATATCAATTTCTCTCAAATAATATAATCCTTAACACAATAATTAAGTCATAGTGTAAATTGTAAACGTTTTGTTTATACTCACATTTTTTTGGGATAAAAATCATAGTTTTTAATCATCAATTAAATGTTAAATATAAAATCTTGTCAAATTGTGTCATGTTCCATTTAAATTATGTAATAATATATATAATATCATTTGAAATTTCATTTAAATCTATTAGTTTCGAAGGGTAATTATAAGTATCATTTTATTTTAATTCTATATTAATTTTTATTTTATTTGTCAATTATATGGTATCATTTTGCTTGTTGAAAAATATTTTAATGTTCAACCCAAAAAGTTATATTTTATTTAACAAAATATATGAAAAAGACTATTTTGTCAATCTCTTATTGGATTAAAATTTTGCATGATATTGATGCTCTCATATAAGTCAAGGTAGAGAAGGACGAAAATTTTAATTACACTAATAATTTTACACAGATTGAGAATTGAGGCTTGCCCACTACAATGGTTGTCTAATGCCACATGCACAACAAATTTAAATGTGCTATAAATTTTGTTAGATGTGTTTATAGTTGGTCGTAGGGATTCAATAATACAAATCTACTGAAAGTATTCTCATACCATATATTTGTAAATAAATGCAAATTAAAAGGCTTTCCCAATATAAGATTCAACTCTAAACTAACAGGCAACACCAGTGCATTCCATCATGGCTTTTCGACATTTTAGCAATTTACAAATTTGACTAAGTCTAAAAGATCCCTAGTCCCTGTGTTTTTTATAACTGTCACTTTTTTGGGATCCTGAACCTGATTGGCACATCAAAAAGCCTTTGAGGCCCAAAGGCCCACAATGATGCCACATGGTAGCATCACGAGAGCCTGTGAATGTGCTATGTGGAAACATGTCTATAAATAAATGCTAATTAAAAGGCTTCCCTGATCGAATATTCAACATTAAATTAACATATGGCATTAGTGCATTCCATCATGGCTTTTCAACATTTCAACACTTTGTAAATTCAACTAAGTCCAAAAGATACCCAACCTTTGTGATTGTGACAAGTGTCACTCCAAGAACCTAACCCTAATCGACATAACATAAAGCCTCTGAGGCTCAAAGACCCATGATGACACCACATGGAAACATCATGGGAGCTTGAGAATGTGCTATGTGGTAACATCTCAAGGGATTTGAAAATATAAACTATTGTTCACAGTAACAGTCTTCGAGCCCTATGATTGTACGTCATGGAAATTATGTGATATGACAACATCTAGCATGAGATTACACCACATGGCATGATCTGGGTACTTAGACAAGACATAAACCTTCATCCACTATATTTACTTTCATGGGCATATGATCCTATAATGGTGCCACTGGATTTCATTTTGGCTCATGAGATGGCACCACATGGTGTCATCTCTACTCTTTGAGCCCTCGAGCCCCTCCGCTACTTTTAAAATCCCTCCACACTTCCAACTTTTGTGATGGTGCCATAGAGAGACATCATGGTTCTTATCGAAAGATGACATCTATCCCCTATTGAAGTTAATAATTTGTGAAAACTACACTTGCAGTAACTGTAATTTCATAATTGAATCCATGCAGCAACCACTACCCACTTGTCCTCATCATGGTCTCCATTTTTACCTCCAATCCCATATATGCCTTTGTGATATTGGCCCCACTATCTACCAACATGTGGATGACATTTATTGGTAGAGGCTTCTTTGACACTCCACATATCTATTTTCTTCTATGGGCATTAGGCCCTACAATGATACAATTTGGCATCATCTCAGGCCTTTGGGTCTTCATAGCTCTTGACAATGTTACAAAGTCCTCTACAACTATCTACATTGATATCATGCCATATGGCATGATCTCAGGATTTTAGGTTCATAGATATTTAGGTTGTTTTGATATATTCCTCTGAGCTATCAATTTTTAAGATGATACCGCATGGCATCATCTCATGACTTTGGGATTCAAAATAATTTGGCAATTATACTTTCTTCCCAAGACCCAAGTCATCGAGATCACACCACATGGCATGATCTTGGGTAGTTGGATCATTGGGATACTTAGACTCTATCTCCCTTCACAGTCTTGGAAAGATGAGATGTTATAGGGATCTGATGACTACCTAAATATCTTTCCCTCCATGGGCTCATATGGCCTAGATGCTCCTATGTGGTAGCATCTTGGCCATCTACAATCATAGAGGGTAAGTTTATAGATGAGTGCCCCAAATGTTGCCATGTGGCAACATCATGGTCATCTAAGGAAGTAGAGGTGAAGTTGATTGTACGAAGATGTTACAGCTATCAGATGCTCAAGATGTTGCCACATGGTAGCATTTTAGCCATACAAGGCCATAAGGGGAAAGTCTATAGATGAGTTCCCTAGAGGTTTCCACATGGTGATATCTCAACCATATGGGGAAATAGAGGTGAAACCAACTACACGGAGACATTCCACCCCTTGAATGCCTAAGATACTACCACATGGAATCATCTTAGCCATTCAAAGTTATAGATATAAATTTTGTAGATGAGTGCACTAGATGCAATCATATGACATTGATTTGCCTCTATACAACAAGGAATGGCAATGTCTTTCAAGATGATGTTTTGGCTATTTATGGTTATGCTTTAATAAAAAATCCAAATTCACCAACACATATAGAAATAGTGCATAGAGATCTTGTTGACAAAATTGGTCAGATGGCAATAACTGTCAACATTAACAACAAGCTAATTGAAAATTTATTACCACATTTTTCACTAGGCAACCATATACACATCACAAACTTTACAATACAAAAATAGAATCTAGTATGAAAGAGGGGATGCTACTTGTTTCCTTGTATTGAAGATAGATAACATTATAAAAAACATTGCAACATTTTGTAGAGACCATAGGCTTACTCCAGACACTACCATACAGGATCTCGTGTAATCAAATAATGTGTATGCACTAGGATCAATTAGCACCATATTCATTAGATAACAACAACAATACAATAAATACCAACTTCATCTCAAGAATGGTGAAACTAAAAAAGACATGGAAATAGTAACTACTAATGCTCAAAAATTTTACTTCTCTTTATTCATCATTTGTAATGATATTTGCTTTAGTTTAACATATACAAATATATACTACTTTTTAAAACACTAACATTTCACAATTGTTCTCCAGTTTATAGTCAATGAAGCATGAAAACATCTATATTCTAGTTTACATCCATCATTCTCATCAGTAGATACACCAATAATGCTTTTCAAAAACATTGTCATAAATGGAACCAAAGGCATTGCCTTTCTTTGTGCAACTCAGTCCACTTTTTTGGACATCTTAAATGATAAGTACACAAAATTGCATCAATAAAGTTTGTCAAAATAAAGTATTGAGAGGTGTGTGTGTGTGTGTGTGTGTGTGTGTGTGTTTGTGTGTGTGTGTGTGTGTGTGTGTGTGTGTGTGTGTGTGTGTGTGTGTGTGTGTGTGTGTGTGTGTGTGTGATATTCATTACATTTGTATACCAAAAAATGAGCTTGCATATTTTTTAACATATGAGTCATTTCATCGCAGATAATGTTTTTGATAAATGTAGGTCAAAGGCCTATTAAAAGCAAAAAAAATTCATGCATCTCCTTTCCAGCCATTTTTTAATGACTGTGGGCAACTATTGTTGACTCATGCTCCTTCAAAATATGATTCTACACATTGTAAAAACTATCAAGTGTATTGAATCTTCTCATACCAACATGTACTATAATGTATCATATACCTAGAAAATGGACAAATTGAGTGCACTCTGAATCAAAGAATCCTAGAGGAAATTTTCCCAGCATTAACTAAAGTCTCGTTAAAAGAATACAAATAATACATTTCAGCCATAATATTTTTGTTGCATCGCTTCCAACTAAATGGAAAATTTACACTTTCCATGAACAACATCATTACATCTATCAACAAATACTAAGTACTACTTCAAAATAGGTATCTATACTATTATTTGTGTGTGTGTGTGTGTGTGTGTAATAACAATATTTTGATACTTGTATGAAAAGGTGTGTGTGTGTGTGTGTGTGTGTATAAAAATAAAAATCATAATAACAATGTTCTGATACTTGTATGAAAAGTATCTTAACTTTAACAATCTTTGTTTCTTGTAACTTGTGTAAGTGATCATATAAAAATATGTGTTATGCCATGTTAGCAAAACTAGACCTTTTTTAAAAAAATCTAAAAAAAATGCGTTTAATAGAACTCAATTTTTTTGTAAAATTATTTTCATACCATAAGATCCAATTTGCCATGTTATACAAAGTATTCTCTTTTTTTCCCTTGTGATATTCTTTCAAAAATTTGATGTTTCAAAACAAGAATAATTAGTAATGTGTTGAATTTCTCTGTACTTTAGTATTATACATTTGTTTAGCATTTGTTTATCAATTTCATATTTTAGCAAACTACATGGATACTATGTGGTTAATTATTTCCATAATTACCTTATCTAATTTCACACCTTATATTGCATATGATTAAATTTTATTTTAGCTATGATTGTGACTTATCTGAAAAGTATTGTAACCTTAACATCCTTTTATTTATTGAAACTTATACATGGGAAAAAAGGCATAGATCCACATCGTAAAACAACATGGCTTATGCTTTGTCTATAAAGTCAGAATTTTTTTGTAAAATAATATAATTTTTTTTTCATAGAATTCTTTTTTTTTGCAAAATGATTTTCGTACCAAAAAATCTAATTTCTCAGATGTACAAAAATTGATCCTTTCTTTTTTGTATAAAAAATAATTGATCAAATATAGAAAAAATGTTGAAACCCCCATACATGTTAGTGTTGTTTGTAAACAAATACATTTCAAACATAATAGCTATTTTTTAAATCATGTTGAAAAACACATTGTAACAATTAATGGTAAATAAAAAAGCCATGCATAGCGAAAAAAAATGTGTTAACTACAACCATTCATTAAAAAATGGAATGCTTGTTAGAGTTGAAATAATTTATTATTCACCTATAATATCTTCCTCAAAGTGTCATTTAGCCCATGCAAGATATCCATACACTATTAAGTAGACCCAAGAGAAATATTCCTAAACTTATAATTTTTCTTTTACTGCGATGCATACATAGATTCTTGGTATGTTATCATCCTCCATGCAACTGATTGAACACCTCGATTAAACACACGCATATTTGTTATTTATCTTCAAATGAACACCTTTAATAATTTCAAATCTCACTAGCATACGGAAAAAACTTGCAGGGACTTAGTGCATGGTGCCCTTGTTTATAAAACATTTGCCATAAAAAAAAGTAAGAAATAAATACTCCATTATTATTTCTTACACTTAATATGAATTTATTAAAATATTATAATACATTGTATTCATGTGTAAACACTTAAATTTAGTTTAGGGTATTTATTAATTATAAAATTGTAATAATTTAGAGTATTTGTGTGTTTGTTGATTATCAATTCAAATTAGGGTTTTATAGATGCATTTTCCTCATATTTTTAAATGTTATTATCATGTCCCCTTCATTTTTTATATTTTCCTTATTTATCCTTCCTCCCCTCTTATTTCCCTATGTTTCTGTAGGTTTCCCATGAAATGTACATTATACATTTCTTAGGCTCTAGAAACATGTGTACGATTTTGGGCTTGGCCTTTTCAACCTAGTTTTAGGTCCTTCTTGTCAACCTTATTTATTAAAGTACATTCAATATTATTTTCTAAAATAATCATAGTTTAAGGACATGATAATAATGGAGGGATAACACAATCCCCCCATTCACTCACTCATTTTGTATTGATATGTGATGAGTTACTAGAGTTGCAGAGAAGTAGACCAAATTCCCATGACTCTATATAAAATTTGAGAAAAAGAATTGATGTTTTTATAGCCCTAGAACATATGAATAGTTTTATCAAATCTAATTTTACTGATGCAAAATTTTATAGAATCATTACCAATTATTTAAAGAGCACACTAACACTACCATAATAGAGCATTGACATTTTTGTATTAGTAAAACGTTATCAAAAGAGTGAATTAGAAAATACATGTTTATTTCTTCTAATATTTTTAGGCTATGTTTGTCTCACTTTCTAGACATGTTTTTTATTATTTGTTTATAACAACTATGCCCAAATTTATGATAAATCATATATTATTATGAAACCCCCTTTGTCATTTATTGGTGAATCTACAATAGTTTTTATATGCAATTAAGTTTGATTTTTTTTATTAGATTAAATTTAAGTATACCTAAGTTTGCATTCTAAATGGGTAGTTATGTTACATTGTGTTGAAATTTGACTTAGACATATTTATCTATACTATAGGATGGAAGCCCTAAAAATAAAAACTCATCTTTATCTAATGTCATCAACATGGCCAATGATGTATGGATAATTTAATAGAAAGTAGTATGTCGACTACTAAAAATGGAGCACTACAAGATGTCATTTATTGGGTCGATAATGTTGGATAAAGGCATATAAAGGGAAAAATAATGGCATGAGGGTGAGTGTGAACTTAAGAGTATAAAGTAAGTTTATGTCCTAAATTTTATCTAAAGGTAGAAATAGTGGTAAAGTATCACATAATTTCTAACAAAATTTCATGAATCAACTAACCTCAATATCAATATACTCCTTAAGATATATAACATTCAAGAATATTAGTATAACAAAAAAATATTAAAAATATATATTAATAAACAAAAATAAATATGCCATCTATATAAATTCTATATCTATGAAATACAATTTTACATACATTTGCATAGCATGTAGAGTTAATTTTTATATTTTATGAATTAAAAAATAACACTATAATTTTTTTGTCAATAAATAACACTTTTTCCTCATAATCGGGTGTGCCTTTCTACTTCATATTGGATAGAAAATAAAACCTATAATAAATGGAGCATAACAATAAAAATAAGGGTTACATCGTAGATATAGTACTTACCTTAAGTTTATGAGTCTTGTTTATATAATAGTGAAATAGAACTATTATTTGATTTATAAAGCATATGAAGGATTGGATAGTCCAAAATTACTCTTCCTCTTTGATATATTATAAATCATTTCAATGGGAAATAAATACGTTATAAGCTGAAAGTAATGAATACATAGTGGAAAAATTGTGTCATGTGTAAATTGTATAACAAACTTTAATATTGATTATTTCATGATATGTATGTAATACCACATACAAATTACAACCCATTTCAGATATGCAACTTTCAAAATAGAGGTATTATATTGTACCATAAATGAAGTAACTATTGTCACTCAATCTTGAACCCTAGAGATAATTGTTCAAGCCTTATCTATATTGAGTGGAACATTGGATTAACTCTAGGCCTATGGGTTGCATATAGAATAAGTAAAACTATAGGTTTAAGGACTAGCTCCCTAGATTGGTCTTTGATAACTTATCACCTACACTACTTTCTTGCTTAGATGAAAAGGGATAGAATGAAAAATGAAATTAAACTAATCTAATGAGGTGATATACCAAAATGATCTACGCTATAATAAAATACACTTTCACTATGTAACATAACTCACAACATTAGTCTCAACATCCTAGATTACTCTAACATAAGTATTTCAAACATGGAGGTGATATGCATTGCACTACTGAAGGTGAGTGAATATGAGGTCAGATTGTAGACAATAATGTTACTCTTTAAACTTAGAGAGACAAATACACTTGAATATGATGGAATCACAATGAATGAGAGTGGGGGGGGTGAATTAGTATTCAAAACATTCATTCAATTCAACTTAATATTCATGATCCATTCATAAAAGTACATAGATCTAGCAAGCATAAGAAACCATATAATAGCATGAAACAAGATAACACATAATATATGTGTAAACCCCTCAAGGGGAATAAAACCCACTGATATTTAAAAATTGACTAAATTTCTATAATTAAAACTAAGATTTAGTTTATCACCAACTCCACATGGAGTACCAACCCCAACTAGTCAAGCACTGACTCAACTAGGCTTTACCAAGCACCAACTTTCAATGAGGCACCAACCCCCTAGATGACTCAACACTAAATCAACAACCTAAACCATTTTATCACCTTCATAACATCTTATTTTTCATACAGTATATGATGATCACTTTCTTCATCTCTTCTCTCTCTTTTATCCCTCTCAAACTATCTTCTAGGCTTCTTTGCTTAACTAGGTCTCTTCAAGAATGATTAGGTCATATGACCTTGATATTCATACTCATACCTATTATTATACAATAATTACATATCCTATATACATTCATGATGATATACATGACCTTTTTATGCTCCTCAATCTTCTTTCTCATTCACTTCCTCTAAGCATACCTAAATAGGCCTAAAACTACCTTGTATTTATACAAGCCTCTTGATCATATCCTCTTAGTCAAACACACACAATTGAAGAACTATATTTTATACATAATATTCCTTAGGACATGTTACAATAATAATCAATCATAATCTCAAGTTGGTCATAACTCAATAGGCTACATTCCCTCATTAGGTCTCATGGAGACCTATTAGGCCTTCTTAGTCACACGTTACACTTTGCCTTCATTGGAACACTTTAAAAATCAACACATGGTAGTAATGATTCATGTATAGCTCAAATAGGACCCCACTAATATCATATTAGGTTCATGACACATTTTAGGTCCAACCATCACTTGAAACACTACATTAGCACTATTCACATTAGGCCTATATGTACTCAAACGCTATCTGATCTCTCTCATGGTTGATCACTTACATGCCATGTAATTAGAAAATAATTTTTTTTTACATAATATCTATGACCTTAAGGTCATATTACTTCACTTGGTACACTCTAACTCAATGACCAACATTGGTCTTACTCACTCTTTAGGTCTCATGGAGACCTACTTCGTTAGGTCTGCTCTCTTGATGCTAAGACTTGATCTTAATGGATATAGATATAATTATCCAATCATAAAAAAACACTCAAATTTTTTTCCAATTACTTATTTTTACCTCTTTTATGCTTGATTAGATCTACATCCTGTGTTCATACCCTGAAGCGCTCTTTAGGTCAGACTGCCCTATTAGGCCTATACACCTCGGAAACTATATTAAAAGAATGAATTTTACTCACTCATTTATAAGTTATCCCATTAAAAAATGAAACATATACAAATATATAACATGAACTCATGAACATCCCAAACTACTTGGAATAAATTCACTCAGACAATAATGGCTCAAGAACAACTCCATAATTTACTCACTCAAAACTATTAGAATACTTAAAAACACAGTCATAAGGAGTTAGAATTAAAATACATGTGTAGAAATTTTTATTAAATATTTATTCATTAAAATTATCCTATTAAATCTTTAGATAATCCTCAAATAAAAAACTTACAAGGTCTAATGGCAAATATTGGTCTTATAGACCAATTCCTTGATTTACAGTCTCATAATCCAATCCTAAACAGACAAGCCATTTTGTGAACACATTTTATTCACTTAAACTAACCTAAAAATATTATAAAAAGAATTATAATGAATTATAATTCATTAATAAAAACTCCATGCACTATATTGCATCACTCTTTCATGAAATTACACTCAAAACCAAATTTACATCACTACAACTCAAAATTGTCAAGACCGTCAAAAACATAGTCATGAAAAATTGACCTTATAACACCTATATAGGGACTTTAAAAGACTTAAACTGCATGAAAATTATTCTATGACATTTACATACTATATTAAAATACAAAATAAATATGTTCTAATGTCAAATATTGGTCTTGTAGATTAATATTTTGACCTCTCTCCTCACAGTCACACCAGAACCAGATAAGCCATTTTGGTTTCAACTTTTCATCCTATATAGTTGAATTAAAAAATATATACAAAGAATTAATAGGAAAAAAAAATTACCCAATTTTTTTTTCATGACCTTCAATCCATCACTCTTCCATGAAAACACATCACGAATCATCTTTTAATCACTAAGAAGGTTTTGCATATTTTGCTCTATTAGGCCTACTAGCAACTAGCCCACTTGGATCACCAAATTCTCACTCTTAAAGATTTTAAAATATCCTAAAACCTTCATGGACATAAAATAAAATTCTCTATCTTCTCTATTCAAACATTTTCAAACTTAGTCCAATACAATTTTTGATAGCTACAACAACTTCTTCAGAAATAAGCCTATATCTTTACATTTTATCTCTCATCTCTATAACCAATACCACTCGAAGGTACTTGGGATAGTCCATTAAAATATAAAATATATTACTTAAGTATACTAATATATTATGGTCACTTTTTATCAACATATTCAACATCAGGTCCTTCTTATGGCTCTAAGAGGGTTTAAACCTATTTCCACTCTTAACGATCATTCATAAAGCATAACCCTTCAATCCAAAAAATAATTCCTATAATTTTTATTTAGGAGCCTTCCAAATATACAATGAATATATTATGTTCCCATTCATATATTTTATGAGATAAAAAACACAAGAAAATCCTTCTCAGGTTGAGAACCCTTCATTATGTGCACTCGAGAGACCTCAAAGCATTTTTTCTTGTCTTAACCTTAAAAATTTGACCTAAAACTTCATGAATACACCTAGGAAAACATATAAAACATTTTAAAAATATCACCTATGCATACTTTCCTTAGAAACTGAACCTCATGCCTCATTAGGCCATGCTCTCACTACCTTACTACACCCGAGTCTTCACACCTCATTAGGCCTTGAAATTATCTTAAAACCTATTTTAAAACTCTAAATAATTAAATCACATGATAAATAAAATCTCACATGCTCAAACAATGTCAAACATCCTTATATAATCTTATCTTACCATGCAATCAAGCTTATGCCTTCACACAAGGTCTCTTCATTCCGTAACTAAGCTTCCATGATGACCTTCAAATCACTCATGCATACATAAGAACATATACCAATCATATATTACACTCTC